>QEPC01006695.1:592815-615357 GCA_003113815.1 Sphenodon punctatus | reverse complement strand
ACTACACAAGCAGCCACCGAAACAAACACACACCCTCTCGCCTCACTCACGCACACGCACACGAATTTCCGGCGCGACGCCGATTTTACGGCTTCCCGCGACATTTCCGGCCGAACGGCCGAACGCGAACGCGCGAACCACCCGAACACCGAACGCCCGAACACGAACGTACAACCCGATGGCAAACGAACCGAACGGCCGAACACGAACGTACGACCTGCCCGAACAACCGAACACGAACGGCCGAACACGAACAGCCGAACCGAACGGGTGAACGCGAACGCGAGGCACGACCGAACGGCCGAACACGAACACACGAACCCAACGCGGCTGAACCGAACGGCCGAACGCGAACACACGAACCGATCGCAGCCGAACCGAATGGCCGAACACGAACCGCGATCTGTTCGCCCATGCCTAGGTTCTGGGACTGTCATTCCGCTCACAGAGAGCTGCCATTCCATGGCATCAAGAAGCAGCCACTCCAGCCCCAGGACCCACCATCACAGTTCTGGGGCTACATTACAGGCACAGGGGGCTGTCCATCCACATCATCTAGAAGCTGCCACTCCAGCCCCAAGACCCACTGATAGGGTTCTGGGGCCTACGTTACAGGCATGGGGGGCTGTCCATCCATGTGATTGAGAAGCTACCACTCCAGCCCCAGGACCATCAGGGTTCTGGGGCTGTCATTCCACTCACAGAGAGCCATCATTCCACTGCATGAAGTAACAGCCAACCACTCCAGCCCCAGAACCCACTGTCAGGGTTCTGGGGCCTACATTCCTGGCAGGGAGGGCTGTCCATCAACATCATCGAGAATCTGCCACTCCAGCCCCAGGACCCACCATCAGGGTTCTGGGGCCATCATTCCGCTCACAGGGACCTGTCATTTAACCACATCAAAAAGCAGCCACTCCAGCCCCAGGACCCACCATCAGGGTTCTGGGGCCTATGGTACAGGCATGGGGGGCTGTCCATCCACATCATCCAGAAGCTGCTACTCCTGTCCCAGGACCCACTATCATGGTTCTGGGGCCATCATTCCACTCACAGGGAGCTGTCATTCCACCGCATCAAGAAACAGCCAGCCACTCCTGTCCCAGGACCCACCATCAGGGTTCTGGGGCCATCATTCCACTCACGGTGAGCTGTCATTCCACTTCATCAAGTAACAGGCACTACAGCCCCAATACCCACCATCCACTGCACACTCTCCAGAGCCCGCTTTGCCTGCCAGACCCTCTCCACCAGCTCACTCTTCCAGTGGCCATAGTCTAGCGTACCATGCTGCCCTTGACCCTGGGGTCCAGCATGATTGTCAACACATATTCCTCCTGCTGCAGGAGCTCATCAAACCATGCCTTCAGGCCTGCCTTCAGCTACCGCAAGAGGGCAACCACCTCATCCACCAGTTTCTTGTCCTGAGGGCCACAATCCCAGCCTCCTGAGGAGACTCTGGAACAGACGGGTCACCTATCTGATGGTTGCCATGGAGGAGCTGATGGTCTCCATCATGGCCAGGAACAGTCTCAGAACAAAGACAGTGTGTGCCAGGATCTCCCATTCCACCCCATTGTACCCAGGAGGTACCCCGCTTCCCATCATTGGTTGAACCTGATGCAAGGCAGCTTTCTGCTTGAGAAGCTGCTCGAGTATCAGAAACATGGAGGAATTCCACCGTGTGGACATATCCTGCACCATTTGGTGTACTGGGGAGCCTTGCTCAGCCTGCTTCACCAGGAGGAGGCTGCTGCCCTTCACGCTCCGGTTAAAGAAACCGGCCAGCTTCCTCCCCCGCTCGAACAGGAAGCCTGCCCCAATCCCCTTCTCTCCCAAGCCCAGAATATCCCTGACCACCAGGTGAAGGGTGTGTGCAATGCAAGGGATGCTGGTGAAGCCCCTCTCATGGACTGCCCTCAATATGTCGGCTGCATTGTGCATCACCATGCACCCTTTGGTGAAGGAGGAGCCTGGCGTGACCCACATCCTCACCATGGCAGTCAGGGGTGCCTTGATGTTCCTGGCATTGTGGGGGCCATGGTGTCCATGACTTCCACCTGAAGCAGGGCCCACCTATACCCTGCTTTGGGACCCCTCCTGCCACCAGTGCATCGTCACTGCCAGTTAGTCATGCTGTGCATTTTTACTCACCACACGTCAGTGGTGAAGTGGATGGTGGCACCCCCAACCCCTGCCAGCTGGTCCCTCACCTGCTCCTTTAAAACTTGGTACAGGGCTGGCACCACCTGCCGACTCAGGGTGGTGCTTGAAGGCCTCCAGTTCTACTCACTTTATGCTGTGCTGGGTTCTCCAGTTCTAGTCACCATCAGTACTGGGCATTGCAGGCTGCCAGGCATCGACGGAGCAGCATCAGAGGCCCAGCCAGGACTCAGTGACTGGCCTGGCACCCCTGCTTGGGAGGGCGTTGCAGGCTTCCAGGCATCGGTGGCAGCCTGACTCAGGGTGGTGTGCGAGTTCAGCTTAAACTGGGGGGCCAGGAAGCCAATCATGCACCTAAACCCTATGTCCCCGACCACCAAGAAGGGCTGTCCATCGAGCGCAACCTTTCCCCCCAACATGCGTGTGACTTTCATCTGAAAGCCACACCAGTGACACCACCCTCCACGTCCTGCAGCTACCGATGGACTTGGTAGCTTTCCCCACCCCAGCTCCTCCATGGTGCACTGATGCTTCTGCACCTCAACTTGCTGCTACTGCTTTACATCCAAAATCTAGAGTGATATAGTTTAGACAAATGCTGAAATATTTCTTTATACGTATTAAGGAAAAGGTCCTTGACTTTTGCATTATCATAAGCATTCATATATACATTGTACATAACATATAGTGTTCATTCCCATGGTAATTACATTTAGAGAAATGCTCAACAGATGGAGGATGCCCCCCCCCCCCCATACTACTATCAGTTTTAAAACCTTTCACCAGCCCTTATAATTGTACTAGAAAAATGTTAAATGGTTAAAGGGAGTCTCTCCCAAAATCACTACCAGTGTTAAAGTCTTTCATCAGCCCTTAAATGAGTAAATTCCTTACTAGTTCTTTTGTCCTTTCATTTTGTACTCCTTGTTTGGGTAAGTATTTTTTTCTTCCCCTCAAGGTTTATTTCTCAACTGCAGTTCAGGGAGAAGCAAGGAAAAGATATGTTAATTTTCAATTTCCTTTTCTATCCTTTTAATCCTTCAAAACAATCACAACTTATTACATACCTTAGCTCTCTGTTTAATATCACTCAAGATTTTGGAGGTAAAGCAACAAAAAGAAGTTGGAGGTGAAAAGAACCCTGAGGAAGCTAATCTTCAGCGAAACGTTGGGCATAGAACTTTTCCAACTTTGGATTTACTTGCTTCTTCTGTTTGGTTAATTTTACTGAAAGTGTTTCTTTGGTTGTCTGCTTGTTTTTGGCTAATCAGATTGTATTGTATTATATCATCTGCTGATTCATTGGCTTATTTGGTAGACTTGTACTAAATCATCTGTTTAGGTAGACCTGCATTTCATTATTTGTTATTGTTCATTAAAACTTTACTATTGTTTTGAACATTTGTTGTTTAATTAGAAGCAATTGTCTTGTTTACTGTTTTGTTATATATTGCTTCTTTATACTGTGTTACGTTGGTCACGTGTTCAGCCAGAACATGCAAATTGTCCTTGTGATGCAATGGTGTTCACATCGTGTGTTCAACAGGTGGCCAAATTGTTGGTGGGATTGTTATGGTGCTCACACACAACGGCCAAACACGTGCTTAGGGGTTTTGACACCCGACACTTGGTATGTTTAAAGACGCCCTATGTTTAAAGACACCCAGGAAGGCACAGACAGGCTAGAGCCATGACATGTGTTTTAGCCCTGCATGCAGCAGTCAGAGCAGAGATAACAACTAAACAGCACTGGGTCCTGGCTATCTGTAGAGCTGTCTCACTTCCCAGACTCTGGGGTGACTCCTTCGACTCCTGTCCTGTAGTCATCATGGGTACGTGGGTGGGTGCCCCCCCCCTGGAGTTTCCCTATATAGTCTGTTAGGGACCAACAGGTGGTCAGTCTTGGTGTCTGCACCAGTGCTGTGGAATTCGCTCCTGGTGAGTGTCCATCTCAGCCCGACTTGACTCTCCTTTTGGGAGCAACACAAGACCTGGCTCTTCTGCCAGGTGTTTGGTGGAGCGGAGGGTGATGGGGAGGTTTAGGGTTATTGTTTTTCTATGTTTTTACACATCTCTGGCTAGTTGTATATGGGTTTCTATGGATTAGATTGTTTTAAAGGTTTTGTTGTTTTTATTGTATTTATGCTGATGCGAGCCGCCCTGAGCTGCCGGAGGCAGGATGGGGCGGGTTAAAAATGTATTAAGTAAATAAATAAAGTAAATAATACTAACATTTCTTTATTTTTAGTTGTTAACCAATTCATTTTAGTTATTGCAATAACTAATACTCAAATGATTTTTGCATTTCAGTTATTAATAATAACTAAAACGAATGCACATCCCTAAGTGTAGAGAAAATAGGCTTTGTCATGTTGGTCCCAAATACAGGCAGTAGAAACAAAGTTGTACGATGATCTCTTTTATCGGCCCAGCTCCAGTTGGTGCAGGGATGCAAGCTTTCGGACCTCTCAGGGACATTTGACAGGCAGGTCTGGGGTTACAAAAAAACCCCAAAAAAACCCAACCCAGCCTCACAAAAGCCCCTGTGAGCTCTGAAAGCTTGTATCCCTCCACCGACTGGAGTTGGGCCAATAAAAGAGATCACTTTACTACTTTGACTCTATTGCCGATATATCAGACCAAGGACCCTGTGAGGTGGAACTGCTCTACTATGTCCCTAAAGGACCAATATACCTCTCTGTCTGCCTTAGCTCCTCCAGCTCTGCCATTCTAGACTCCAGAGACTACACACGTTCTCTGAAAGCTAGGAGATCTTTGCACTATGTGCACAAATATGACCTCTTTCCAACAGGATGATAATCATACATGTTATACTCGATGCAAATACTGGGTAGCTCCCATTCCACTGCTGGACTGTTGTCAGCATCCCCCCTCTTTTAAAAAAAGGGGGGATGTTTAAACTTAGTTTTGTCCCTCATTAAAACAGGGAAGAGCTAATCTCCCCGAGCTGCTAAACTCTGGGGCTTTTCTGGGTTACGCACACTAAACAATAATCAAACCCTCAGAGTACATGGGCTGAGTGATCACAAAAAATCCACCCCTCAAACAAAGTCCCCCTCCAGTTACCTCCGTCACACTCCTCTGCTCCCAGGAAAATCCCCTGTTTTCTGACCCTGTTCACGGGACCCTGCATTTGAAGCTCCTGTATCGCTCAGTGGCTTCTCGCCACTTAGGTAAGCCTGAGGTAAGGCTTGTAAAAGAAGATCTTATTGAGCAATATTAGTGATTAGCTTCAGACCTCCAGGTTCATATTTGGACATGGACATACACATTTAATATAATTACAGAAAGACTTAGGCAGCTAGAGCTGAAACTGATTATTTGATTATTTATTATCCATGGACAATACCTGCAATTTTGAGTACCTTCTCAGGTACCTGATCAGTGACCTAAGGACTCACCAAGTGCCCAATTACCTCAAAAAACCAGTTTTTACTGTTACTGGGCATTTTTACACACACCTTAAAGTGCTGGTCTTTCAATCTTCTGGGTTTACAAATCCACACGTAAGTTCCAGATGCATTCTTCACATACACACTGCCCTGAGGCAGTTCCTGGATGCATTCTTCACACACACACTGCCCTGAAGCAGCCTGAAGTAGCCGCAGCTGTAGACGTGATGAGAGGCTGCCATGGAAACCAAGTGACCACAGCTGCCTGGAGCAAAGCAGTTTACCAAGAGAACTTTTTACACCAAAATGTTCTGGGAGAAGTTCTACACAGAAGATTCGGAAGTTTAAGATCTGGGTGAGTGATTTAGACACACAGAAAGTTCAGGATGTAAAAAGCAAACATGCAGGAGAAATATGTTTGTAAAAACACTCACTGATGTGCTGATCTACTGATCAGTAAATCAGGATGGGAAAATAGCAAAAATCAAGATGGTAACTAAAAAAATCAAGACTGGAAGTTGGTAAATTGGGGCTTCATGTAACTCATAGAGTACCAAGTTAGTTCCCATTGGTGGCGGGTCAAATTGCATGCCAGTTCAGAAGTTTGGCCCTTTTTAAATGGGCCACTGGTGCGGGGGGTATGTCTGTGTGCACGGCAACATGGACGGCGTTGGGGGTGGTTCATGGGTACACACTGATACCCCACGCACCCCCATTCATCCCCACTCACGGAGTAATCTGTTTTGGCCAATTGTTCCATGAGTGGGCAATAGGTGGAGGTGGGTGTGCATACGTGTTTCATGGGTGTGCGCAAACATGGACACCCACCCCCTGCAGCAGGTCCGCTGCATGGGCATGGGTTTGCGCATCTGTCTATGTTTACGTTTGAATACTCTAAATAAAAATCACCTAGGCTTTTAAAACAGACACCTCGGAAAACATTGAGCTCTGGTGGTAAAAGTAAAATAGAGTTCACATTTAGAAGGCAGCAGCTAGTAATTATTTTCATAAGAAATTTTTAAGCGTTGGCATTTGGGATTCGTTAAGTGCCCAAACAAATACTATCCGGAGTAGGTGCAGGATTATGCATTGTTAATGTGCATTACAAATAATACATAGACTATAGTTAAATGCATTAGGTATTATGGAACCATCATCCACAATATATATTGTTGTTAATTTGTGTAACTGACATACACTTTAATAGCTGAAAAGTAGCCATTATGGAACACACTGAGAAGGCATATTGAAACAATACACAAAAGTAGCTTAAATCCTAATGGCTCCTTTGACATACAGTAATACTGGATCCAAAGTCGTATGTCTATGACTCTGCTCTCTGCTAATGGCACCCATTATGCCTTCTTAGTTTTTGCAATATAACTATAAAAGAAATGAAAATCCCAAATATATTTCACAGCATCTGTGTGTCTCTTCCTGGTTGTGTAAATGTAGCTGCAGTGGTAATACATGTTGCTTGGATTGGATTAAATCAAGTCATGTTTAGATTTCATTATGAAAGTGTAAGCCTGGGGTTACATGGCAAAGGTTGTGGAACAGCAGGATTTAAGGTGGATCCATGAAGACAAACTTGTTGCAGGGCAGGCGTTATCTGATCCTGTCCCAGAGCAAAGGCCAAATGTGAACAAAGGGTGATTTCACACATTATGAGATGACGCTCAACCACAGTGAATCACGGTCAATTCCATGGCGGGGCCAAAACGCCCTGCATGTCTGTTCAGAGGCCGCCAGATGTTCACCACAGTCAATACCCACATGGGGTCAACATCAACCACGCTTCCAGAGCTCCCAGTGGGACAATGGGTGTTTTCAGATGTGATGAGGCCGATTGGCCCCGTCACGAAAACAATAGATTCATCCCCCGTCGGGATGACCCCATCATCCCCTAACAGATGGGGAATCGGGGAGGGGAGGGGCGGGGGCCGTGCAACGCAACATGTCCCCTCCACACTCCCCGCCACCCAACCTCTGGGGAGATGGGCAGCCGCAGCACTCGCGCTCGCCCGCTTTGGCCACGGGCTGGAATCCCTGCGGGGATTCCGGGCCGTGGCCACCATCCAGAAGTGACGGCGGGGTTCATCACGGTGGGGAATCGCCTTCGCCACGTGGCGGCCTCCGGTCCCGCCGCTTTGGCCGCTCACATGGCGAAAGTGATTCCCTGCTGTGGTAACATCTGGGGGGGAACATCTGTTCCCCCCAACAGACGTTCCATGATCACAGCCACCACAGGGAATTGACTGTGGTTGACTGTGATCTCGTAACATCTGAGAACACCCAGGGTGTTTTCAGACATTACGGGGCCGCTTAGCCCCATACCAAAAACAACCAAATCATCCCCCACCGGGATGACCCCGTCACGCCCTATCAGACGTGCTGGGGGACCCCGATGGGGAATCTGGGAGAGGGCGGGTGGCCCCGCCCCCTCCACGGGCCCCGCCACCCACCCTCTGGGGAGATGGATGGGCAGTGGGGCCAATGCGACCAAAGCGTCTTGCCGAAATCGCCATGACCCGGGATCCCGCCGGTGATCCCGGGCCGTGGCGCCCAACCAGATGTGATGTTTTTTGGTCCCCGCCAGGGATCACTTTCACCACACTTCCCGGGACATTCCCACAGCTAGCCCGGGAAGCGTGGTTGAAAATGACCCCGCATGGGTATTGACCATGGCAAACATCTGGCGGCTGCCAAACAGACGTTCGAGGCATGGTGACCACAGGTGGGTATTCACCGTGGTTCACTGTGATCACGTAATGTCTGAAAATACCCCCAATCTCCAAAAGCATGGGGTCATTTCAGATGTTACGGGGCCCTTTGGCCCCGTACCAAAATCACCGGATTCATTCCCCCCCAGGATCACCCCGTAATGCCATAGCAGATGTGCCGGGGAGATCCCAGCGGGGAATGTGGGAGGGGGCGGGGCCGCGCAGCACAACGTGCAGCCACACGGCCCTGCCCCCTCCACGCACCCCGCCGCCCGCCCTCCGAGGAGACAGGCAGGCGGTGGGGCCATTGCGGCTGCCGCGTCGGGCCAGAAGCGCCATGGCCCATGACCAGACGTTACTTTTTCTTGGTCCCCGCTGGGGATCTTTTTGACCGCGCTTCCCGGGACATTCCCCTGGCTAGCCCGGGAAGCGTGGTTCAAATTGACCCCTTGCGGGTATTGACCGTGGCAAACAACTGGCGGCCGCCAAACAGACATTCGGGACACGGTGACCACAAGTGGGTATTCACCGTGGTTCACCGTGATCTCGTAACGTCTGAAAATACCCATGGTCAAAGAGATTCCCAACGGGAAACAACAAAAAGTAATGTCTGAATGGCAACCATCGGTTGGAACCAAAGAAAATGATTCCCAGTCGGGGACAAAGTATGCAGCGTCGCTGCCAGGCAACCAGCAACAACACAGATCAGGGAGGGAGTCCCGGCACCTTCTGGGTGCTTTGACCATGGCACGGCACGGGATCGGAGTAATGTCTGTTGCACTGCCCCAGGCTGTGGTCTGGCAGCCCGATTCCCTGCCATGGTTCTGCTCACGTCATGTCTGTTCGGGTCTTTTTTTGACCACAGGGGGTGGTTGATCTGTTCACCCCCACTGGGAATCCACTGTGGTGAATTGGGACAGGGTAATATCTGAAATCACCCAAAAGGGAATATGGTTTCGATCAGGATTATATCTGAAATAGGTAACCGCAAATATGAGTATACTTGTCAAATTTCTGAGGTCCGATTCAACTCAAACCTTTTGGGTGCTTTTCGGTACCTGAAACAGTTTTCAATAGAATACCTGAAATGTCATTTTCTTCCCAATTTTTTAACTTCTGGTCCTGGATTTCAGAAAATCTTTCAGTTATTTTAAAACAGTATTCAGGTACTGATTCAGATATCCTAAATGATTCCCCAGAATGCAGGTATTACTTGCTGGTACCAAATTGGCTTCCTGTTTCATCTCTCGTCAGGATAAGTAGACCGGTCTGAGTAGAGCATCAAGGTGTGAGGGATGAGCCTATGGTTGTCACCTCTCTCTGTCAGGAAACCCAGAGGAGATGGGTGTGACCACATCAGAGGGGAGGGGGGGAAGGGCCACCATGTCTCTTTCTGACTAGGGCTGAAAAAAGAATGAAATTCAATTTTGCGAGAATATAGAAACCCTGGTGAAATCTCGTGAGATTCTCAGGAATCTCAAGAGAATTGCAAGAATCTCAAAAATACCCCCTGAATGGCCACACATGTACAGAACAGCTCTCACGGCCATTTTTGCTCATGACTAGACCATTTTCGGGGCTATTTTGAGGTTCTCAGAAGAATCTTGCAAGAATGCCCGATTCTCATGATATTCCTGAGATGAGATAATCTCATCAAGAATCTTATTCTCCATGAGATTTTCAAGAAGGATGAAATCTCATGTCAGCCCTATTTCTGCTGTAACCTCACTCATTACAGAGCATTGTGATGTCACAGTGCTCCATAGGGGCAAGCCATGCCGGAAAGTTCCTTTCTATGATCAACCCCCTTTCTCTTATGACCCCCTCCTACCACCCCAAAAAGCCCTAACTCTTTGAGTTAGCCACAGGTGACCCTAGCTGACCCAGAGAAATTTGGGCTTTCCCCCAGAGCCACTGTGGCAAAAGCAGAGTGGTGAAAATCTTAGGAGAGCTACAAACAGGGTCAAGAGCAGACAGAACAGATCCATGGGATCCAGGCTGAAGTCCCGGAGTGAATCAAATGCCAGGAGTAAACGTCAAGAATCTGTGCCAGTTTGGAAACCCAGGGAGATGGAAAAAGCAGACTGCTGGGTGATAGGTTCATCTTACGCCTGAATCTATTCCAGATTGGATTCTGTTTGCAACCCATTCAGCAACTGATCCAGTGAAACGTGGACCGAAATATGACTGGCATTTTGCTGGAACGATCTGAATGTTTCCTCCTACCACTACAGGTTAGTGGTATGCCTGTCATTTTCGTTATTACAATAACAATAATTAATATTGTTTTTTTCATTATCATGATTGCAATAATGAAAATGATAAATAAAAACAATGAAAATAGGAATGAAAATGACATTTTGTTTTTGAAACAAAGGGAAAAAACTGAAAAATGTATTTCTGGATATAACTTTTGTTTTACTTATTAATTTTTGATGACAATTGGGGAAATTGTACACCCAATGGAGAGCATTATTTGTACTAATGGTCAAAACTATTAGTTAAAGGGAACCAGTTCTAGAAGCAATTGAATGTTGTGAATTTAGGAAAAGCTCCATACACTTTCATGGCTACAACTTCTTTATTGTCCATCCTATTTTCACGAAACCTGTGCCTCTTATGTCACTCCACATGCTTAATATTCCTGCCAATTATTAGAAAGATTGAATAAAGGGTCCAGATTGTATAAGGCATTAACTTGAAAATACATTTCCAGCTGTAACATTTTTATATTCCAGCCTGTTTACAAGGTTATGTATCACATAACTTACCTGTCATCTCAGCCAAACTACGGTACAAGTTGATAAAGGGAACTAATTCTATAAGCAATTTAAGTTGCTCCCTTGAAGACCATTATTTAGATAAATAGCAGCACATGCAGTGTCAATCAAAGGCAGGCACCTGGCATGGCAGGGGGAGGGATGTTGTAGGAGGGAGGATGTGGATCAACCAAAAAGACTAACAGACACATTTACTGGCCAATTACTGCATGCTTACAGCTTTACAGGACTAATCGGTAGTGGCTTTGAGGTAGGCATAGGGGGAGACCCTTAGGCGGGTATAGAAGGGACATAACTGGGACGTTGGGGATAGCATCCCATCTGTCTCTTATACACATCTAGATGTGTATAAGAGACAGCACTGTGACAGAGGACATAAGAGAATCTAAACAGATGCTTCTGACTTCCCACCAACAAGTGGGGGAGAGATGTTGGGATGGTCACAGAACAGAATGAGGATATTTGGTTGACATTTCTGCTGGACAATTGGCATCGCAAACAGAACTTATACCAAAGTGACACATAAGAGAATCCCTGGCATAGGCTCCTTCTCTACATATGCTATGAAGGCATCTACAATTTGGACCCTTTATCACATCTTTCTGATATTTGGCAGAAATGATTTTGAAAGTGTAATATACAGTCCTGACAAATTTCATGTACACTGGTTGGACTACAAAGATGTTACAGTCAAACATACATTTATAAGTTAATTACTTATACCGTCAGGACCCTTCCGATATAGTAAATATCGGAAGGGGTGTAAGCCTGCCAAGTTTCATCTACATTAAACATGAGACAAAGATGTTACAGCTAAAAATGTATATGCATATATTTGCAAAATAATATAATTTAACTGCTTATAAAATTGGATTCCTTTGTTTCTGGATGCATTCTTCACACACACACGGCCCTGAGGCAGCCTAAAGTAGCCACAGCTGTAGATGTGAGGGGCTGCCATGGAAACCAAGCTGCTTGGAGCAAAGCAGTTAACCAGGAGAACCTTTTACACACAAACGTTCTGGGAGAGGTTCTACACAGAAGTTCAAAGATCCGGATGTTTAAGATCTGTGTGAGTGATTTAGACACACAGAAAGTTCAGGATGTAACAGCAAACATGTGGGAGAAATGTGTGTGTAAAAAACCCCACTGATGTGCCAATTTACTGATCAGGAAATCAGTAAATCAGGATTGGAAAATTGCAAAAATCAAGATGGTAACTCAAAAAATCAGGACTGGAAGTTGGTTTTCCAGGACTGGAAGTTGGTTTTCCAGGACTGGAAGTTGGTAAATTGGGGCTTCATGTAACCCATAGAGCACTAATTGGGTACCAAATTAGTGCCCACTGGTGGCGGGTCAAATTGCATGCCAGTTCAGAAGTTTGGCTCTTTTTAAATGGGCCACTGGTGTGGGGGGTATGGATGTGTGCACGGCAGCATGGACTGTGATGGGGGTGGTTCATGGGCACATACCAATCCCCCACACACACCCATTCATCCCCATTCACGGAGTAATCACAGGTTTGGCCAATTGGTCAATGAGTGGGCAATAGGTGGAGGTGGGTGTGCATGCGTGTTTCATGGCTTTTGGTGAGGGGGAGGGGTGGGGGGGGGTCTTTCCCCCCCTTTAGTGTGTATTTTTAACAGTTTTATATTGTTTTATTGCTTTACTTTTTTATTGCTTTACTTGTTTGCCGCCCCGGGCTGCCCTGTGTGTCGGAGGGGCGGGATATAGATTTTATATAAATATATAAAAGACCTACCAGATAGGACATTTACAAGGCTGTGAGATCTCACAGCATAAAAGAGGAATAGTGCATTCACACATTACAGACCTGCAGCATTTATAACACCCGGTATTACCTTGAGCACTTATAAGAACCTATTTTTTTCATGTGTAAAAGTGGCCTGTGTTTTGTTCCCCCTTCATAGCTTCCCATTGTCCTAGTAGATCCTTTTTGTGTGTTTGTCTTTCTTTTTATTCATTGTCTTGCTTCTGTTTTGTCCTTATACCGAGCTTTCCTGTCCTTATAATTCCCTAGCTCTTCCTCCCCCTTAGTATCACTTACATGCTGTTTATGTGTTTGCCTTGTATCTTGTTATACATGCTGTCTGGTTGGTGTGCTGTTCCTTGTAACTCTTACCTCTACTTTTCTGGATACTGTCTCTTCTATATACTGTTTCTCCTAGGTCTTGTATGCTGGCTACTAGCTTTATCACTTTTTCTGCTTTAGTTTTCCTCTGTCCTTGGAGAAATTATATCCCCTTCTTAATCCTGAGGTGGTTCCCTATGATGATCTCTGGCCTCAGTCTGTTTACTTCAACCATTACACGATGCTGAGGGGAAAGCTACCCTGTGGTTCCTTTCCTGGTCATTGGGTGTTTTCAGACGTGACGGGGCCAATTGGCCCCGTCACGAAATCAAGGAAATGATCCCCCACTGGGATGACCCGTAACGCCCTAACAGACGTGCCGGGGATCCTGGCGGGGAATCGGGGAGGGGGCATGGCCATGCGGTGCAATGTGCGGCCGCACAGCCCTGCCCCCTCCACGCTCCCCGCCGCCAGCCCTCTGGGGAGACAGGTGGCCTCTGCGGTGAATGTGGCTGCAGTGCTCCCCTACTATGGCCACGGGCCGGAATCCCTGCAGGGATTCCTGTCCATGGCCACCATCCAGATGTGACGGTGGGGGTCACCACGGCAGGGAATCGCTTTCACCACGCGACGGCCTCTGGCCTCGCCGCTTCGGCCGCTCACGTGGTGAATGTGATTCCCCGCCGTAGTAACATCTGGTGGGGAATATCCGTTCCACCCAACAGATGTTACGTGGTCCAAGACACCACAGGGAATTGACTGTGGTTGACATTGACCACGTAACGTCTGAAAATACCCATTGTTTTTGGTGGGGACTTTGATTGTGTGAATGAGGGGGCATTTCCATCCCCAAGACTCTCCTCACTAGGTGATGCTAGCCTGCCCCCCCCTCCCATGTTTCATGGCACTCAATGAGGCTTGGTGGCAGTGGCAAGGCAGCAATGACCTGTCCTATGCCAGCCAGATGGCCACATGTACAGGCTTCCTGAGTACTTGTGCACTTAGGTGGCATGCACATGCACAATGTGTCCAGACAGCCTAGGCCCAAAGCTGTCCCAGGAGGCCTCCAGATGCCCATCATCTCAATACTGCCGCCCAGCTGTGCCCTATCCTCCTGGCGCTAGGTAAGAAAGACGCTGCTCAGGGTCCCGCATGCTCATTTACTGGTACCTGAAACATGAAAAGCCATTTGGTCACCACAGATTTAATGGGTTGACCTGTTCCATCTCTATTCAAGAGACCCACTGGGCCCTCAGGTATTGACAGGTGAAGGAATAGTGAAGCCTTTTGTCCAGCCTGAAGAGAAGCTTGCTAGGCCTTCCTCTTGTAGTGCACTTGCCCACAGTGTCTGAGGTTGGAGATAATAGCAAAGCTTTTCCTGCCCTCGCCCTGTCCTGCATTTAGTGCAGACAGACACAGACTAAGCAGCAGTTCCTCGCAGCGTATGGTGCCATTAACTACTTTGAAGATTCTTTGCTGATTAAAACAAGGAAGGAGTTGCCCTTGACTCTTTTTAATAGCTGGATATCAGCTAAACCAAATAACTTAATGCCTTTCCAGGATGCGACATCTCCAGAGTCTTTGACCCCAATAAGCAACCACCCTTGGATAAAGAATGTTTCAATTACTCCAGACCCAAAGTGGGTGGCTAGCAAGAGGGTAGATATAGTATCTACGGCACAAAAAGGAAACTGGGCACCGAACAATGGGAAAGGTTAATAAACAGGACAAATAAGAAAGATGCTGTTCTGTCTGCTTAATTTAATCCTCACACATCAGCGTAGCGTAGGAGCATAGTGCACCGGAGAGGTGCTCAGGAATTAATCTAACATCAGGAAGAAAGAAAGAAAGCAGAACAGGGACTAAAAAAACCAAGAGCATTCATAGAGGGAAGGGTGGGTTGAAACGAAGTTTTGGGTGTTAAAACTTCTTGCCAATTGGAACAATGGAATAAAGCCAAAGAGTTCTGGCTGAGAGTGTTTCAAAGGTGCAACAATCCATATTTTACAGAGGAACATGGTGATATTTTCTCAGCTCATAAGTTTAAAAATTAAAGAGTTCCACTGGGGATTGAAAACCACAGAACTAATCACTTTACTCTAGTCCTGTGAAGGAAGGCTGATCATCTTCAGAAATGGCCATGGAATATGTAGAGCTACAATGGCTACCTGATTTGTTACCTGTGGGTAATACTCACATTTTGTGTTGACCTGTTCTGGGTATCTGAATTTGTACCTGTATACTGTTCAAGTACCTGAAAAACCAAAATGTTGGTTTCTGGTTTTTGAGTACCTGAATTTACCCCCAAACCTGAAAATATACCTGAAGAATTTTCTGACATTTGGGACCGGAAATCAAAATATCAGGATGAAAACAGTGGGTAAAAAACAATGTGCAGCTGACATGACAACTACATGCTTTGGGGTGGGGGGGGCAGCACTGGCAGGTTCAGGTCTGGGCATGGAACTGATGTGCGCCCGACTGGACTGGCCAGAAAGCAACCCTCCATCCCTGGTAGGACAGGGGAACAGAACAAATGTGCGGCTGGACAGCCCTGCCCGTGGAGTCCCATAGCACCCTTCCCCCCGCCATGATGAGCAGCAGTGGCAGCCAATCACAGGCAGCCATGGCAGTTGGCCATCGAGACCCCTGTTACCTAGAGGGGATGGGTCTGCAAAGAGACACACTGGATAGGGATGGGACACCGGGGAAAATACCGGATACCTGATTTACTGGTATCAGATCTCCCCAGTATCAGATTTACCGGTATTCATCTGATAATCACGGGTATCGGCATACCGTATTTTTAACATTGGCAGCTTTACCGGGTTTTTTACATTGCGGCGATTTACTTCAATGGCTGCAATGTAAAAAAACCAGTAATGCAGCCAATGTTAAAAATCTGGTATGCCGATACCCGTGATTATCAGATGAATCCGATATACCTGATTATCGGGTGTATCGGATTTATCTGATACCGATATTGCCGCCCCAAGACTGGCCCTCTATAGACTGCCTTGGCCCACCTTGGTGGCCCTTGGTCTGGGTTTGGGGCTTGGGATTATTCAGGGGACCAATTCTGGCTCAGCTGCCTCCCTGGGCTGGGGCAGCAGCTGGCCCACATCCGGCGGCCAGTAAACAGACATGTCTGCTATGATCCACGCTATGGCTTCTATGGCCAAACTGACGCCTATCGCTGTCCCCCGTCATGTTTATTTTCACCCAGTGTTTTGGCATTTTCTTTGTCGGTATTTTGGGAACTAGATTGGATACTTCTTGTGGTACTGAAAAGTACCCAACTTTTTTGAGTTTAATCAGATATGTATAACCCTTTTTGCAAGTATGCATTTCAGTTCGAGTCGTGGGCTGTTATAGCTTCGGATCAGAATTTTTAACAGCGTCCCTTGCAGTTGTGCTTTTTTAGAAACATTTCCTACCACATTGACCCTAAAAATATCCTTGTGTCTCTCTAGAATAGAAAAGCCCCTTTAAACACCCATCCATTGATTTTTAAAACAATAGATCATAATAAAGAACTATTTTCCCTTCACTTTTGGCTCATGCAGACTATGATCATGCTGGCAGAACAAGATTAACACTTTAAGGGGCCGGTCAAAGTTTAAAAGCATGACTGTGCTAGTTGTCAGTCTCAGATCTGTCCTATTTCCCCACACGCTAGCACAAATTACCAAAGACTGGATACATTAAGGAGCTGGGGGTAGAGTTATTTGTGTGTCAGATTTTTTCTCCATTTTGATTGTGCTCGGTGAGGAAAACTGAAAGCAGTTGAGTTGGGCCGTGCAAGCGAAGCCTACTCAAAGTCTTTTCACTCTAAAAGGCACGTGCTATGATGTCTTTGGCAGAAGGAGGCGTCTTTTCCTTCTCTTCCAGGGGGTAGCAAAGCAGCTCATGGGTGCCAAGAGTGGATTGTTTACCCATCCATCTGTGCTTCTCCATCTGCCAGAAACATGGAAGAAATGGACCTCTTCCATAGCCAGATTAAATCGGAACGTAATTCTTTTAAATTGTGAGGGTCATTTAATCATGGAGCTCCTTATCTTTAGTGATGTCATAATTAAGCACGGGGTTGAGTATCATCAGTATGCTAATGATACACAACTGTATATCTCTTGCCCCGTGAGCCCTGCCAACTCGGCCTCTGCCCTGGAGGAATGCCTGAATGATATAGCCGCCTGGATTCCTCAAAGCTACCTCATGCTCAATCCAGGAAAGACTGAGGTGATGTTGGTGGAAAGGGGCAGTCGTTGATATGAGGATGTCCTTGCCTCCCTCAGGTCCCTGAACGTGAATGGGATCCGAGTGGAGGTAGTGGGCCAGGTAAAGAACTTAGGTGTCATTTTTGACCATGCTCTGTCCATGAAAACCCAGGTGTCAGACGTGGTTTGGATGGAAATGCTTTTTTCAATTGTGCAATTTACGTAAGTTATGCCTTTATTTATCCCAGGCTGACCTTGTCACAGTGACCCATGCCCTGGTGACTACGAGGCTTGATTTTTGTAATTCTCTCTTCTTTATCCATTGCTTGCAGCTTGTTCAGAATGAGGCAGTGTGGCTGCTTATTGGTTTGGAAGCCATGATCATATTAGGCCCATCCTGTGTTTTCTGCATTGGCTGGCTGTGGAATGATGGATTGTGTTTAAGACTCTGCTGCTGGATTTTAGGACCCTGAATGGTTTAGGTCCTGATTATATTTGAGACCTAATTCTGGAGTCTCACACCGATGGGTATCTGCGCTTAGAAACCACTTGATGTTGGAGAGTTGTGTCGTTGCATCTTAAGACGGCAAGTAATCGGGTTTTTGCTGTGGCAGGCCCCTCGGTGTGGAACTTGCGCCCTCTGGTTTTTTGTCTCAGTTTCTCCCTCCTTACCTTTAAAAAGTACTTGAAAACATATTTTCTAGGTGATTTTAGGATCCACTGCTGGTTCCTGCAATTGTACTCTGCTCTTCCTTTTTCGTTCCCCTATTTTAAAGTATTTTTTTACTATTTTAAATTGTTTAAAATTGTTGTATATTTTTTATATTGTTTTATATTCTGTGAAGCACTCAGAGTGCCATGCAAGGCAGGGGATGGGGACTCCTGTCATTATGGGACCCAGCCCCCTCTGGTCACTCAGGTTCATAGCCTCAGAGTACTTTTTGATCCCTCACTGTGCCTGGACTGTCAGGTGGTGGCAGTGGCCAGAAGCACTTCTCACCAACTCCCTCTGGTGAAGAGGCTGCAGCCTTTTCTTTCTGACTCAGATCTGACCACTGTCATCCATGAATTCATCACCTCGAGGATAGATTACTGCAATGCGCTCTATGTGGGGCTGCCCCTAATGACTGTTCGGAAGCTGCAGCTGGTGCAGAATGCAGTGGCTCGGCTCCTTTGGGGACAAGTCGCTGGGAGCACATTACACCTGTGCTCTAAAGTCTGCACTGGCACCTATAGCTTTCCAGGCACAAATCAAGGTGCTGGTTTTGACCTTTAAATGGTCTGGGTCTCATATATCTGAAAGACCGCCTGTCCTTTCATGTCCCTTTGCAGCCCCTACGGTCATCCGGGGACACCCTCCTACACGTTCCATCTGTTACTCTTGTCTGTGGGGCAGGGGTGCGTGGGAAAGCAGTCTTGGTCTCTGCCCATGTGTTGTGGAACTCCCTTCCCCAGGAGGTTTTCTTGAACCTGAGCCTGGCTAACTTCCGGAGATGGTGTAAAACGTTTTAATTTGGAAAGGCATTTGGCAGGCAGGGATAGGTGGAGTTTGTTTGGATTTTTTTGGGTGGAGTTGTGGGGAAGGATGGATGTTTGAGTGAAGGGTGTTGTTATGTATGTATCTTAATGTTTTTAACTTTGTTGTGTGTGCCACCCTGAGACTTGTGTGAAGTGTGGCATAAAAAGTCAATAAAATAAAATAAAATACGAAGTAGTAGACTCAAGTCCAGAACCTCCAGGGTAGCCTTATCAGAAGTGCTGCCTGTTCCACGCACAGGACCCCAGAGGCTGGTGGAGCTCCAACGTCTCAATGCGCGGATAAGACAATGGTGCAAGGAGGAAGGCTTTAGATTTATCAGGAACTGGTCAGCCTTCTTTAGAGGGGGGAGCCTATATAGACAGGATGGGTTCCCCCTTAACCAGAATGGAACTTGGCTGCTGGCACTAAACATTAAAATTTGATAGAGTGTCAGGGGTTGGGGCCGGCCCCGCATGAAAGGGGCTGACAGGCATCGAGCCCCCACCCAGTTACAAGCACTCTCACCCACAGGGAGCCCTGTTGCCACAGCACTGAAACCTCCAGGGGCATCTCAGGCCCCACAGAAAGCCACCACAGCAACCCCCCAACAAGAAGACAAGGCAGGGCCTTCTCCCGCTGGGACACAGAGTGACAGGGCAGAGGTAGCAGTGCCATGTCGCTCAGCGCACCTCCAGGTGCAGCGGGGGGCATGGCAGGCTTTTGAAAAGCCAGCGCTGCTGAACACACAGCGCCGGTGATCTGAAAGACTGGCCCCTTTTCTGTGTGTGGTGCTTGTATTACCCTGCTCAATTCTTAGTTCCTACCCTTCCCCCTTCCTTCTCCTGTGCCCCTGTGGATGGTCTAGAGTGACTGCGGTATATCAACTGATCTGAAAGGTGAGTGAGTGCACCTGTGCCCTGTGTTTCCTGGTTGGCTAAGGGAGTGCAAGGCGGGTGAGTGGGTGTGAAACCCTCTCCCTCCCTAAAGGGGTACACCCCCGGGAGTGCTAGTGTGACTGTGACTCCCTGTCCTCCTCCTCACGGTCCAAGCCCTTTTGCCTCCCGCTTCTCACTACCCGTACGCTCCCTCCATGACATTGAGAGTTGCGTGAGCAGTGTGCTTCTGGTGTGGAAAACTGGGGAAAAGTACAGTTGGATCCGCTCAGCGCCCTATGATGATAGAGGTCTAGACTTCCGTAGCCATGCGGGCCACAACTCTACCCTGACAGGCATTTCTCAGACCCCGTGCGGTTCCCAGCTGCCTCTCCCCGTCTTCCCCACGATTGGGCATGGATCTGTGGCCCCAAGCCACGGGCACTGTCTTCCTCTCTCCCTCCAACCCCCTCCCACTAACATAGAGTAGTTTTTAAACTAGAACCTGTGGGAAAGCCGACAGGCACTGTGGAGTGCATAGTTCGGACTGTGGCATCTATGCAGACGGATGTTAACTTAGGGGATTTAGAGTTGCTTAAGACTGAGGAAGGAATAAAAATTAAAGGACTTCAGGTGGAATTCACTGGGGAACAGATAAATAACAATTCCAGGGTGTCTGATAAAGTTCCCTATAATGTGCACAGTAAGAATAAAAACAATACACATAAATGTCTATATACAAATGCTAGAAGCCTAAAAAGTAAAATGGGAGAATTAGAGTGTATGGAGCCAGATAAAGATGTAGACATTATAGGCATCGCAGAGACATGGTGGAACGAGGATAACCAATGGGACACTGTAATACCAGGGTACAAAATATATCAGAATGACAGAGTAGATAGAATTGGTGGTGCGGTGGCTCTATATGTAAAACACAACATTGAGTTAAGTACAATTAAAATTTTAAAGGAATGCCCTGGGGTCTGTTCGAGCCACTTATTGTGAATTAGACCCATGCCCGTTCTGGCTGGTGCAAGGCCATCTGGGAGACATTAAGACCATTGCTGGCGGGGATTGTCAATGCCTCCCTGTGGGAAGGCAGGGTGCCGGACTGCCTTAAGGAGGCACTGGTGCTACCCCTGCTCAAGAAACCATCATTGTCCGCTGGCGTCCTGGCCAGCTATCAGCCAGTCTCTAACCTTCTCTTTTTAGGGATGGTTATTGAGCGGGTGGTGGCTCGACAGTTGCAGGAATATCTGGACTCTGCTAATTTTGTTAGATCTGTTGGCTGCTTTTGATACTGTTGAGCATGAGATGTTGGTGACTCACTTGCAGAATCAAGCTGGAGTGGGCAGCATCATCCTTAATGGATTCCGCTCCTTTCTGGTCAGGAGAACTCAGCATGTGGTGCTTGGGGATTGTTCTTCATCTGCACGGAACCTCACGTGTGGTGTCCCACAAAGTTCTATCTGTCCCTGCTCTTGTTCAACGTGTATATGCAGCCACTTGATGAGGTCGTGAGATGGTATGGGTTGTGGTGTCATCAATATGCTGATGACACCCAACTCTACCTCTCATTTTCATCTGACCCAGACCCAGCAGTCTCGGTACTTACCTGATGTCTGGCGGCTGTTGGGGATTGGATGAGGGCAAGACAATTATTTATTTGACAAATTTGTACCCTGCCTTTTCCCACCACAGGTGGCCCAAAGTGGCTCACAACATGTAAAAAAGTATAAACATATAGGAATATAATATAAAACCATATTAAAATATCCTTAAAAACATAAAATCAAAGCGGAGGGAAAGCCCCACTTCCCCCACCCCCATCCACCACCCTTACCCTTCTCCCTCGTCAAATGCCTGACAGAACAGCCAGGTCTTGCAGCTCCTACAGAACGCCAGGAGGTCAGGGGCCAGACGGGCCCCCACCGGGAGGGAATTCCAGAGGCAGCCACCGAGAACACTCTATCCGGCATGGCCCACCGAGAAACCCGGGGGACCTCCAACAAGGCATCCCCAGATAAACGCAGGGGTTGGTCCAGAACCTGGGGAGTGAGGCGGTCTCGCAGATAGGCAGGATCCAGGCCGTGTAAGGCTTTATAGGTCAAAACCAACACTTTGAATCGGGCCCGGAAAACTATTGACAGCCAGTGCAGAGACCAGAGCACTGATGTAATGTGCTCCCAGCAGCCCAACCCGACCAGGAGTCGGGCCGCCGCATTCTGCACCAATTGCAGTTTCCGAGTCATCACCTCGCATTGCAATAGTCTAACTGAGAGGTAATAACAGCATGGATGATCGTGGCCAGGTCTGGAACCGAAATCAGCGTCTGAAGCCGCCATACCAGATGTAAGTGGTGGAAGGCACTCCTCACCACAGCTGCCACCTGTAGATCCAGGCAGAGCTGCGCATCGAGGAGCACCCCCAAGTTCCGTACCTGGGATGTCAGCAGAGGGCACACTCCATCAATCGATGGAGCTAACAACTCCACTGACCTACCCACTAGCATCACCTCCATCTCGTCAGGATTCAGTCAGTCAGTTAGCCCTCATCCAGTCCCCCACAGCTACCAGAAACTGGGTAAGCACCAAGACAGCCTGGCCTGGGTCGATCAAAAATGAGACATACAGTTGGGTGCCATCTGCATACTGATGACACCTCACCCCGAACTCTCTGATCACCTAACCGAGCAGCTGCATATACATGTTGAACAGGAGAGGGGACAAAACCGAACCCTGTGGGACCCCACATGGGAGGTCA
>QEPC01006695.1:534511-552634 GCA_003113815.1 Sphenodon punctatus | reverse complement strand
TTGTGAGCCACAATGAGTTGCCTATGGTTAGAGGGGCAGGATATAAATGAAAATATAAATTTATTAATTGGCATGACAGTAAGAAGCACTGATGCACTACAGCATGCTACACAGGAAGCCTCAACCCCTGAAGGAGATGTTTCTTTAATTTATATATTTAAATGTATACCCTGACACCAGCCCCCCCCCCAAGGCTCACGGTTGTTTACAACATATAAAAATACACTAAAAAAATATTAAAATCCTCTTTGAAAACCCACCCCAACCCCCTAAATCTCCCCACCCAACATTATCCCTGCCTGCCAATCGTCTGGCCAAACAAAAAGGTCTGACATTGCTTCCAGACGAGCAGGATCAGGCTTTACTGAATCTCCAAGGGAGGGGAGTCCAATATGCATCTCTGTGTGCCCCTGTTGTGGAAACTTGGTGGGGTGATAATACCTGGATTACCTCCAAGAGGGTGATCCTGGCTGACCTCAGAGGCCACAGCGGGAGGGGCGAGGCAACCTTCCAGATAGTTATAGTGTAACTGAACATCAAAAATGAATTCTATATTTCAAAAATATAGAATGCCATTAAGACTCTTCTCTTTCTACTCATAATTCAAAAAAGATGAAATTGTATGTTAGACATCTTCCATCAACTCTCATCTTCCATCAACTCTCATCTTCCATCAACTCTCCACCACCTACTTTCCATGAATTTTCATTGACTGAGAGGGGAAGATGTCTGGTACTTCCACTCTCACATCATCTACTTTTTTCCACCTGTGACACAATACAACATCAACAACTTCAGTATTCACTCACATTCCTCTCCTACCTTATTTATAACAGACAAAAAGTAGGTAACTAACAATAAGTTTTAAACTTACCTATTATGTAGTAAATTTTCTATAGCCAATACAAAATGTATATATTTTCCATATATCTCACAACAGGCGCATATGGATAGTATTGGTTTCCTTGACTCTTTTCAGTCTAGGTTCCATCCCGGCTATGGTACTGAGATGGCGTTGGTGGCCTTGGTGGCCAATCTCCGCCAGGAGATGGATGCAGGATGTTGAACATTTCTGATCCTGCTAGATCTCTCGGCCGCTTTTGATACCGTGGATCATGGGCTGTTGTTGAGATGGTTGCGCGACCTGGGGGGTCTGGACGGGACTGCCCTTGGATGGTTCCACTCATTCCTCTCAGGGAGAAGCCAGCTGGTGCTGTTGGGGGCTGAAACATCAAGCCCCCAGACCTTGACCTGAGGCATTCCGCAGGGTTTGATCCTGTCTCTGTTACTATTTAATGTATATATACAGCCCCTGGGGGAGATTGTTAGAGTGTTTGGGGTGCGATGTCACCAATATATTGCTGATACTCAGCTGTACCTCTCATTTTCAACTGACCCAGGTCCTGCTGACTTGATACTTTTCCAATGTTTGGAGGTCGTGGCGGATTGGATGCAGCGGAGCAGACTGAAACTTAATCCTGATAAGACAGAGATAATGGTGGTGGGAAGGGCGAGGAGGGTGTTGGCTCCTCCAGTGGGGTCTGTGTGTGTGTCTGCCCTCCTGTAGCCCAGCAAGTTTGGAGTCTGGGGGTGGTGTTGGATTCAAACCTCCATCTGGATCGGCAGGTGGAGGCGGTGGCTAAAGCTGCCTTCTGCCAGCTGTATCTAGTCCGGAGGCTCCATCCATACATTTCTGGGCCTGACCTGGCCACTCTCATCCATGCCTTCATCACCTCGAGGCTAGACTACTGCAATGCGCTCTATGTGGGGCTTCTTCTGTATCTGGTCTGGAGGCTGAAGCTAGTGCAGAATGCAGTGGCCCATCTCCTTATAGGGACGGGTCGACGGGAGCACATAACACCTGTGCTCCATACTCTGCACTGGTTGCCTATAGCGTGCTGCGCCAGATTCAAGGTGTTAGTTTTGATCTATAAAGCCCTACACGGTCTGGGTCCATCATACCTCGGGGACCGCCTCACCCTCCGCATCTCAGAGCGCTCTACCGGGGACACCTTCCTGGAGGTCCCCCGTGTTCAGTGTGGGGGCCACAATGGAAAGGGTGTTCTCGGTGGCCTGGCTGCGACTTTGGAATTCCTTCCCGGAGGAAGCTTGTCTGGCCCCGGGTCTGTTGACATTCCACCGAGCCTGCAAGATCGGGCTGTTTTCCCAGGCCTTCAGAGGGGAGGGTGGGAGGGTGGGGTACGTAGAGGGGGGTTTGGATTTTAAGGATGTTAAAGTAATGGGGGATTGTTTTAAAATGTTTTAAAATTGAGAATTGTTATGATTATTGTTTGTTTTTTCTTGCAAGTCACCACAAGATGCCGTAGGCATGATGAGGTGGCTAATAGATATCACAAATAAATAAATAAATATGACAATTTAAAAATACATATAACATACCTTTTTGTTATACTATAGTTCTAGTTTCAGTTTTCTTACAAATGTAGTTTTACTACATATACAATTAGATCCCTAAAAATAGGGATCCCTGCTCTCTTCTCTGAGCAGGGATTTCCAAATTGGCTTGGGGGGCTTTTCCCGAGGGGCTGCCTCACAGGGGAGGTCACCCCAAGAGCCCCCCAATCCACTTTGCAAAGTGCTGTGAATGGGGAGAGAGTGGTAGGGATGTGGAAACGTGGTTCGGATGTTCGGAGTACAGACCAAACTCGGTCTGTTCGGACGTCTGAACCGAATGTCTGACCAAACTCGAAAATGACCGAACAGTTCGGTCATATTTGGATGAGTTTGGATGAGTTCAGGGAGGGAAAAAACATGACTGGAAGGCCCATTTGGGCAGGGAAAATGTGACTGGAAGGGGGAAGCCACTGAGGAGCAGACTTCCTGGCACCATGGGTGGAGACCAGGAATGGTTTCAGGGCCAAATGATACCAATACAAAAAAAAATCGGTATCAATATCGGTACCAATAGTACTATTTTGAATGTTCAGCAACATTTGGCCAAACTGAACCGCACAACCAAACCCGAACTCAGTTTTCAAACCGAACGACCCAACGACTGAACATCCGAACTGCGTTCTGTTTGCACATGTCTATAGAGTGGATCCCTACTTTCTCCCCCAGCACAGGTCTTCGCAAAGCAAAGAACATACAAACTTTGCAGTTTGCAAAAAGCCTTTGTAACTAACAAGTCAGTGCACTGAGAGCCAGTTCTTGTCCATTACAAAGGCTTTCGAGTTCTTGGCAAGAAGGCCGTGAGTTCTACTCAGCATCCCAGCCACTGAAATCTTCCTCCCATGTCCACAGAGATATCTTGAGGTTCTTACACTGATAACAGCGCATGGGTGAAATAACTTCTGTCTTCATTGAATAAAACAGGACATTGTGAACAATGAATAGTATAAAAACTAGAGCATGAATTGTAACAAAATAAAAAGAAGCACAAACTGGGGAATATACATTAATTTTGTAAAGTACTTAGAGCTCTACAAACAAACAATCAGGGGGGCGAACCCGTTCGGGCAGGGGGTGTGTGGTTTTCCCTCCTCTGTCCCCCCTCCAGGCTGCACGGGTGGAAAGGATGCTGGGGAGCACCTCCCCCCCCGCCAACCTCGTAAAAACATTTTTTTAAGCCACCCCACCCCAGATTACCCTACCTGGTGGTGCCAGGGCTCTGGCTTCAGGGCCAGCAGTGGCGGCTCAGGCAGTGGGTGCGGTGGTGGTAGCGCTCTGGAGTGCTTCAGGCCACTACTTGGCCTTCCGGTTTTACCCGGAAGGCCTAGTAGCAGCCTGAAGTGCTCCAGAGCGCTGCCGCTGCCAGATCTGCCAAACCCGCCGCCATTGCTGCTGCTGGACCCGGAGCCCAACCTACCTGGTGGTGCCGGGGCTCTGGCTCTGGTGGCGGTAGTGGCGGCAGGTCTGGTGGTGGTGGCACTCAGGAGTGCTTCAGGCCAAAGCACTCTGGAGTGCCGCTGGTGGTAGACTCGCCACCAGTGGACCCAGGGCCAAAGCCCCGGCTCCACCAGGTAGGGAAATCCCTGGGGTGGGGTTAAAACATTTTTTATGAGGCTGTGTAATGTGGGGAGGAGGTGCTCCCCGGTATCCCTTCCACCCACACAGCCTGGAGGGGAGAGGGGAGAGGGAAAACCGGGTTCCTCTCTGCCCCCTGCCCCCACCTGAATGAGTTCAGAACCCAAACTTTGTTCAGCCGTTTCGAGTGGAGGGTAGGCCGGATTTGGGGTGTTCGCAAACGGGCCGAACACCCCAAGTTCGGGCTGAACCCAGAACTTCCGAACCGCGTTCTCACATCACTGCGCAATAGATTTAGTGGCAACCCAGAAGAAACTGCACAAAATGAATTAAGCTTTAAATCTTTATATTTTGTGACTCATTCATATGATCTTCCCTAAATTTGACTACCTTAAAGTCACTAAAATATAAATGGTGTGTATGAAATTTCAAACTCATGCCATTTATATTTCCCATTTTCCAGGACATCAGAATATTCCTACTAGAACACTGCACTCACCTTATCTAATGGAGCTGATACTACGGCTCCATAATTACGGCAATGTTTTTCTTTTTCTAATGGGCCTGTTAATGTGTGTCTAAGGGGAGCAGAGCAGTGGGGGGTGATAGGAAGGTGGGATCATTCCTGTTAAGAGGAGCCAAAAATCATTTTTCACAGGTCTTCTGCATCCCTGGATCCAGCACCTGCTATGCAATATGGATATTTGTTTATTTATTTGTATGCTTCTTTGATTTTATTTGTTTATTTGTTTATTTATTTCAATACTTGATATCCCATCCCATCCTGCCCATGGCAGCTCGGGCTGGCTTACAGATAAATTAAAATAAAACATAAAAACACATAAAAAACCAAAAATAAAATCCATTATTAAATTGAAACAACCACCATCCAAACCAAACACCCACACATTACCTGTCTCCCTCACCAAACACCTGATAAAACAGCTAGGTCTTACATTTCTTTTGGAGGGATCAGATCCGGGGGCAGTCGGACATCTCCCGAGAGAGCATTATACAGCTCTGGTGCAGCCACAGAGAACACCCTTCCCATCGTCACCACCCGTGGACTCAGGGGACCTCGGGGAGAGTGTTCCTCACCCACCGCAGGGGCTAATCCAGAACCCGGGGGTGAGGCGATCCCTCAGGTAAGTAGGGTCAAGGCTGTATCAGGCTTTATAGGTAAGAACCAAAACCTTGAGCCAGGCCCAGAAGATAATAGGCATCCAGTGCAGTGAACAGAAAACAGCTTTCATATTATCCAGCCGTCTCGTGACCTGTCCCCATCAGGAGATGGGCTGCCACATTCTGCACTACCTGAAGCCTCCAAACTGTCACCATGGGTGGCCCACGTAGAGTGCGTTAGAGTAGTCTAGTTTTGAGGTGATGAAGGCATGGATGATAGGGGCAAGGTCAGAGTCTGAGATGTAAGGCTGAGGCTGCCGTACCAGATGTAATTGACAAAATGTGTTACTTGTCACAGCCGCCACCTGAGCATCAAGGTGGAGCTCCGAATCAAGGAGCAACCCCAGACTACAAACCCCATCAATGATGGGAGTCTCCTTGAGCTTTCGTTCCCAGGGACGTAGTGTCCATTGAGCGAACCTGGCATAAAGTCGGGGCCTCTAGACACCAGGGGTCACTGTCTGGCTCCACAGGGGCAGCCCCGTGCCTGGGCTGGGCTGGAGGAGGCTCAGGTGTATGGCACCCCCACATTATGGGGGGTCCCCATCCCTCACCTGCTTCTGCCTGCTAGTAGTGCTGCTGCTGCAGCAGCAGCAATTGGACTGGGAGATAAATCTGTTTGTAAACAAACAACTCCTCCACATGTGAGTAATCAGAAGGTTGTTACCCTGTAAAGAAGGTTCTTCGAGGTGGCTTTGAACAGTCTCACAACTTGGCTGTGCACGCTCACCCTATTCAAATAATAGACCACGTGATGGTCTCGAGCTCCTCTAGTATAAAAAGCACTCTTCCCCCTCAGAATGACAGTTTGTTCCAACCCTTTCTAGGAATATAAGAAAATTCCATGTGGGGCTGGAAGGTTGGGTGTTGTGAGAATATTTGGAGACATCTCAAAGAACCACCTTTACAAGGCAGCAACCTTCAGTTCTTCTTTGAGTGTCTACTCACAGGCCCTTTTTACATGGCTCCGCCGGGTGGAGGGTCCATGGGCACACCAATGCATGGGCGGGGTGTGAACATGGCTGCAAATGGATTCCCACTCACCCCCCACTCAGCCGCACCCATGAAGAAATTACTGTTTTCCCTGGTAGCTCCGTGCGTAGGGAACAAATGGGGATGCGTGTTTGGCACGGGCCATGCACACATCCCTATGTACTGTGAGCGTGCACACCACATCATTCACATGGGACTCCCCAACCCATGAACACACAGAAATCTGTGTGTTCATGGGTAGGAGAGGCCTGTTTAAAAAGGGCCACATTCTCACAACTGTCTTACTTATCCTATCTTAGGTAGGAATTTAGGATGTAAAGCGATATCTATTATATCTTGGAAAACCTGCAAATAAGGTTCTGAGATTATTATGGCTGCTATTTCATTAACTCTTCTTAATTAAGTTATTGTTAACAGGAATACTGTCTTTAAACCACCACCCCATAACCAGTTCATTTGCACCTCCCATATAATCAATGCACGCTGCCCCGGGGGTGCAAAAGAAATGGTTATGGGTGAGAAGTGCTAATTGATTATATGGGGACGGGGGGCACAAATGAACTAGTTATGGGGTGTGAGCAGCATGAATTGATTATAGGGGCACAACTGAACTGGTTGCATATATATGTCTCTTTTCATGGCATAATGCACTTAATAGGCTGGCTGCATTTTGTGTGTCTTGTGTGTTTGATAGCAATGCCCCCAGACCCGGTGAGCCAGGAGATCCCCTATACCCACTGGCGGGACACAAAGAAGGGGGCCCATATTGATTTCTTGGTCAGGGGCCCATTCCAATCTAGCTATGCCACTGCTCGTCCCCCAACCCCGCTCACCAGCATCTTATCAGGATTCAACTTCAGAAATCCCACACTGATCCCGTCCCCTACAGCCACCAGACACTGCATGAGTACTGAGACTACCAGGTCTGGATCAGGTAAAAAAGAGAGGCAATGTTTGGGTGACATCATCATATTGATGACACTGATCACCAAATCCCCATATGACCTCTCCCGAAGTCTGCATGTACACGTTGAACAAGAGAGGGGACAGAATGGACCCTTGCAGAACCCCACAGGTGAAACCCCAGGGAGATGCAGAAAAATTCTCAAGCACCATACGCTGAGTTCTACCATCCAGGAATAAGTGGAACCACTCTAAAATAGCTCCACACATCCTGACTCAGTCCCACAAGTGAGTCACCAACATCTGATAGTCAGCGGTGTCAAAAGCAGCGGATAGTCTAACAAAATCAAGAAAGTCAAACTCCCCTGGGGTCAGGTTGGGGCACAGAAGTTATGTGCACCTGACCAGGCTGGCTGACAAGCACTCCCCTGCCCTCTAGTATGGCAGGGGAACAGAAAAAATGTGCAGCTGAGGGACCCCACCCCCTAGGTGCATCCCCAGCATCTTGCCATCCACCATGACAAGCAGCCATGGCGGTCACTCACGGGCAGCCATGTTTTCCACTCATGGGTAGCCATGGAAGCTCAGGTCCCTAATGGGGATGGGACCACAAATACATGCGCTGGCCCATTATGGCCCACATTGGCCTACCTGGGAGTAGGGATGTGTGAACAGAATGCAGTTCGGATGTTCGATCATTCAGTTCAGGAACCGAGTTCAGGTTTGGTTGTTCGATCTGGGACCCAGTTCAGATTTGGTCATTCAGTTCGGTGGAGTTCGGTTCGGCCAAACATTCAGGGGGGTGCAGTATCAGTTTCAATATTGTTTGCTATTTAGTTTAACTGCTAATATAATTTTACTATTCTAAAACCTATGGAACTAACTCTAATATATTATCTACAAAGGCCTAGTCCTACAAACACACTATAAAATATTAAAACTGAATAACTACAACACACTATCTCTATCTAATCTGTCTCTATAACTAAGCTAACTCCTACAACTATCTATATCTATAGTAACTACATAAAATCTAATATCTATGTTTATATAGTATAAATAATAATATACACAGGAATGGGAGACGGGACACAGACAGCTCATACCAAACAACACAGGAAAAGGTACAAAACTGAAAAGAAACCTAAATCAATCTAATCCTATTCTAAATAAATCCAAAAACAGGGGAAGGGAATCAGGGATGGAACATATAGTGGGCGGAGGGAAGGATTCAATGCAGGGTTGGGAGAAAGAACACAGGGATGGGTAAAAAATAAAAATAACACCTAAATCTATCTAATCTAATCCAAATAAATGATACTATTGAGGTAAATGTGTGGGATGGGTGAAACAGGAGGATGTCAATGGATTAGGAACACAAACTTCTGGGAGAGGGAGACTTCTGAAAACAACTGCTATCAGGAACAGTGGCTCTAGCTCAGAAGGTGTTGGAAGGGGGGAGGGCAATGACTTTTGTTACTTGCTGTGCCCACCTTACCGCAAACCCCATTGGCTCTGTGCAGCCTAGTCCTCCCATCCGCCACGTCCAATTGCAGACTGCAAAGCCAGTGGTCTGAGGAGAAAAGGGATGGTGATTGGACAGGCTGGCTGATACTCCAAGCCTCTCCACCCCTGATGCCAGGAAGTCTGCTCCTCAACTGCCTCCCCATCCCTGGGCCTTCCAGTCATGTTTTTCCCACCCGGACTCATCTGAACTTGATCCGAACGTGACCTAACTGTTCGGCCGTTGCAGAATTAGGATCAACTTTGGGTTTGGTCGGTTTGGGTTCGGTCAGTTCAGGTTCAGGTTTGGGTTTGGGTTTGGGTTTGGGTTTGGGTTCGGGTTCGGGTTCAGGTTCGGTTGTCTGAACAGACCAAGTTCGATCTAAACTATGAACATCTGAACTGCATTTGCACATCCCTACCTGGCAGACCCTTGGCCTGGACTGTGGGCCTGGGATGGGTTCTGTGTCAGGCACCTACCCAAGCTGGGGCAACAGTGAGCCCGCCTCTGGCATCATGAAAATAGATGTCCTGGTGAGTCTCTGGCCCAGGTGAACCACTCCAGACTATAGCAGGCCCTTGTCATGTCTACTATCAGCCTATAACCTAGGTTTACAAAAATATTTTGAGCATCCGTCCCAAAGGCAAACAGACAGGATTAGGAAAATGTTTTTCTATCTTCTTATTTTTTTTTCCCCTGCATGTGATTTAACTTTTGAAAACAATCTGATCAATTACAAATTTCAGGAGATATTCCTGTAAGAATCAGGGCTTGAAACGATGCCATTGGATGCTTCATTGTGGTGGCTAGTTCTTCAGTGCTACTGAGGCACTCTGTCCAGGACTGAGAAGTTTTGCCAAAGCCCTATCCTATCTGTGCTGGTCAGGCCGTACCGCTTCTCACCATTGCCCTGTACCCCAGTTTCCTGGTTGGCTGTCTGCCAGGAAGGCCTGAAGCCATAAGTGACCGGCAACTGTCAATAGTGGGGATAGGGAAGCACAGGAGTGGAGGCTGGGCAGGGGTTCTATATGGTTCTATAGGGTTTATGAAAATGTGGGAGGGGTATGTGCCCCCATGCCTCCTCCACAGGTTTCCTATACCTGCAGTCACAGATTGATGGGTGGAACATCCATCTCCCCTTCCTGCCGGTCCCTTCATATTCTTGTGTCTGAATCTCAGCATCTGCCCTTGAGCCCCACTTGGCTTCTACCAGAGCTGAAACTAGTACCTGATTTGGTACCCATAGACAACACCCAAAATAATGAGTACCATTTTGGTTCCTGAATCAGTACCTAAATAGCATTCAAGTACCCAGAAAACTGAAATTTTGGGTTTGGAGTAAATGCCCCACCACCAAAAAAATCCTGAAATTCTTTGGGAAATCTGTGACTGGAAGTCAAAATTTTATTTTGGGTATTGGAAGGTACCTGAAAATTTCAAGTAGAAGGGTAGATTCAATGGGTATGTCCTTTTTTGTGGGTACTTGTTTCAATGCTAGACTCTACACTTTGCGATTGTCCATGACCCCATTCTGTAACCTTGTTTCCGAATTTGACTATGAGACACCAAACCTTGATGGTTTGGCTCTGCAACCTTGTTTCCGAATATGTCCATGAGACATCAAACCTTGTTGATTTGGGTGAAAGTTGGAAACATTGAAATAACAGGCATCTCAGATGACAGAACTTGACTCGCTATGACCAAGAGAAATTAGGAGTGCAAATCAGCCATAGCTGAAAGGAAGACTGTTGATTCCCTTATCTCTGGTGTCAGAATGCACACAGAACGAGAAGAGGATGGAGCCAGAAAGTCTGGTAGTCATTAGGAGTTCCCAGCAAAGGGAAACACAGTACTATTCAGCCAGTGATTGAGATGAGGAGAATGGGAGATGAGTTGAAGTTTTGGGATGAGAAGGGATTAGGTAGCATATAAATGTATCTTGCATTTTTTAAAGGCAACCATTAAAAAATGGAAAGGGAGTCCCAATGCGGTAACTAGGGAAGAGAATAAGTGTTGGCAAAGTAAATGTAAAAAGTTAATAAGGCAGGCCAAAGAGGAATTTAAGGACCAACTTGCTAAAAATGCTAAAACTAATAATAATAAACTTTTTCAAGTACATCAGAAGCAGGAAGGCTCCTAGAGAGTCAGTTGGACCGTTAGATAACCAGGGGGTGAAAGGAGTGCTTATGGAGGAAAATGACATTGCAGAGACGCTGAATGTGTTTTGAATGGAAAAGGTTTTAGAGCAAATTGATAAACTAAACTAAATACTAACAAGTCACCAGGACCAGATGGTATTCACCCCAGAGTTCAGAAGGAACTCAAATATGAAATTGCAAACCTACTGTTAGTAATTTGTAACCTATCACTAAAATCTCCCACTGTACCGAAGGACTGGAAGGTGGTAAATGTAACCCTTATATTTAAAAAGGGATCCAGAATGGATCATGTAAACTACATACCTTTAAGCGTGACACCTGTGCCGGGGAAAATGGTGGAAACTATCATTAAGAACAAAATTGCTGGGCATGTTGATAAACATGACTTAATGGGGAAGAGTAAACATGGATTTAGCAAACGTAAGTCATGCCTCACTACTCTGTTGGAATTCTTTGAGGATGTAAATAAACATGTGGACAAGGGAGACCCGGTAGATATAGTGTACCTTGATTTTGAGAAAGCATTTGATAAGGTCCCACATAAAAGACTCTTGAGAAAATTAAAAAGTCATGGGATAGGAGGTAGTGTCTTACTATTGATCCGGTACTTGGTTAAAAGATAGGGAGCAAAGATTTGGACTAAATGGTCAGTTTTCACAATAGAGAGATGTAAAAATGGTCTGCCCCAGGAATCTGTATTGGGACCGGTGAAGATTAATGTATTCATTAATGATCTGGAAAAGGGCATTAAGAGTGAGGGAATTGAATTTGCAGATGATACCAAGTTATTCAAGGTAGTTTAAACATGAGCAGACTCTGAAGAACTGCAACAGGATCTTATGAGACAGGGTGCCTGGGCATCTAAATGGCAGAGGAGATTAAATGTAGGCAAGTGCAAAGTGATAAAATAGGGGTAAATAATCCAAGCTATGAGCACGCAATGCTGGGTACTAAGCTAGGAGTTACCACTCAGGAAAAGGATCAGGGAGTGATTGTAGCAGGGAGCAGTCCAGGGGGGCTGCTATCCCTTTACGAGGCAACTGAGTGGGTCAGCCAGAGGGTTGAGAGCATGTGCATAGGCTTGGGAGAGCCAGCCCATAGCTAGGAACCAGCCTGGGTTAAATGCAGGCTGCAAGACAGAGAGTCAGAGTGGGCAGGACACTGGCCCTTTAAGGCTGAAGAGGGAAAGCCTGACCACTCCCACTCTGCTGGTATAAGAGGAAGGTTGAGTGAAGGAGAACTCAGTCTCTGCCAGGGAGTGGAAGGAGCAACATCTGCCTGAACAAGCCTTCCTGGTCTACGCTCTCCAAGGTGCTGAGGCTGGAGAACGTGGGGGACCCAGGCAAGGTACAGAGGTTGTGCCAAGGAAGGGAGCCTCTTGGATGGGGAAGGCTTGGCCAGAGCCCGGGGTTGCAAGGCCTGGCTGAAGGGACTTTCGGACCTGTGGTTGAGTTGCTCCGAGGCCTGAGAGAAAGGGACCTGGGCCTGTAGGGTAAAGGCGGATGAGCCGGCAGCCCCAGGTGCACTGGACACAGGTGGTGTCCCAATAAAGGACTNGTGGCAACCCAGAAGAAACTGCACAAAATGAATTAAGCTTTAAATCTTTATATTTTGTGACTCATTCATATGATCTTCCCTAAATTTGACTACCTTAAAGTCACTAAAATATAAATGGTGTGTATGAAATTTCAAACTCATGCCATTTATATTTCCCATTTTCCAGGACATCAGAATATTCCTACTAGAACACTGCACTCACCTTATCTAATGGAGCTGATACTACGGCTCCATAATTACGGCAATGTTTTTCTTTTTCTAATGGACCTGTTAATGTGTGTCTAAGGGGAGCAGAGCAGTGGGGGGTGATAGGAAGGTGGGATCATTCCTGTTAAGAGGAGCCAAAAATCATTTTTCACAGGTCTTCTGCATCCCTGGATCCAGCACCTGCTATGCAATATGGATATTTGTTTATTTATTTGTATGCTTCTTTGATTTTATTTGTTTATTTGTTTATTTATTTCAATACTTGATATCCCATCCCATCCTGCCCATGGCAGCTCGGGCTGGCTTACAGATAAATTAAAATAAAACATAAAAACACATAAAAAATCAAAAATAAAATCCATTATTAAATTGAAACAACCACCATCCAAACCAAACACCCACACATTACCTGTCTCCCTCACCAAACACCTGATAAAACAGCTAGGTCTTACATTTCTTTTGGAGGGATCAGATCCGGGGGCAGTCGGACATCTCCCGAGAGAGCATTATACAGCTCTGGTGCAGCCACAGAGAACACCCTTCCCATCGTCACCACCCGTGGACTCAGGGGACCTCGGGGAGAGTGTTCCTCACCCACCGCAGGGGCTAATCCAGAACCCGGGGGTGAGGCGATCCCTCAGGTAAGTGGGGTCAAGGCTGTATCAGGCTTTATAGGTAAGAACCAAAACCTTGAGCCAGGCCCAGAAGATAATAGGCATCCAGTGCAGTGAACAGAGAACAGCTTTCATATTATCCAGCCGTCTCGTGACCTGTCCCCATCAGGAGATGGGCTGCCACATTCTGCACTACCTGAAGCCTCCAAACTGTCACCATGGGTGGCCCACGTAGAGTGCGTTAGAGTAGTCTAGTTTTGAGGTGATGAAGGCATGGATGATAGGGGCAAGGTCAGAGTCTGAGATGTAAGGCTGAGGCTGCCGTACCAGATGTAATTGACAAAATGTGTTACTTGTCACAGCCGCCACCTGAGCATCAAGGTGGAGCTCCGAATCAAGGAGCAACCCCAGACTACAAACCCCGTCAATGATGGGAGTCTCCTTGAGCTTTCGTTCCCAGGGACGTAGTGTTCATTGAGCGAACCTGGCATAAAGTCGGGGCCTCTAGACACCAGGGGTCACTGTCTGGCTCCACAGGGGCAGCCCCGTGCCTGGGCTGGGCTGGAGGAGACTCAGGTGTATGGCACCCTCACATTATGGGGCAGCAGCAATTGGACTGGGAGATAAATCTGTTTGTAAACAGACAACTCCTCCACATGTGAGTAATCAGAAGGTTGTTACCCTGTAAAGAAGGTTCTTCGAGATGACTTTGAACAGTCTCACAACTTGGCTGTGCACGCTCACCCTATTCAAATAATAGACCACGTGATGGTCTCGAGCTCCTCTAGTATAAAAAGCACTCTTCCCCCTCAGAATGACAGTTTGTTCCAACCCTTTCTAGGAATATAAGAAAATTCCATGTGGGGCTGGAAGGTTGGGTGTTGTGAGAATATTTGGAGACATCTCAAAGAACCACCTTTACAAGGCAGCAACCTTCAGTTCTTCTTCGAGTGTCTACTCACAGGCCCTTTTTACATGGCTCCGCCGGGTGGAGGGTCCATGGGCACACCAATGCATGGACGGGGTGTGAACATGGCTGCAAATGGATTCCCACTCACCCCCCACTCAGCCGCACCCATGAAGAAATTACTGTTTTCCCTGGTAGCTCCGTGCGTAGGGAACAAATGGGGATGCGTGTTTGGCACGGGCCATGCACACATCCCTATGTACTGTGAGCGTGCACACCACATCATTCACATGGGACTCCCCAACCCATGAACACACAGAAATCTGTGTGTTCATGGGTAGGAGAGGCCTGTTTAAAAAGGGCCACATTCTCACAACTGTCTTACTTATCCTATCTTAGGTAGGAATTTAGGATGTAAAGCGATATCTATTATATCTTGGAAAACCTGCAAATAAGGTTCTGAGATTATTATGGCTGCTATTTCATTAACTCTTCTTAATTAAGTTATTGTTAACAGGAATACTGTCTTTAAACCACCACCCCATAACCAGTTCATTTGCACCTCCCATATAATCAATGCACGCTGCCCCGGGGGTGCAAAAGAAATGGTTATGGGTGAGAAGTGCTAATTGATTATATGGGGACGGGGGGCACAAATGAACTAGTTATGGGGTGTGAGCAGCATGAATTGATTATAGGGGCACAACTGAACTGGTTGCATATATATGTCTCTTTTCATGGCATAATGCACTTAATAGGCTGGCTGCATTTTGTGTGTCTTGTGTGTTTGATAGCAATGCCCCCAGACCCGGTGAGCCAGGAGATCCCCTATACCCACTGGCGGGACACAAAGAAGGGGGCCCATATTGATTTCTTGGTCAGGGGTCCATTCCAATCTAGCTATGCCACTGCTCGTCCCCCAACCCCGCTCACCAGCATCTTATCAGGATTCAACTTCAGAAATCCCACACTGATCCCGTCCCCTACAGCCACCAGACACTGCATGAGTACTGAGACTACCAGGTCTGGATCAGGTAAAAAAGAGAGGCAATGTTTGGGTGACATCATCATATTGATGACACTGATCACCAAATCCCCATATGACCTCCCCCGAAGTCTGCATGTACACGTTGAACACGTTGTCAAGGTCAGTAGTATAGCTGGGTTTAAAAAAGAACTGGATAAGTTCTTAGAGAGTAGGTCTATTAACCAAGTAGCTTACGGAATGAAATTCTTACTGTTGGGAACTGGGAGTGAACACCGGGGAATGGATTGCCCATTGAGACTGTTGGTTCTTCTCCCATGCAATCGACTTTGGCCGCTGTCAGAGGACAGGATGCTGGGCTTGGTGGACCATTGGTCTGACTCAGTATGGCACGTCTTATATTCTTATGTTCTTGGAGATAGTTTCTTTTTATTTTGGCTTAGGCTCTGATTATTTATAAATCATAACCCAGCCGATCTAATCTATGACATGATGTAAATCTTTTACACTGAGGCCAAGATTTTAAAAACATTTACGATGTTAATGTTTTCATCCTTGTTATAAATCTAGTTTACAGTTTGTTCCAGGGAGAAATGTTTTGCGACTCTTCTTAATAAGGAATCCTCTTTATGAAAACACTTTATTTCATAATGGCACGAAAGCACCTGCAAAGCTATTGTTCTGTGTACCCATTGAATTGTTTTATCTAAAAGAAACGTGAAGAATTTTTGCTTGGTGCATTGGATGAAAGAAATCCAGAGGGCTTTCCTCACCAACCATAAGCCGACACTGATAGCATTTTGCAGATGGTACTCAGATGGACAAAAGAGACGAACATATACAGATCTAATGAGCACGCTGACTCTCTCTCCATTCAGCGGTTCTCACTGGACTCTCAGTGAAAAGAAATTAAATCAACTCACGACAGCTATCTTGCTCATCTCACCTGGGAAGGTATGCATGAGGTAGGACAGGCACTGCTTAACATTAATCAGTCTCCTGAAGTCATTACATTAATGAGGAAATGTAATTCACATGTGATTACTTTTTAATTTACTCTGTAATCACATTCCAAGTGAATGCAGGGCAAGCTTAAAATGAAATTTAAAAGTCAAATACTACTTTGTATTAAGAATTCACAATTTTTATATGCACTTAGGTTAATAAAGTTTTACAATAACCATTTGTGACTGAACATATGATTTTTTTTTAATGGAAGTTGGTGCTATACCTTGGATAAAAAGCATTCAGATTTTTTTATCCAGACGTTGTGTGGGTGCTTTGGATTTTGAGGATAAGGTTTCATACTAAATTTCTATCTTGTCTAAACCTTTATATTGTTTATTACTTTTAAAAAATAATACATCAAAACAACATGATGCTATCCCAGATCCGATCTTGCCTGGATTAATGCATTTTAATTTCTGCTGTGTCTGTGCTAAGGTGCCTCCATTCATTTGATCCGCTGTTGGGAAATGCAGGCCAGATTTCATGTTAGAATCGAGAAACAGAATGACAAGAGGTAATCTCCTGTTCTCCCAAGGATTCCTTTGTGACTGATCCAGTAGATATCAAAGACAAATCCCCTATTGAATTCATTGCATGCAGGAGTGGGCGCAGTGATTCTTCTGGAAATTCTGTATCTTCAAGTTTCTCTCATGTTTCTCATTTTAATTTCTATGGCATTTTGTATCCGAAACTGGATAAAGGATTTGCACTACAAGTCCTCAACATTAAAAAATCATGAGTCGGACTTCTTAGAAGTCAGGAGAGTGGATTATAATCCAATAATAGATAAAAATAGTATAGGTTTTCCAGCATTCCCCTCCCCACTTTTAAATTACACTTTCCCCCCAAACTTTCCCCCATAACCATGGGGGCTAGCTTTCGTATTAACTCAAAGTTGAGAGGCAGGATGCCAGATGCTGAAACTTAGAGGGGGGGTTAAATATTCATGGGTTCTGAAGCTCCAGTGAATAATGGGAATTGATTAGGACAGAATTAAATATTGATGCTCATGTTGGCAAGAGCGGTTAAATTTTAAACCTCAATCAGAGAACCTAAATATCATAGAGGGTGAATTTTTAAAGAAGTGCTGAAATGGAGAGCAAAAACATTTTGTACCTGCAAATAATACGTGCAATTTCAGGCAGTCTATTGATTACCCGATAGGTATCCGCATAGCAAGATGGGTAACCGAGTCTCCAAAATACGCAATATTACAGTTGATGATTGATGATTGATTGATTGATTGATTGATTGCTTATTGTTTGTAGTTAATTTATATTCTGCCCTTCTCCAAGGAAGATTTAGGGCATCTGACAGCAAAACAAAAATACAAAATACAACTGAAAACATACAAACAGGAAGGAAAAAACAAACACCTCAAATCAATTTGTTGGATTGTGCAACAGTCACAAGAAAAAGCCCATTGCAAGCCCTGCAAGATGAATATGGGGCTTGTCCAGTAGCGGGAGGGTCAGGGGATGAAATAGTTTATTTTTCTCCTTGTCTCCTCTCTTCTCCTCTCTCTTTCCTCCATCTTGTCCCATGCAGCCTGTACAGTATGGAAGCATGTCTTCTGAATCCTTAGTAAAGTTCTGTTTTGAAGAAACTTCGGCTGTGTTTATTCACCAAAAAGCTAACTCTACAATAGGTTATGGGCTCAAGACAGCTTCAAGGCAATTTTGAAGACTAGAAGCAGCCCAGAAGGAGTGCAGACTGGAAAAGAAGAAAACTCCCAAACACAGAGCCATAACTACTGACTGTGAGTAAGAAGGCCTAAATCCCAGAGGGGGAAAGGGAGGGAAGCAAGTATGGCAAGCAGCTCAGAGCTCAGACTTTCCGTAGGAAAGCTGGACAATGTAAACTACCAATTGTGGAAGTTTAAAGTGAAAATGCTGCTATCTAAAGATGATCTATGGGAGGTGATTACCATGAACAGACCAGCAGCAAATCACGACGTCAGATCAAGCTCAACCTGGCTAAGACTGAACTCCTTATCTTTCCTACCAGCCTTCCTCTCCCTCTTCCCTGTCCATCTTTACTGACGGGGTCACCATCCACCCCATTCCCCAAGCCCGTAGCTTGGGCTTCGTCTTCGATACTCACCTTTCCTTTAAACC
>QEPC01006695.1:489780-501040 GCA_003113815.1 Sphenodon punctatus | reverse complement strand
TGGTATCGATAGCAGTATCGATATTAGCTATCGTTATTGATATCATTATTGATATCGGTACCATTTCAAACAAAGATTTTATTTTTGGTATCAGTATCATTATTGATTCCTGTGCATAACTAATATTTATCTAAATCTAAGTGAGACGGGGAAGGGGAAAGGAAACCTATTGATTATCTAATCAATTATCTATATAACTATCCTAATCTAATCTATATGTCTATAATATAATCTATACTACCTATCTCTATATAATGTACAGGGGGAGAAGGGCAAGGAAAGGGAGATGGTAAAATGTAGGAAATGAGGACAGAAAAGTATTTGTGGGAATAACTATTAAATAAATAAATAAATAATACAATGAAGGCTGAGGAGGATTTTTTACGTGCAAGCACCACGGTTCTGTAAACGCAACCTGACGAGCAGAGCTCTCACAGAACGGAACTGTGGGAAGGTTAGGTGTTGAATAGGTTAGCTTTGTTGGTAAAATGGAAGGGTTTTTGTGGGGGATATAGGCAAGTGGTTAGGGTAGAAATAAGAAGCATGGGAGTATAAGATAGGGGTTGGTGGGGGTAATTATATATAATGCAGCAGTGATTTTCATTGATTTATTAATTGTGTTAAAGTGAAATGACAGCTTGAGGATAGAGGCTGGAGGCTATGTATTTAAAATATGTATTTTATGGGTAGCTTTCCTTTGGAATCATTTGGGGAGATTTTGAATTTATTGTATATCACTCATCTTTTTGTTTTAGAGAAGGGCGTTATAGAAGTTGAAATTAATAATTATAATAATAAATGTCTTGTCTCGGAAACAAACAAGATCTAGGAGCACATCTGACCAATCAGGAACCCAGTAGGCACGGCATCGCAGTGGAATTCATCTTCAGTCTCCAGAGGTTAAACTCCCATCGGCACAAACCAGTAGCATAGTGGCCAGGATTTCTTTCCTTGAAGCCAGCAGGCGCACGTTCATGATCTAAATGTTCCACAGGATCCTTCCTGACGTTTAAATAAGGACTCTGGACAAATCAATGAATATCCCCCATACCTGACTAAGAGGAATTTGTGGGAGAGACAGCAGTTGAACAGATTTCAATCTTTCAATAGGACTGTAACAATTTTTCATGGCAGATTCCATTCCTGACGGAAACCACCACTCTAATGCTGGTTCATTGGAATGTGCACTGGCCACAATCTAGTTCCTTCCTTGATTAAGTTCTTGGTGGGAACCCCTGTTCTCCTGCCTCTTGCACACTTCCATTTTGCTCATACACCTAAAATAAATAAAATAAAATAAAAAATACTGTTTTTCTTAGGGCTGAAACGAGAAGATTTTTTTTTTCTCATTGAAATGTCACGAGAATCAAGAATTGTCACTGAGATCTTGGTACAATCTCAATAACTGATCGAGATCTTGATCGAGATTTTTTTTTCAAAATACCATTTACCATTTATCGTTTACTGTTACCATTTACCACAATTTACCATGTACCATATAGCAATTTACCATGTATCACTTACCGTGTACCACCTTTATCCCAGTAATACGCATGTGCAAAATGCAAAATGCCACTTTGCGCATGCGCATTCCCAGGATGAACACAGTACTTGGTAAGCAATACACAGTAACAGTAAATTGCAATAAACGGTAATGGTGAATTATAAACGGTAAATAATATTTTGAGAAAAAATTCTTCACCGTGAAACGTTAAGAATCAGTATTTTTCTCGACTATTGTTCCTCACTTAAAAATTTTTGAGAACCGTCAGTCTTGAAGGTAACCAAGAAGAACTCAAGATCGAGTTTCAGCTGTAATTTTTCCACATATGCAAAAAGTATTTTAATCAGTGCTATGCACAATATGGAACCATGCAGTGATCACCATTTTGCACTTGCACTTTTGAAAAAAAAAAATATGTGCATACATGAAAAGTTTTCTTGATGTGCAAAAGCACAAAATGGTGCATTTGAAATGGCCTGCAGAGCTCTGGCATCGCCAAAATTGCATACGGATCTTCACCGACCATTTCAAAAATGCAGTTTAATCTGAAAAGACCAAAGTGCCGATCTGTTTCAGCCATATTTTTCACTTGCTAATTAGAAACTGTGCTGACATGGACAGAGAACCTGCCTTAGCAGGAAAGCTGAAAAACGTGCCTGAGAGCCAGTGGGGTGTAGTGACTGAGGTGCTGGACTTGGACCTGGGAAATCAGGCTTCAGATCTCACTCTAGCAAATGAACTCACTGGGTGTTCTTGGGCAAGTTACAACCTCTCAGTGTAAGTTCCCCATCTGAGCGCACTCAGCTGGAGGAAGCCTTCCCTCCTCCTCCAGGTAGGATTAAATGTCACGTCAGTTAACAACTTGTGTCTGACATTCAACAGGCTGCCTGATCACCAATCTGGTACCCGCATACTCCCAGAATCAGTAATTTCCAGCATAGAGTTTTTGATTTTCTGGTTACCAATTGGTAAATTGGGAGAGAAAAATGAAAAATTGAGACCAGAAGTTTAAAAAACCCTGTAACTGATCAGTAACCGGTAAATTGACGTCTTGGACATTCTGGGTCATCGGGTATCTGAATCAGATCAAATTTGGTTCATACCCAAAATGTTCGAGTAATTTGGGTACCAGAAATTCATTTTTGCAAGGACTTGTTTCAGTCCTAGTCCTAATGAATCTGATCGTACCTGTTCAAAAACTATTGGGGTTTATTAATTTCAAGATCCATTGAATATTTACTTGAAAGTAATTGACAAAACTATGGACTCAAGGGGGATAGTATTGGGATTTTCTAACCGTACAATGTTGTTTTTATAGCCCTTTGTGGAATATTTTTGCCTACCCTTTATAACCATCAAAAGTGGATTTGTGTGTAATTGTCTTAACTGAAAAATAATGTGTTGAGATGGAGATGCAAGGCAGGTAATAGCTTTCTGCTGTAATACCTCAATTATATAGCCTTGGGTGATTCAGGATATGTACACAGCCGTTCAGATGCAGCTACCTGGCACTGAAATCTGAACTTTCCCTTATTTTATTATTATTTTATCTTGTCTCCATCAAATGCATTTAAATTTCATTTCACACTCTGTAAGCTAACACTAATGTTTTATGTTTTGCAGCAGCTGGCTCTACAGGCCTACTGTATTTATTTGTCTTTAAACTTTAGACTGGTTTCAAACATTACCTAATGCTTTTTAATACATCACTTCTCTCCTTGACCATTCAAATACTCACACTAGCTCTTCGTACTTTTACTACCTATTTGGGCCGAACTTCCCTTTTATCATTGTCTTCCCAAGTTTTAATAAGAAAATACGTTTGTTTTGGTTGGGCAACGTATTTAGCAAGATTACTTACAGGGGGCATCATGAACAGATTGTGTTACCCTTATTCATTCTGAGTAGCGGTTTATCTCATGAGTTGTCTTATTTAAATCTTTGAAGCTGCTTGCATGTTAAAGAGCTACGCCCCCCCCAAAGAATCACAGAATCAATTAATTTTAGGGCTTGAAGGTCATTATTGAAAGTCACTATTGGAATTTATCCCTTGCACGGGGTGGATTGGCAAGAGCCCAAGTAGGGTTGTTTTGGTTTTTTTAGCCTTCCTCGTAGTACCATCCCCTATAACGTGCATGTTGTGCAGTTCAAGTTGTGCAGTTCACCAGTTGTTATTTATTACAACTCGGCAGTCTAGTGCCAATGGAAATAGAGAGTCTGTGGAATTTGGAATGGAACTTATGGAAAGAGAGGCACCTCATCCTTAGGGGTGGGAAGGGGGAGCCAATCAGGGAATGAGTGACCAATGGCCTTATTGCAGAGTTAGCTTTCTGTTTAATAACACACAGCAGAAGTTTCTTCAAAACAGAACTTTACTAAGAGCTCAGAAGACATGCTTCCATACTGTACAGACTGCATGGGACAAGATGGAGAACCGAGAGAGAAGAAGAGCGGAGACGTGGGGAAAAAACTGTTTCATCCCTTGACCCTCCCCGTACTGGACAAGCCTCATATTTAGCTTGCAGGGCTTGCAATGGGCTTTTACTTCTGACTGCTGCATATTCCAACACCACTTTTTAACAGTCACTAGTCAAACCCACTAGGTTCATTCTTCTTAATAGCGTCCGATGGCATTCCCCTGCTAGTGGCTTCATGAACACATCTGCTGTCATATCCTCTGTAGGACAGTATTGCAGATCTATGAGTCCTTGTTCAGGAAATGGTATTTTACATCAATGTGCTTGGTTCTGGGGTTGATTCTTTCTGTTTCTGTCAGTGCTATACATCCTTGGTTGGCTTCCAGGATCGGCATGGGTCTCTCCAATTTTTGCCCCAGACCGTTCAGAAGCTGTCACAACCAGATAATTTCTTGGCTGGCATGTGCCATTGTCACGTACTCTGCCTCTGTAGAGTAAAGTGTCACAGAGGCTTGTTTACTACTGCACCAGCTGATAGGTCCTCCACCAAGCAAAAATTGATACCCACTGGAAGATTTTTGGCCTGAATACTCTCCAGCTCAAACTGCGTCCACGTACCCTATCAGGTCTGACATGGAAGTTGCTGGGAGCCATAGCTTGAGGTGCACAGTCCCTTTCAGGTACCATAAGACCCTCTTCACTGCTTTCCAATCCCTTTGGGTTGGGGCTGAGACTTGTCTGCACAGTATATCTATTGCCACCGCAATATCAGGGCTTGTGATTGTGGAAATGTACAAGAACTTTCCTATCACCTTTCTGTGTTGCTTATTGTCTAGCAGCAATAAACTTGGTTCTTCAATCTCCTTTGGGTAGCTGGTTTCCATAGGGGTATTTACTGCTTTCACATCCCCCCATGCCAAAACTTTCTATCATCTCTTCTATTGCCTGTCTTTGGTTGAGAAGATAGCTTCCATCTTCTTCTCTTTCAATTTGTATTCCCAGGTAGTGTGTTATGTTACCCAGGTCCTTAGTTTCAAAGTCCTGATTTAGAGTTCTCATTGTTTCACACTCATCCCCTTCTTGCTCAAAGAATATGATAAGGTCATCGACATAAATTAATACAAAGATTCACCTGCCCCTTTGTGTATAAACAGGGATCTGCTTTGCTCCTGGTAAAATTTCCCTTCATGAGCACTTTCCTTAAGCCCATATTTGTGTTTGTGCAGTTTGCATACAAGATCCGGCCTTTCAATGTCTGCAAACCCTGGCGGTTGGTCCATGTAAATATCTTCCTTCAACTCACCATTTGGAAACACTGTTTTCACGTCCATATGCTTGACTTGCATTCCTCTTCTTGCAGTTATACTTAATATTTTTCTGATTGTAGTGTGCTTAACTACAGGTGCAAATGTTTCATCGTAGTCTTCTCCGTACTTCTGGGAGTATCCTTTTGTGACAAGTCGGGCCTTGTACCGTTCATTATTTCCCTGTTCATTGTACTTTATTTTAAATGACCATTTAAAACCTATAGTCTTTCTGACTGCGGGCAGTGGAGTAAGTGTCCACGTTGTCTTGTCCTGCATGGACTTCACTTCTTCTTCAGCTGCTCTTACCCATTTTTCTGCTTCCCCTTCTGACATCTCCGAGATGTCCTCCCAGGATGCTGGCTCTGACAATTTGCTGCTGCTGACTTTGTAGGAGAGACGAGTGGGGGGAATGCCTTTGTTAGACCTCATCGACTGCCTTGGCTCAGCAACATCAGCCCGCTGTGTCTGTTCCTCCACTGTTACCTTTGTGCCGATTTCAGTGGTTTCATCTATGGTTGATTGCTCTCCTTCGCCTGGACCTTGGAGTGTCATCACACTGTCGCTTGTGTTTTCCACAAAGGTCACACTGTTACTAATGGTTATTCTGTCTGTGCATGGATCCAGGATCCTGTAGCCTTTGGAATGCTCACTATATCCTACGAGGATGCCTTCCACTGCTCTGTTTTGCAGCTTGGTACATTTCTCCTCTGGGATATATACGTATGTCTTACTTACAAATATTCTGATGTGACCCACACTAAGTTTTTGACCATGCCACGGTTCATATGGAGTCGTCCTGACTATTCTAGAATACAGCCGATTTTGTAGGTAGGTAGCAACAACTGCTGCTTCACCCCAGTATCTTTCTGGTAGTCCAGAGTCTGTTAACATGCATCTAACCATTTCGGTTAGCATTCTGTGTTTCCTTTCAGCTGTTCCATTCTGCTCAGGTGTACATGACACTGTCTTTTGGTGCTCAATTCCATGGAGTCTCAGGAAGTCCTCTTCTTCTTTTCCTTTGAACTCATCTCCATTGTCAGTCCGCAGTATCTTTTGTCTGCGCTGGAACTTGTTGCTTGTCATGGTCACATAGTTCTGAAGTTTCTCGAATACTTCATCTTTACTCTTCATGACGTACGTGATCATGTACCTTGACTAGTCGTCAATGAAAGTTACCATATGCCGGTTGCTTCCTGGCATGGGAACCTTCATTGGGCCACAGACGTCGCTGTGTACAAGATCAAGTGGTTTCGTGACTGTAGTCTGACTCTTCTTAGGAAGCGTAGCCCTCGTGGCTTTGTCTTTGATGCAGCCATCGCATTTCATGATCACGGGACACATTGATACCTTAAGGTCTTTGGTCAACTGCTGTCTGTGCATTTCCTTGATGCTGTATGGATGTCTATGTCCCATGCGTCTATGCCACAGGTGGATGCAGTAATCGTGTGACTTATGCGCAGTGAGCTTTGCCTGTTCTTTTGCTCTGCTCAGACGATACAGGTGCCCATCTGCAGTGGCTCTGGCCAGTACTTTTGTTCCACTTTGAATTGTGCATTTGTCTCCTTGGAAACAGATGGTGAGCCCCCTCGCTGCCAGGCGCCTCATGGACAGGAATTCCCCTTCTAAGTTGGGCACACAGAGCACATCTTTCATGGATATGGTCAGTGTGCCTCCCTGTGACTTGCTACAGTACAGGAATCCTTCTGCAATTCCTTCCGCATTGATACTTCTCCCATTTGCAAGGTAGAGCCTGTCTCTACTGCTCAGATCCAGTCCTGTGAAGAATCCTTTATAGCCAGTTATGTGGCTTGTTGCCCCAGAGTCTACACAACAATTTTAGGATGAGCTGTCTTGCGTTTCTCTGAAGCACCTACTCCATTGTTGAGTGACTGTTGCTGTTTGTAACTTTAGTCCTTTGCGTAGGCTTTCATAGAGACAGTTTCTGCTGTTCTGCTTTCCATATATAGCAGTCTTTCTTTGAATATCCCTCCTTTTTGCATCTGAAGCATACTCTGGTCTGTCACAGGTTTTCAATGAAGTTGCATTATCCTGCTTTGAATCAATCTGCAGGTTATCCTTCCTTCACCAGAATTCATCCGCAAGTCTACCTTTAATAAATTCCAGCTTCAATTCAGCCTCTGGTCTTGTCTCCAGGGCATTGATGAGGGCACTATAAGATTCAGGCAGGGTTCAGAGGAGTAGGGCTACCACATGGCTGTCCTTTATATCATCTCCAATGCCTTGCAGCTGTGCCACTATTTCCAACATGGCATTTATATGCTCCTGCATTTCACTTTCTTTGCCAAGCCTCATTTTGTATTGTTTCCTCAGTAGAAACAGTTTGCTATTCAGGCTAGTTCTCTCATGCAAGTTTTGCAATGCAATCCACATGCCTCTTGCTGTGGTTTCACTTCTTATATGGATTAGTTGGTCATCTTCTACCAATAAACTTATTGTAGCCTTTACTAACCTGTCCTTTTTATCCCATTCCTCGTGATTTGCTGCTGGTCTGTTCATGGTAATCACCTCCCATAGAACATCTTTAGACAGCAGCATTTCCACTTTAAATTTCCACAATTGGTAGTTTACATTGTTCAGCCTTCCTACTGAAAGTCTGAGCTCTGAGCTGCTTGCCATACTTGCTTCCCTTTCTTTCCCCTTATGGGAATTAGACCTTTTTACTTACAGTCAGTAGGCCTCTCTGTCTGGTAGTTTTCTTCTTTCACAGTCTGTACTCCTTCTGGGCTGCTTCTAGTCTTCAAAATTGCCTTGAAGATGTCCTGGGCCCATAACCTATTGTAGAGTTAGCTTTCTTTTGAATAACACACAGCAGAAGTTTCTTCAAAACAGAACTTTACTAAGACCTCAGAAGACATGCTTCCGTACTGTACAGACTGCATGGGACAAGATGGAGGACCAAGAGAGAAGAAGAGATGAGACAAGGAGGGGGGGAAACCGTTTCATCCCCTGACCCTCCCCCTACTGGACAAGCCCCATAGTGAGCTTTCAGGGCTCGCAATGGGCTTTTACTTGTAACTGTTGCACATTCCAACAGGCCTCACTCAACTCTGGGGGTGAGGGGAAGGACTATTCAGGAGACATGCTGTCCCTAGATGGTGCAGGAACTGTCACTCCTTTCTCAGAACCCCGATTTGAGGGATCCAGGTGGCTGGATTGAATTTGGGATAATCCATTTTGGATCAGTGAACTGAGGCACTGAACATATTGTCAAAAGGGGTAGGGTTATGGTTTTTGTTCCATTTGGATTGTTTACCCCTAACCTGTTTTCACCCAGGTTGCCAAAATGCATAAAGACTGAAGAGATGTGACCAGTTTAATCCAACCTCCTGTGTCTGTAGACTCTTTGTGAGTGCATCTGACAACTGAAAACCTAGAAGGCAAGAGAGTCCTCCACCTCCCTGGAGGACTTAATCCATCTCACAACAGTCCTCACAGTCAGATTTCTTTTTGTAATGTTTTTAACAAAATCTATATTACTACCATTAAAACCCATTCCATCTTGTTGTACCTTCTGTGACAGTGGTGCCAAAACATTCACCATCTTCTGTGGGGAAGCCTATTCAATATTTGAAAGCTGCTACCATGTCCTCCCTTAGGCTTCTTTACTCTAGGCTGAACATACCCAATATTCTTTTGGCCCCACCTCATGTGTCTTGTCTTCCAGTTCCTTTATCTCATTTTAGGGTAATTTCAGATGTGTTGGGCCGACAGGACCTCCACACTGAACCACGGACCGGGATCCATTTTGGATCCCAGTCAGGAATCAGTCCGACCATCCTTCAGATGTGCTGGCCTAATTCCTACAGGGGATTGGGGAGGGGGTGTCCAGGGGAGCTGAGAAGCCACAGAGCCTTGCCCCCCCCCCCCGGGCTCCCCTGGCTGCCCGTCCTCCGGGAGAGGGACAGCCGCAGCGGCCAATCCGGACAGAGGTCCGGAAGCATGGTCAATGTGATTCCTGCCAAGTATTCACTGGGGTGAACATCTGGCTTGAATCCTTATAGATGTGATGGTACAAACGGTCACCATAGGGGATTTACTGTGGGTGACCGTGGTATCGTTACGTCTGAAATTAACCTTAATTGCCTTTCTCTGAATCTTCTCCAGTTTTGTCTTTCTTGGATGCTAGTATCAGTATTCATACATTTTCCTTGGCATAACCTTGAAGAACAACTAACTAACCCTTTACTTTAGCAAAAAAAGAAGAAAAAAGAAGAAAAAAGAAAAAAGATCTCTAGGGCTCCGAATAATGGTAAAAAGAGCTGTTTGATGATAGATAGATAGATAGATAGATAGATAGATAGATAGATAGATCCTTTAAAAAATAAAAATACATTAATATAGATCTAAACAGAGAAATCCTAGAGCTTGTCATTATAGTTTATAACACGACAAAATTATTATAAACAAGATCCATTTCCTTTTTATTATTATTTTTTAGCGCTCACTTTTCCTTCACCCTTCATTTCATTTTCTCGAGTAACGGGACCAGAGTGGAGGTGAAGTATATGAGAGCAGCAGGCTTCTCCATAACTCTCGCAAACCAAGAACCACAGTGTCATTTTTTAATGATTCTTCCATTGCAGGGTGTGAAGATGACATTTCCCCCCCACTTTTGAACATATTCATTACTTGACTCATTTCCCCTACAGTTACATGGCTCTTTTTTAACAATTAAAAATTAGATTAGTTTCCTTTAATCTTCCCAAATAACATCTCTCATTATTGAGATGTTAACTACTAATGATGAAGCATGGCTATGGCTAAGTTTCCTGAGAGGTTCACGGTGAAATATATATTATTTTAGACATTTGGGCATATAGAGAATCTGATAAGAAAAGTCCCACTCTCCTTCAAGAGCCCTATGATGCCACTAAAATTCCTTTGATGTTTTTTTAAAGATGAGGCTGCTATTGGAAAGTGCAGCTGACAGTTTGGAATACAGTTCTGCACTTTATTATTTTTAAATGGCTTTATTGTTAGCAACACAGGGTGTTTTTAGATGGGCATAAAAATGGTAGGGGCTTGTAATCCTCCACAATCATTCCTCTCCCATAACAAGGCAGCATTGGGGATCCCAGGATTGCAATATCACATCTGCATGGTAAACACCTGCGAGAATCGCAATCGGTCATTTTTAGACGTTCATGACAAGCAATTTGTGTGAGTCTCGTGGGAGTTTTCAAGTAAGAAGTGCCATATTGGGTCAGACCAATGGTACATCTAGCCCAGCACCCTGTCTCCAACAGTGGCCAATCACGGTGACTTTGGACAAGCACCCAACAGGTCACAATGGGGGATCCATTCCCTGTTGTTTTCCCCCAACCCCCATCATGCTCCCTGATCCTGTCTGGCTAACAGATGCTAATGGACCAATCTTCCAGAAACTTGTCCAAACCTCTTTTAAACTCAGCTATAGTACTGGCCCTTACCACAGCCTCTGGCAGTAGATCCCACAACCCAATTATACACTGAGTGAAAAAATATTTTCTTTTATTTCTTTTAATAAACTTGCCACCCATGCATTTCATGGAGTGTCCCCTAGTTCTAGAACTAGCTGAGAGGGTAAATAACTGCTCCTGGTTTATTAGTTCCACACCACTCCTGATTTTATAGACTTCTATCATATCTCCTCTCAGTCGTCTCTTCTCTAAACTGAACAGGCCCTACCTACCAAGCCTCTCCTCATATGGGAGCCCTATGTGCAGTCAAAAACACTCAATATCTAGGATTTATCAAGACGCTTAATGATTGGACATTTACGCATGTTTCATGGGAGAGTAGTTTACATAGGCAGGTAATCTGCAGGGTTTATCGCTCTCCCACGTGAGTAGCATCTCATCTAAAAACACCCAGAGAAACAAAGAAGCCCCCAGCAGGCATTGCAGCGCCCAGAAAGCCCCTCCAGGTGAGCAGGGCCCCACCCCATAGCCACAAGCCAAAGGTGCACGCCCGCGCCCAGAAAGCCCCAGCAGGCATTGCAGCACCCAGAAATCCCCCAGCAGGCATTGCAG
>QEPC01006695.1:472898-486153 GCA_003113815.1 Sphenodon punctatus | reverse complement strand
GCACCTGAGACTTCGCATCCGCCTGAATGTTTGTTTGTCTTCTCCCATGTCTCTCCCGCTGTCCCCTCTCCTTGTCTCCCCCTCCTTGTTTTTTAGATTGTAAGCCACAGGTAGGGACCGCATCTGATTGTATGTTCTGTACAGCACCAGGTTGCAACTGGCGCTTTATAAATGTTTAATAATAATAATAATAATAAAATTTGAGGGGGGAAAATAGATAATGGTACTGATTCTGAGCTTCACACACAGTACACATGTGGTACACCCAATACACATATGCCTATGTGCATATTGTATGTGCACCCCAAGCACAACCCTGCTATGGAGAATGTGTTGCATGTGAAAATAGCACGTGTCTCTGCACCTGCCCACGTGTAAGCCACATGTACAGGGGTTTGGGATCATGCCCCCATTAAATATGTAGCAGCTGCATGAGACATTGAGTGTCTTCAGACAGACCATGAGCAGCAAGGGTGGGTTCCCCACAGAGGAGTCACACCCAGTCCCCATGGGTTTGGTGGCCATCACACAAACATCCCAGCATGTAGGGGTACCGTGCATGTGGACAGAAAACACACATTCCCCATGCCTTGGAAAAGTCTCATGTCAAGACCTCACAAACAGGCGAGCCAATCCCCAGGCCTGGCCTATACTACTTGTCACTACCCCACATCCCGCCGAGGAGCCAACCTCCTGTCGGCAACCATGGCAATGGAACATGGCAGCAGCTGTTAAATCCTTACTGCCCACAGCCCTGGGATCTGGGCCAGCCTCTGCCAAGCTACACGCATCCCAGGTTGCTAGAACAGGGTGGTCAAGCGCCAGCCCCAAGCCAACCATGGGGATCCCATGAAACCCACACAACACTGATGTCTCGGAGAAAAGGGCAAACTTTATTAAGCAGCGAGAACAAACAGGGAAAGTGTAAAGGAGAATGGAAAGATATGGTTGAAAGGCATGGAGAACAGGTAGTTCAGGACGAGAGCTGGTGGGAGCTTCTGCTGTTATTGAATTTTGTAAGCTGCCCCGAGTTGCCATGGGGGGAGGGGGTGAATAGATTTATAAAATAAATAAAATAAAATAAATAAAATGGCGTTTGTTCATAACTCTTGGCTCTGCTATGATCTCCTTTATTGCCTCTGTAAATTCTGCTGATGTTCCTTTGCATCAGTCCTACACTGGGACTTGTTTATTGCAACTACACTGTACTGCTGCTTCCTCTTACTCTCGCCTGAGCTGAATAAACAGCAGATCCGAAAACAGGCCAAGGGACCCCCAAAATCTCTAGCTTTGTGTCCTTTCCCCAGAATAAGAAATGTCACCTGTGTCTGTCCTGCGACCTCTTCTGAAACCACATGGGTAGTAGTCAGGATTTCCAGGCAGTTTTCAGTACTGTTTGCTTTGTACTTACCTATTTATTCATGATTAACAAGCCTGGGGGAATTATATACAATAGTGGGAATGCAGCAGTTTGGGAGTGCATTTCCTTTCAGTATGGCTGAATTGAAAGAGCCCTTCTGTCTTATTTATTTATTTTTAGAATTTTGCTACCCCGCCCATCCTGCCACAGGCAACTCGGGGCGACTTACAATTTACAAGAAAAAAACCCCATTAAAACAACAATTTAAGAACAACTAAAAGGAGGACAAAAATAAAAATAACCCCTACCCAACAACCCACCCCCTCAGCCATCTCTCCTGCCAAATGCCTGGCAGAACAGCCAGGTCTTACAACTACTCCGAAAAGAGGGGAGATCCGATGCCAAACAGGCCTCCACTGGAAGGGAGTTCCACAGCCATGGTGCGGCCAATGAAAACGCTGTCCCCTGCCTGGCCCCCCAGAAGACTCGGGGGACCTTGAGCAGGGCATCCCCAAATGACCGCATAGGTCGGTTCAGCACCCAGGGAGTGAGGTGGTCACACAGATAGGTAAGTCCTAGGCGATTTAGGGATTTATAGGCCAAAACCAACACCTTGAATCGGGCCTGGAAAACCACCGGCAGCCAGTGCAGAGAGCAGACCACTGGTGTAATATGCTCCCAGTGGCCCAGTCCTACCAGACAATGGGCCACCGCATTCTGCACCAGCTGCAGTTTCTGAGCCATCACCATGGGTAGCCCCACATCGAGCGCATTACAATAGTCCAATCTGGAGGTGATGAAAGCATGGATGATGGTGACCAAGTCAGAGCCTGAGACAAACGGCTGAAGCTGTCGCATCAGATGTAATTGGCAAAAGGTACTCCTCGCCACAGCCTCTACCTGGGCATCCAGGAGTAGCTGCGCATAGAGGAGCACCCCCAGACTCCATACCTGGGGTACCAATGGAGGGTAGACCTTGCCAATAATGGGGGCCACAGTCTCCATCACCTTACTCACCAACATCACCTTCGTTTTGTCAGGATTCTCCCTCAGTCAGTTAGTCCTCATCCAGTCTCCCACAGCCATCAAACACTGAATAAGCACCAAGACTGCAGGGCCTGGGTCTGTTGAAAAAGAGAGAGATAGCTCGGTGTCTTCATGGAATTTCTCCTTATTTTCCGAATGCCAGTTGGGATTCTGATGCAGTTGGGCAGAATTCCAATGGAAGGTCCAATGGATTCTGCCGTCTACTGTGCGAGCACAAAATGGTGGTGGATATACGGCACATGTGCAAAATGGCAGCAGCTTTACTGTGTAAACACATTAGAAGGTGGAATTGGTCTGATCATTTCAGTGAACTGTGGATTGGCTCATATTCTGGTTCACGTTTTTCCACACCGATTAGAACCATCTATCAAATGGAATCTGAGCCAGAATTTTGTTTCTTCTCTACCTCCTTGTCATGTATTTCCTATTATAAGCATATATTTTTTGGCCAACTGTGTTCCTAATGTATTAATTTTGAGTTTCTATGTTAACTTTCTGTTTCAATGTATTGGATTTGCATTGATTGCATTGATTGCATTGATTGATTGCATTGATTGAAACTTTCTGTTTCAATGTATTGGATTTGTATTGATTGCATTGATTGCTTGTATTGATTGCATTGATTTTTAAAATCAGCTTCTGTGATTAGTTTGGTCCAGAATGGGCCCTTTAGTCTGCATTCCAATGGAGTTTTTTTCTAAACTGAATGAACTTTTCACCGTATCCAAGGAAACAGAGACAAATGGCTAACGTAGGAGGCTATCAAAGAGTCTTACCAGTCTAAATGTCTAGGGCCTTATCAGTTTAAGTGTCTAAATGACCAATGATCCAGCCATAAACATCTCCAAACTAAGAGAAAGATTTAAGTTTGTTTTTTCTAGCTAACATTTCTATTTTAATTAATAGTTAAAAACCTTGAAGCTGTGGTCAGTCTCTCTGTAATCTGACAATTATTTTTGATTTAAATATGAGGTTTTTTCAAACCTTGAAGGAAGTCTAACACTGTTTGGTTTCTTTAAGAGAGCCAATTAGAGTCCTTTATATTTCCATGCTAACTGACGTCACCACGTCACTGCTCAGGAATGCAAACTTCTGGCAGGCAAGCTTTAAGAAAAGAGACATGATCTGGCTTTTTCAGATTGAAATTCTACATACTATGTTGGAGTTTCTCTCTCACCACCATCTTGGCAGACAAAGGGAAGAACTGGGAAGAATGTAATGTATTATGTTGATATCTTTGAGCCAATGAATTGTGCATATGTTAAGCTTTTAGAAGCTTTTTTCTTAAAATATAAATGTTTTAAGATCATGTAACTTTGATTGGCTATCAATACTAGTCAATGTAAGCTACTGATATTTTGTATTTAAATTTAAAGTCTCATGTTCCATTTATTTATAAATAAAGTGTAAACTCATTTTATACAATTAGGAGGAGAATGGCCCAAACCAGTGTGACTAGTTCAGCTGGACTAGTTGGTCCAATAAAAGTTGTTGTTTAAAACAACAATAAAAGTTGTTGTTTTATTGGACCAACTAGTCCAATAAAACTATTGGACTAGTTGGTCCAATAAAAGTTGGTCCAATAAAAGAGAATGTCTGAGCCACTTTATCTCCATCCAGAAAGAGGCCCTGTGAACTTGCACACCACAGGTTAAAAACATCTGGATATAGATCACTCCAGCTGGACAAAAACGGAGAATGCAGCTTCCCTTAGACCTCTTCCTGAGTCATTCACTCTTTGTGAAAGCCAACCAAGACTAGTCTGTTCTTCCCGAAGAAGTCATTCTCCGCAGTAAATATTCATGACTTTTCACTGCTCCTTAAAATTTGCTGTCAGACTGCTTGATCCTGTTTATATTATTCTGTGACTGCCTGGCCTCTCTGTTCACACCTCCCAGCAGTGTCTTGCATTAGAAGTTAAATGAGTACTTGCAAAAGTGGGTAGACACAAGGAATTTCCAGTGATGATTTTACTTAAACATTTTGGACATGAATTGTTACCCGATTTCAACCCAATTCAGGTAGCTGATGTCTTGGAATGCCAGTATCTCGTTCCCGAATGTCAACTTCCAGTCGTGATTTTTCCCAGTTTTGATCCCAATTTTTTTAAAAATTTATGTCCCTCTTTATGTCCCAATTTTTCAGTTTTCCATCCCAATTTTTTTTAAATTTTATGTCCTGATTTTTCAGTTTTCCATCCCATTTAAAAAAAAAATTATGTCCCACTTTATGTTACTGATCAGTAACCAGAAAACTGAAAAATCATATCAGAAATTACCAATATTTTTTTTTAGTATCTGGGTACCCAATCAGTACTCGCCAGTCGCTTCGACCATGTGCAGCCCCTCCTCTCTTCGCTTCACTGGCTTCCCCTTCCTGAACGAATCCTGCACAAGCTCCTAGTCTTCACCTATAAAGCTCTTCACAACCTTGCTCCCCCCTACCTCTCTGCACTTATCGCCCTCCATACTCCAGCCCGTGCACTTCGCTCCTCCTCTGTCCCTTCTCTCACCCTTCCACGCCTTCCCTGCTCCCCTAAGCGCCTTCGTCCCTTCTCACTTGCTGCCCCCCATGCCTGGAACTCCCTCCCTGTCCACATCCGCCTTGCCCCCTCCCTTCATACCTTCAAATCTCTCCTTAAAACTCACCTCTTTCGCTCTGCTCTGTCTGACTCTTTATCCTGCTGAGCCACTATTCCTATACCTACGATCGGTTTACCCTTATCCTTGCAACATGGACCTGCCTGCTGTCATTCTCATCGTAACCAAGCCAAGTACGTGCACTTGAGACCTCGCATCTTCATGAATGTTAGACCCCTTGTCTCTCCCTCTGTTCCCCTTCCTAAGTCTCTCCCCCAGCTCCTGTCTCTCAGATTGTAAGCCCTAGGGGCAGGGACCGTGTCTATTTTATTACTTTGTAAAGTGCCAGGTACACTGCTGGCGCTATATAAATGTTTGTTAATAATAATAATAATAATACTCAAGTAGCCTTTTGAATACACAACATGGTACTTAAAAATGCGGATATTAACCACAGGTACCAAATTAGGCACCCATTTCAGCTCTAGTCTGATTAATTCAATACAACCCCATTTTAAATGTTGAATCCCATGGTCCTGTGTGCATTAATTGTGAACATAAACTCTGAATAGCCTAAATATTTTAAAGACAACCTCTTCTCTCATGTCCCATCACAGCCTCTGAGATCAGCCAGGAACACCTTCTTGCAGTTCCCATTTGCCCTTCAAGGTCATATGACAAACATATACTGAGAGGCATTCTCAGGGGCTGCCCTACAATTATGGAACTTTCTCCCCTTGGAAATTTGTGGAAATTCAATCCTACTAATCTTCCAGTAGCAAGATAAGATCCTCCTGTATGGCCAGGTGTTTACCAGATTTAGGGTAATTTCAGACATTATGCGCTCCCAGGTTGTCACAGTGGATCCCCAAGCATGGAAAGCCGCCAAACCTCCACCCATGGTTCCAACAGGCCCCAAATAAATAGGGATGGGTGAACAGAGCACGGTTTGGGTTCAGCCGTTCGGTTCGGCTGCGTTTGGTTCGTCCGTTCAGTTCGTTCGTTCGGTTCGGATTTGTTCGGTTCGTTCGTTCATTCAGTTCATTCGCCGAGTTCAGGTTCGGATGTTTGGTTCGTTCGTCCGAACAGGCTGTTCAGTTAGGCTGTTTGGCTGTTCAGTTCTGCTGTTCGGCTGTTCGGTTCGTCCGTTCAGCCATTCAGGAAGTGTTGTTATGGTTTATTTTGTTTTTTATATGTTTTTTTTTGTTTTTTATTGGGTTTTCTTTTGTTCTTTATTTGGTTTTTTGGTTTTTATATGGGGTTTTCTTATTTTTTTAAATCTAATATATATATCTGTCTACACTAAATCTAACCGCTATTAACTATTCTAAATGCTATGAAGTAAATGGATGATCTAATAAGTACACAGACCTACTCCTACAAACACTAAAACTAAATCACTAACGCTATCTCTATCACTAAGGTAACTCCTACAACTGTCTTCATCTATCTTCTCTGCATGGAGCCGGAACTCACAAGCACTAGCCACATATCCAAAGCGGTGAAGGCCCGAACTCAGACACCTATAGGCATCCGGGAGAGGCAGCTGGGGAGCTCAGGTGCAGTTGAACGGGCTGGGAATGCCACAGGTCAGCTAAAGCCATGGTCTCCCTGTAGGTCCAGCAATGCAGACTGGCTGCGGAACCGCAGAGCGGGAGCTCCGAAGCAGCAGTACCGGCCATGGTGCAACTGGCAGAAGGTCTGATACTCAAGGAAAGAGGGGCCTCACAAATCAAAGTAAGCAGAGGAGGCAACCAGGGGAGCTCCAAAGCCATGCGATAAGGGTACAGGCAGCACTATGGGATGGCTAGGAAGTGATGCATGGGGAGCATATACAGCACAGCTGCAGGAACCGAAACCCGGGGACAGCCTACACACAGACAGCATTGTTATGCAGACAACGTACAATCAAGCATACAACACTCTCATTTAGCCACCTACATGCCTGAAGCACATCCCTCCCCCCCCCATGCACATGAGCAACCAACACCACAATACCTGCCAGCGAGTAGTACCGGGGGCCCAAGACATACAGGTGTAGCCTCCTGGTACAGGTGAGTGGCCCCATGCCACCCAGAACACCTGTTAACACATAGCCCACAACAAATTGGCAAAGCACCACGGTACAAGGCCCAACGGACAGCTGCTGGCGTGTGGGTGTGTGCCGGCTAAATGCCCATTATAGCGAGCTACAACCTGAAGCACATTGGCATGAGTGTGCCTCTGAGCAGAGTGCATGACAATGCCAGGTGTTCTAGAGGCACTTACCTGCACAGTCCATCGCTGGTACCAGCCATGGATGCCAACCAGTGGGGTGCCCATTGGCTTAACTGGAGATCATCGCTGAGTGGTACCGCCAGCACACCAAGCTCCAGCAGGTCACCACAGAGCTTCTCAAATTGTACACAGGGGTCCAGGAATGCCTGACCCGTTTCGCTACAACCAGCCTGCTTGCCCAGCACAGGCACTGCTGCATCCAGGTTATGCACATGGTACGCAGGCTGTCCGCGGTATATTACAGGGCCATGCTGATTGCACGTACCCATCCAGCTGTCCTCAGGCAAGTAGCTGCTCACCACTACTGGAAGAGGGCAGTCCTCCTCAGTGATGTAATGCTCACGATGCCCACAGAAAGGCGCCTCTGGGCCGTGCACAGGGCCCAGCAATGGTGGGAAGCAGCCCTGACACAATGGGATGATGCTGCATGTATGTACAGGGGGGACTATGCCAACATGCGGATGTCCCGGATCGAGGGAGTGTTGATGCCCCCCTGAATAATTGGGGCCCTGACCTATCGACTGCTGCAATGGCTCATGAAGGCCTATCCAGTGGCCAGGAACCAAATGGAGACCCTGTACAACACCTGGCTGTGCACCTCAAGGACCGTGGTCGAGAGGGCCTTCAGTGCCCTCAAGCAGAGATGGAGGTGCCTTGCAGGGCATCTGGACTATGCTGTGCAGACCTCCACCTTCGTTATTGGTGCCTGCAGTGTGTTACACAATATCTGTGAGACCTATAGGGCCGCTCTGGGGTATCCCATGCCACATCGGCCAGCTGTCCCTGTCCCGCTATATGTGAACGAGGCGAACCCCAGGGAGTACCGTTATTGAAAGTGGATATGAGCAGCACTTATGAGGCACATATCCAGGGTGCCCCTGCCCTGAGGCTACTGGGATGTCGCAAACTAGGCTGTGGATCCCCAGTAGTCCCCAGTGCCTGTACGCTGTATCCCCTTACCATGTCCTGTGGGTGCTCCCTCCCCTCCAGGTCCCACTAGGTGTTTGCCCTGTTGCCCCAGGGTCCATGGTGCGGAACCCCTGGCATAGTCGTGCCCAACATGGCCATATCCTGACCCGCTACACGCACCTTCCCCGACGTGATTAGCTAAGAACGACAGACATGATGGTTACAGTGTATAAATGTGTATTTATTATATTCACAGTTCTCTACTTTCCCCTCCCCTTCCCCCCGACCCATCCTGCTTCCAGGGCTGACCTCTCCCTCGCCTGGCAGGTGGCTCGGTGGTCTGTGAGCTGCCCTCACCCGCACTGACATCCACCTCCAGCACTTCCTGGCTCTGTCATGGCTCCTGGCTGCCCTCTGTGGCAGGGGTTGAGGGCTGTACCAGGCCCGGGGCTGCCTGGTGCTGCTGCACCTGCCTGGGTGGCTGCTGCTATCACATCCGCTGTGGGACGAGTAGGCGAATGCATGGCCCCTGTAGTCCGAGCTGCTGCAGCTGATGTGGGATGGGCAATGGTGGTGGGATGGGTAGTGGGTGTAGGGGTGCAGCTGGTATGGTGCCCGGGGGTGTTGCTGCCATGATGTAGGCGCTCATGGTGCCTGCATGTAGCAGCAGCGAGGTGCGGATCTCGAGTGACTGGTCCAATTTTCTGGAGTGATGCACTCCCAGACAGTCGATGGTTTGGGTCATTCGCTCGAATGCCTCCATTCGTCTGGTGTAGTCCCATCTCTCCTACCTCCTCTCCTTCCACATCTCCACTAACAGGTGCCTGTCCCTTCCTCCACCTGCTGTACGGCTCTGTCGGTGGCAGCGTCCATCCTGTCTATGGATGTGATTATTGACTCCCCCTGCTGTGTGCTTGTACGCAGGATCTCCTCTGCTATGTCCTCCCGTCGGTGGTGTAAATGTGCCCTGTGCTCGCGCATCCTCTGGGCTGGTGAAATGGGTCCCTCTTGTGGCCCAGCTGCCTGCAGAGGCTGTGGATCTGTGGGATATAGGTTAGGTATGCTCGGTTGGACTCCCGTTAGCTGCACGTGTACCTCCCCAGATCGGTGCTGTGGGAGGGGATCTGGGATCCCTGCACATATGTCCCCCTTTCCATTGGGTGGTCTGGTCCCCTCCCTCCTCCATGTATCTGTGACCTGTGACCCCTCCCTTTTTTCCCCATGTTCTCCCTCGGCACCTCTTCCGGGGACTCTGTGTTCCATTCCCCTGTGGCCCCTGGGATCCGCTCCCCCTTGGGCTGCTACACTCTGTTCACCTGTAGGGCTGACCTCCCCCCTGCCCACTCACCTTGCTGCTCCCATTGCTGCTGCTCCCACTCTGCCTCATCCTCCTGTAAGTGTGGTTGTGCTCCTGTATGGGAACGGACGTGGTGGTGGGTCATTGGGGTGCTTGTGTCCCTTCCCCCTTGTCCCCCCCTGCCCCCTCCCTCTCCCAGCATCCTGTGGGACCCATCCCTTCTGCATACCTTCCTCCATGTGTTCCACCACTCCCGGTGCATGTTCCCCCTCCATTACCTCCTTTTCTAACTCAGTCATGCCTGCGTTCATGGGGGGGGGGTGGTGGTTCATTTTGTTCCCTGCCTGTTGGTCCCCCCTTCTCCCTTTGCTGTGTCCATGCTGGCCCCTGTGTTTTCCACACCCTCTGCCTCCTTCTCTGACTGTCTCTGAGTCCTCCGTGCCCGGCTGCTCCATGGGGCTCTGCTCCAAGTGGTCCATTGTCAGAGGCCCCTGAAGCAGACATCAGTCGTGGGCTCCCCATTGCTGTCCATGATGGGGACCTGCTGTTCCCTGAGGTCCCGGGCTGTTCTTCTTGGGGTGGGGGGTCAGTGGTGTCTATGGGTGCATGTGGTGCTTCTATGAGTGGTGGTACTTCCTCCTGTGCCCGGCCCTGTGCCATGACGCTCCCTACCAGCCTGGGGACCATGATGGAGCCCTTCATGTGCAGGATCTGATCCAGGGCATCATAATAGGGCACTGTCCTAGCTGCATGACCAGACTTTTGGTTGTTATCCTTTATGTTCTTATACCTCGTTAGTTCCTTGACCTTGGACCTGCATTGTGCTGTCGGCCTTTGGTATCCTGCCTCTCCATTTTCCTGATGATCTGATCGAATACGTGCCCATTCCACTTGTTGACCGCCAGCTCTATCTGGTTTTCCAGGAACCCCCAGATCTTTATGAAGTCCTGTGTCTCCTTGTATCCCCACTGTCCCCCTCTCTGGTACCTCCATTTCCCTGGTTTCCCCTCTGGCTCCGGTGCCACTACCTCCTCCTCTGCCTCCTCTACCTCCTCTTTTACAGGTCTGTTGGGTTGACATGGGGGGTGAGTACTGAGCTCTTTTCATTCTGGCAACCACCTCCCGCCCTTCATGGCTGTCTGCTACCCTTGCACCCCCACCACCCCAGCTGTCCTCCCACCCATTATGGTCTCCTTACCCATTTTCAGGGGGCCTCTGTCCCCTGTTTGGTGTCCACCAGTGGGGTGGATTGCTGTGGGTTCTGCAGGTGCTGCTGCTCTTGCTCCATAACAGTATTGTGTCGTGTATCTCCTCTCCTCTCCCTTCCTGTTTGTTGTCTCACCTTCTCATTCCCCTGGTGCTGTGTGCCCTTTAAATATCCCTCCTTGTTCTGTTTGCTGGGTGTTGCCTGGCAGCGACGCTGTGTGCCTTCACCATGGCTGGGGATCATTGTGTGTGATCACACCTGACGGTTGTTGTCCAGACATTACATTTGGCCATTTCCTGGTGGGAATTGCATTGACCACAGTTCTGGAGGTGGTTCCGTCCCGAGCTCCAGAACCGTGGTTGGCCCTGGCCCCTACCAGTGATTGACGGGTGTGAACATCTGGATGCTGCTGAACAGACATTCAGGGCTCATTGGCCACGCTGGGAGGTTGTGTGTGACTCAGTGTGGTTGACTATGATCTCGTAATGTCTGAAATTACCCATAGTAGGGGGCAGGTTTGGGGAGTTGTAGGTTAGGGGATTTTACCTGTTTTTACTTAATTTTATTTGGATATTTTAATATTTGTGCCTATTGTGAATTTGTTGCAGATGTCTATGTATTGTAGCCCCCTCTGAGGCTTAAGAGAATGGATGGGATAAAAATGTAAAAACAACAACAACAACAACAAACAAACAAATAAATAAAATGAGGACATTTTCCAAGGTTAGGGGTGTGGCTTCCATGGGAGATAGGCGTGGCATCCAACTAGAGATGAACCAGGTACCTAATTTGGTATCTTCGGGTAATACTCACATTTCTGAGTACCGTTTCAGTTATTCGGTGTGCAACCTGGTTATCGACGGGGTATCTGAATACCTAGAAAATCAATCATTTCTGTTACTAATTTACTGATTTTCAAGGTGGTGATAAAAAAAAAAATCCACGTGGAAAAATAAAATCAGTACAGAAACCCAAAACATTGGGATGGGAAGACTTCTGAAAAGTTTCGTGACATTCCCGAATGAGACTGAAATCTGGTATCAGTTTGCAGCTGAAATTTTCAAGTCAATTCAGGTACCGGAAACTCAACAGGTATGCTCATTTTTGCAGCTAATTATTTCAATTCTACTTCTGAACATATTTACATGCTTCGAACATTGGCCCTTTTTACACGGACAGGGGTGGGTAGGGGGATGGGTGTACTGCCGTGGTGGGTGGAGGTGGGTTGGTGCCCTTTCCCACGAAAAACACACCCATCTCCACCCACTTCCACCCACAGATCCTCCTTCGTTCTGTCGGATGGCTCCGTGGGTGGGTGATGGGTGGAAGTGGGTGGAGATGGGGGTGCATCGGTAGTGCACACAAACCCCCACCCACCACCCATGCTGTTTGTGCGAACACCCATACCCCCACCCACCGCTGCAGCATGGACATGGACACACAAACCCGTGCATCGCACATCTGCCCACACACCCAGCGGGTTATGTGTCTGTGTAAAAACGGCCATTCTGAGGTATGCCTATTAGAAACCATCCGATTTCCATATTAACTCCCCACAGACTTCAGCAGGGTGAAGATTGCCACAGAACTTGTCAGAGAGGGGTACTAATTAGCACTTCTGCAGTGTTTATTGATGGGCCAAGGTCAAAGGTACGAGTGAGATTTACAGATATTATAAATGTTGCTGGGATCAATTTTATTAACATCTTCCTTCAGCCTGGGATAAAATGCATCCCTTAGATTCCAAGGAGGTGAACAACTTGTCAGTCCCATTCACTGCGAATGAAGCTCAGTGTTTGGTTAATAGATGGTGTGTCAAACTTAATCGTCAACCAGATTAGCTTTATCTGCCTTAACTATACTGGATCCATAGCAACTGGTTGTTTCTTACCGTTACTGATGGAAACAAGGAAAACATTTGTCCAGGAAGTGCATAACCATGTGGGCTTGACTCTTAACAGGTATTTACTTGGGTTCATAAAGCATCTGTCAATCTAGAGATGAAAATCCTACAGTGTGTCATGCCAGATCAAGAGAGTCAAAATATGAATCGATTCAAACAATCAAATTCCATCATCTCAGCCTTTGCTCAGTGACCTAGGAAAGCAGTAGATGCCCAGCAAACCCCACAAATTCATAGACACAGGCTCTTTTCTACAGAGAAAACTCATGCTGGAACAGTTACCTACAAAAACTGGTACACCAGTTGAAATCGTGGTACACAATTCAACACAATTTTTTGGGGTACTTTTCAGTACTTGAAAGTGGGTCCCCAAATTGTGAAATACCAAAATTCCAAAATACTGAAATATGATGTTTGTCCTGACTTTTCAATTTCCAGTAGAAGATTTTTTACTTCTGATCCCGGATTTTGGATATTTTTTTGTATTTTCTCAGGTTTGGGGGTGTGAGAGTAATTTGGGGGTAATTTGAGTAAATTGAAAGCCAGAAAACTGACATTTCGAGTTTTCAGGTACTTGGATAGTATTTGGGTAATTATCTGGATAACCAAAACAGGACTCAAAAATTATTATTAATTATTATTATTATTATTATTATTATTATTATTATTATTATTA
>QEPC01006695.1:448848-463402 GCA_003113815.1 Sphenodon punctatus | reverse complement strand
CCCCCAAGGGGTGTTCTCCCGTGCCCCCTGTTCCCCTCCCCTTGGTTGCCCTTACCCTTTTCCTGGGTGCCTCCTGCAGGACCGTTCCGGCCGCTGTCCCCGGGGTGCCGCGACCCGGCTTCAGCTGTGGGTGTTGTGCCCGGGCTGCCTCCCTGGTCGGGTGCTTCCGTGTGCCCCCTTCCTGCACCTGTGCCCCCTCCACCTGCATCTCTGGGCCTGCCTGCACCTCCTCTGCCTCCTGGCCCGCCACTGTTGCTAACTGTGCCTCCGCTTTCTTCCGCCTCCCTCCTCGCTCCATCCCGCCACACTTGCTTGCTGCTGATTTTGCTTTAAATCTCCCTCCGGGGCTTGTGTTGTTGCTGGTTGCCCAGCAGCGACGCTGTGTGCCTCATCCCCGCCAGGGGCTCGTTTCGTTCCGTTCCGCTCGGGAATTGGCATCCAGACGTTACTTTTCCTTGGTTCCCGGTGGGGGTTCGTTTGCCCATGCTTCCCGGGACCTTTCCCTGGCTAGCCCGGGAAGCATGGTTGAACCTGACCCCATGTGGGTATTGAGTGTGATGAACATCTGGCGCACGCCGTTCAGACGTTCAGGGCCCTTTGGCCCCGGAGGGGGGGGTTTGAGCGTGGTTCACTGTGGTTGAGCGTGATCTCGAACCGTCTGAAGACACCCAGTGTTGAACTCTTTAACTAGGAGGGGAAGGGCCTGATAGATGTATCTCTGGCCAATGAGCAGCGCAAGCAGATCCCAGCAGTTGAATGGCACCCTGTGATTCCTCAATGCCTCTTCCTCCCAGAACCAATCAGGAGGACTCTGGGGGAGGGCACTGCAACCCTTAATATTGTAGGGCTGGGCTGCTTCACTCTGTGTTAGCTCTCTTGCTTGTCAAGGTGAGTTTGCAAAAATTGCTGGTGCTTGCACTAGAAATCCTCCCTACACTCCTTATTCCTTAGGTATACACACACACACATGCACACAAACACACACACACACACATAGAGATTTGTGATAGTAGATAATGATATACCTCTGCGTTTTCCCTTTCCCTTCCCCTCTCTTTCTTTCCCTTTCCATATATTGTATAGATATAGATATTAGTTGTATATCTATAGATTAGATACTTAGATCCTAGGCTGTTTTGTTATATATATTAGGATTATAGGATAGGAATATTTTGTATTATACATAGGTTAGGTTTAGCTTAGATTCTGTATATATTATATCAATAAAATTACATATTGTGTACAGTATATATTATTGTGTGCAGTTCTTTCTGTACCACAATGAGAAGGGAAGGAGTTCAACTTCTGACACAAATTCTTCATTGGCACATGAAATCAATACTAATACCAAAAAATAAATCTTTTTTTGAAATTGGTACGGATACCGATACCGACAACAATAACAAGAAATGACATTTCGTTATTCACGGACAAAAACATAACACATTTTAATAACAAAAACGATAACAAAAAATGACATGGGTCCCTGCTGCACACCCCTAGTTCTCGGATGCTGACCCAATGTTGTGGAACTCCCTTTACCTGGACTTGAGTCCAGGGTCGAGTATTTTCCAGAGGCACTGTAATACTTTTCTGTTCAAAAAGACATTTGGCAGGTGGGGAGAGGGGATTGGGACGGTCTTGGGATAGGAGGATGGAGTGGAGAGGTAAGGGAGAGTGTTGCTGGGTAGGGTTTAGAGCTTCTTTTTAATTGTTTTTATGTATTTGTTAATGTTTTTATGTTTATATATTTTATTTATTTTTTAAAGTCACCCTGATTCTTTGAGGGAAGGGTGGGATTAAAAATTAAATAATAAATAAATATCAGGGATGTTCGTAGCATTTGGGGTCCCACTAGCAATGGGGAACCTATTGGGGTGGCATGTAGGTGGAGAGGCCTCCTCGCTCCCTCCCCAACTCAGTAAAAGCAGAGCGGGGAAGTCCCCCGCTCAGCTAAGCAGTGCGCTGTCAGGGGAGCAACAGGGAGCAGCAAGTAGTGAGCAGCAGTCAAGACCCAAGGAGCAGCATGCTGGCGGTGAGGTAAGTCAGCCCAGGGATCGGTGGGTGCTGAAATCAACATCCTGGGGCATCCTGGGATGCCCCAGTAATACCCTCATTTTCAGGCACTGGGGAACCTGGGTACCCTGTCAGGTGCCTGCTGGGGGGTGTCCAAAAATGTGGATATTACCAATGTGTAGCTAATGTGCCACCTACTGCAGCTGTATTTGTGCCTTGTGCCGAACTAAGTTCCCATATTCAGTCTCTTTCCTACCTGAATTGTGGAAGCATGATCCAGTGTTTCAGGATGCCTCATTTTTGGCCATGATCCTTGAAGAAGCATGAGTTATAGCTTGTGCCTCCAGAATGTGTGCATGTGCACACTCTCTCTCTCTCTCTCCCCCTGCAGACGCACACACAAATCGCTGTACAGCCTCAGGGAACTGCTTCTGTCTCCCCAGATGTCCCTTCATTTCCCAGATACAGTTCATAGCATGTGCATGCTGGTGATTGTCAAGTGGGCTGACTTTGCTCTGAGATTTCCCTATAAGCCTGAATTATTTCCTCCTCAGCCCACTGTGCTTTGGGCTATTTCTAGTGTTTTCATACCATGTAAGGGAGACTTTGCCAGGGATCATCTCTAGACTTTCTAATCATTAATGTCACTGACTAGCCTGCCTCGTATCATGTCCTCTGGTCTATGGACGTCTAGGCCGTGGAGCTGCTCTATGAATACAGTATTCAACGGCCTAGCCAAACATTAGCATCTACTGTCTCATACTGTTTCTTGCTAGCAGCTTTAGGCTACGGTTGTATGCAACTTGCCACTGCAACTTGTTGAACGCTGTATTACTGAGTGTACTGGTCGCTACTGGACTTGTAATGAGATAGTACAGTGGGTTGGGGATATATATATATATATATATTTAGTCTGCTGTTTTCAAGCAAACTGTTCTTTGCCATCTTATCCTTGGCACAGCTTGTGATACAATCTCTGTGCATTAAATCTGGTCTCTGTGTTCTGAGTTGTGCTGTGTAATTCCTCTAATGTTGCAGTCGGACTCTCTGATGTACCCTTAAGATGATTAAAAATAGTTTAGTCTTTTCGTTTTCTCTTTCCTTTTCAATTGCTGACTCTAAGGTATTAAGAACAGGGATATAGTGCAAGCACGTGCCCATTTATATCATCATCTCAGACCTTTGAATCCCCTGTACCACATACTCAACACCATGTAATTATTCCCTCTATAACAGTAGGGACTCTCTTCCAGTAATTCTATTGCTCTCTTTCCACATGAATGTAACATTAGTTTTGTATTTAATACTGCAGTACATCTCCCTTTATTGTTTCACAGTTTTACAACAGAGATATCAAGAGGACTGAGCTTATCCATTTTCTAGTGATGCATCTTAATGTCGCAGTTGCCTTTGTAGGTCTGGGCTTTTTTGCTTTACGAACATACGGTGTGGCACTGCGTTGAGGTTTGTAGACAGGTGCAGCAGAGAGTTTTGGCTTTGGAAGATAAAATGTCAGAATCCTGTTTGCCTTTCAAGTCTGAATCAAATCATTTGGGAAAGCAGAGTGGCAGTGCCTTGAAGAGACAAGGAAGCAATGCAGAGTGCAAGAGAAATGTTTAGTCTCCCATCAGTTAACTATCATCCCTCCTGCCACTTTATACGATGGGAGTGGCGGGGAGGGAAGAGGAGTGGGAAAACGATAAGATGTTCTGGTTTGCGGTTGAGTGTAGTGAGAAGTAACCATTATTATTATTATTATTATTATTATTATTATTATTAATTAATAATTATTAATAATTATTAATAATTAGTATTTTATTATTATTATTGTTATTATTGTTATTATTATTAGCATGGCATACATTACATAAAGTAAAAAAAATGTAAACAGTGTAAAACAATTTTAAACAAAGTAATTTTAAATAATATTTTAAAGGGGAATTAAAAAGGGTAGACATAGTACAATAAGGAAACCAGCAGTGGATCCTAAAATTGCCTAGAAAATAAATACATTTTGGGTGGTTTTTAAAGGTAAGGATGGAGGAACTGACATGAGCATCCGCAGGGAGCAAGTTAACACCGAGGGGCCCACCACAGCAAAAGCCCAATCACCTGCCAACTTAGGGGGTGACGTACAACACAATAATCATAAATAAACATGAAAATAGATAAAACAGATCAGACAGAAATTTATTAAAAGCCCCCCAGGCTTTAATAAATTAATAAATAATGTATTTATTAATAAATAAATGTATTATTTATTTATTTATTAATAAATTAATACATAAACAAACAAACAAACCCATCTTGCCACCTTAAACCACTCCCCCCACCCTTCACCCATCTCCCCCATTGAAATGCCTGGTGGAACAGCCAGGTCTTACAACTTCATCAGAAAGAGGGGAGGTCCGGGGCATCGTGGCCCCATGGAAGACTTGGGAGATCTCAAGGAAGGCGTCCCCGGAAGACCACAGGGGCCAATCCAGGGCCCAGGGGTTGAGGTCATCCCACAAGTAGGCAGAACCTTGGCATTTAGAGCTTTATAGGCAAGCACCAACACCTTGACTCATGACCGGAAGACTATATGCAGCTAGTGCAGAGATCAGTACACTGATATAATCTGCTTCCCGTGGCCCAATCCTGTTAGGCGGTCAACCGCCACATTCTGAACCAGTTGCAGTCTCCGAACCATCACCATGGGTAGCCCCATGTAGAGTGCATTACAATAGTCCAGTCTAGAGGTGATGAAGGCATGGATGACAGTGGTCAGGTCAGAGTCCAAGACGTACAGCCGAAGCTGCCATACCAGATGTAAATGGCAAAATGCACTCTTTGCCATAGCTCCCACCTGGACATCCGTGTGGAGCTATGAATCAAGGAGCATCCCCAGACTCCAAACCTGGGGAAACAGTGGGAGACAAACCCCATCAATAATTTGGGACACCACCTCCACTGCCACTAGCATCACCTCCATCTTGTCAGGATTCAACTTCAGTTGATTAGCCCTCATTCAGTCCCCCACAGCCACCAGACACCGGGTAAGCACAGAAACTTTTGGGTTTGGATCAGATGAAAAAGAGAAGTAAAGCTTGGTGTCATCAGCATATTTATGACACTACATGCTAAATCTCCTTACAACCTCACTGAGTAGGGATGTGCGAACACCAGTGTGTTCGGTGTTTGGCCCATTCAGGATTCAGCCAAACCCAAAACCATTTGGGTTTGACCTGTTCGGCCCAAACGGGTTTGGGGGAGCCGAACCCATTTTGGCAGGGGGGTTTTCCCTCCCCCCTCCAGGCTGTGCGGGTGGAAGGGGTGCCGGGGAGCACCTCCCCCCCTCTGCCCAGTCTTGTAAATATATTTTATTAACCCCCCCGCTCCAGGGATTGCCCTACCTGGTGGACCCGGGGCTCCGGTCCTGGGTCTGGCAGTGGCAGCAGCAGCAGCAGCAGCGGCGGGTCTGGTGGCAGTGATGGATAGGGCACCGCTGTGTTCGGTGTTTGGCCCTGTCAGGATTCAGCCAAACCCAAAACCATTTGGGTTTGATGTTCGGCCCAAACGGGTTTGGGGNCACTACTAGGCATTCTGGTTTGACCTGGAAGGCCTAGTAGTGGCCTGAAGTGCTCCAGAGTGCTGCCGCCGCCAAACCCACCACCGGACCCACTGCCACCGGACCTGGGGCTGGAGCCCTAGCACCACCAGGTAGGACAATCCCTGAGGTGGGGTGGGGTTGAAAAAAAAATTACAGGGCAGGGCAGGGTGGGGGGGAAGTGCTCCCCGGCACCCCTTCCACCCACGCAGCCTGGCGGGGTGAGGGAAAAATGGTTTCCTCCCTGCCCCCTGCTCCCATCCGAATGGAACTTTGTTTGGCCCGTTCAGGCAGGGGCAGGGGTTGGGACGTGTTCACAAACAGGCCAAACACCCCAAGTTCGGGCCAAACCCAGAACTTCCAAACCACGTTCGCACATCCCTATCACCGACTGGCTGCATGTATACGTTGAACAGGTGAAGGGACAGAACAGAACACTGCGGGACTCAGCGTGAGAAGTCTCGGGCTGATTAAAAATGAACCCCGAGCACCAGTCACTGAGTTCTTCAGGCCAGAAAGGTGCAGAGCCATTCAAGAACAGTCCTGCCCACACCAGCGCATTCCCAAAGGCAAGTCACCAACATCTCATGGTCAACGATATCAAAATCAGCCGACAGATCTAATACAATCAGCAGGGTTGAATGACCCTGGTCCAATTCATAGTGAAGGTCGTCAACTAATGCCACAAGTGCAGTCTCAGTGCCATAACCCAGATACAAGCTGGACTGCAATGGATCAAGGAAACGACATGGCCAGATGTTCCTGTAGCTGCTGAGCCACAACCTGTTCCATAGAAAGGGAAGGTTAGAGGCAGGCCAATAGCTTGCAAGGGAGTCAACATCAAGTGATGGTTTTTTGAGCAGAGGCCTCTTTAAGATAGCTCAGCATTCTGCCCTCCCGACATTTTTGGACACACATTAAAGTTCTGGATGTTTCAATCTTCTGGGTTTACAAGTCCATAAGTATGTTCCGGATTCATTTTTTCACACACACACACACACACACACACACACTGCCCTGAGGCAGTTCCTGGATGCATTCTTCACACAAACACTGCTCTGAGGCAGCCTAAAGTAGCCGCAGCTGTAGGCGTGAGGGACTGCCATGGAAACCAAGTGACCACAGCTGCCTGGAGCAAAGCAGTTGACCAGGAGAACCTTTTACACACAAAAGTTCTGGGAGAAGTTTCACGTAGAAGTTCAAAGATCCTGACGTTTAAGATCTGGATGAGTGATTTAGACAGACAGAAAGTTCTGGATGTTACAGCAAACATCCAGGAGAAATGCGTGTCTAAAAACACCTAGTGACAGAACCCCCCAAACAGTGGCTAGTATTCTGAGTGCAGATACCCATCAATGTGAGACTCCAGGAGTAGGTCTTGAAAACAGACAAGGCTATAGCCAGATTTTAACTTTTTGTGAGGCGTTCTGAGTGCCATGTAAGGCAAGGAGCGTAATAATAATAATAATAATAATAATAATAATAATAACAACAACAACAAAGGAAATCAAATTAATGTCATTTGCTTATTCATTTGTTTTGTTACCTTTGTTACAAAACTGAATGGGGCTCCATTCATTTTAGTAATGAATAAACAATGTAAATTTGCACACCCGTAGGTTAACAAAAGTCAAGTTCAGATGTTTAATGCATTTGTTCATCCTATTCTCCACCTTACCTAATGGAATTTTTTTAAATTTCCTTTGATCAAGCCTCCTGTCAGTGCAAGGACTGCCCTTTTGTCCAGCCTACGCTGTTCTACAGTGACTTGAGATGCCAGTCTAATGGCACACACTCAGAATTCCTAAACCAATCTTTTTTTTGAAGTATAGTCTTGTCTGACATTTCCAGTGCCCTTGCCCATTTCTCCCTCATTCAGGGATGTGAATTACATTGTTCTCCTGTGAAGAACAGCCAATTCAGTGGGGGGGGGGAGGGGGCGAGGGGGAGGAATGGTAAAATATGACTGACATAGCTTTCTGTCGGAAACCTCCTCCTGAGTCCATTTCTCCCTTGCCAGGGAACAATAAATGTAAAGCACAAGTTTGGGCAGAACTCTAAAGACCTGGAAGGTATCTTTTTCACCCTGGATGCAATTTTTAATCCAATTTGCTTTGTGGGAACTTTGAATCCTATTCGGAAAGTACAGATAATGTCAGCTCACCTCAAGGACACAGAACTGCCACAATCACTGATTTAACAATTTCTCAAACATCTCTGTTTTTTATCAAGGCTTCAGCCTCATAGGATACGTTCCCAGGGAGAAAATGCCATTAGTTCCTTATTAAATCTTTACCATTCCTTACCCGTTTCTGCTTAAAGATTTAACCCGTGAAATGGTCAAAGCTTATTTCCTATGTGGCCAAGAGGAGAAATTGCTAGGTGGGTCATCCGTGTTCTTTCACCATCACCATGCATTACAAAAGCATTCTTGAATTTAGCTTCAAGTGCTCCCCAAAGTGCCGCAAGATATTGAAAGAAGCCTGAATCAGGAATCTCCGCCTGTCAGTCAAGTTGGTCTTTCTGGTTTTATTTCTGTAGGGCTTTCACAGTAGTTCCTTTGGAAGCTTAAAGGTGGCATTCTCAATTTTTTTTATTTTTTTATAAAAGGGCTCCTAAGGCAGGAGTGTTTTTCTCAGAGACGGTATCAGTTGTTACAGAAACAACCTTTAACCTTTAAGCTTCAGACAGCTTTATGTACAATTCCGTTGACAAGGTAAAGAATACTGAGCTACAGTAGCTGAAGAATCAAAGCCTCTACGTGTGGGAAGCTGAATCATATGCACAGCTATTTTATTGGTTTTTTCTACTGTGTAGGCCTTTGTTGTTCTGACTTTTTACACCTAGGGCTGAAATGGGTACCCACAAAACCAGGTATGCCCATCAAATTTGAATTATCCGAAACTGCTAAAAAATGTTCAAGTACCCAATAAGTAGTACTGAAGTCGGTATTCAAAATTACTCGGTTTATCAATTATCTTGGTATTCAAGATAATTACCCGATACTGCTAAAAAATGTTCAAGTACCCAATAAGTAGTGCTGAAGTCGGTATTCAAAATTACTCGGTTTATCAATTATCTTGGTATTCAACTTGGTTTTATCAGGTACCAAGTAACGGAGGAATCAGTCTAGTACTCGGTACTTGGTTCAGTACTCGGACCAATATACAGAGCTTTTCCTGCCCCTCTATAAAGTAATTCGGCAATCAGTATTAGGAAAATAGTCGCCACTCAGTTTTATTTTACCAAGTAAAAGTAAAATACTTTTTTAGCGAGTATTAGTCAGTAGCAAGTATTAGTCAGAATTCCTGAGGACTGCCCGAACACTAGGAGCTAGTCCTTGGAAACTTGGAAATACTCACAAATAAAATTTTGCCATTTGTTTCTGCCTTCCCAATAAGGTGTCCAATTAGGTACCCAGAATGCTGAAATATAAACATACTGAAATAATGTTTTCATCTTGACTTTTCAACCTCTGTTCCTAAAAGTTTGAGTTCTGGTTATAGATTTTTGAAATATTTTCAGATATTTTTTCTGGTAAATTTGGGTATCCAAACCCAAGGAAGCTGGAATTTTGGTTTTTCGGGTATTTGAACGGTATTCAGGTGCCAATTCAAATGCCTGGAACAGTTCCTGAAAATGCAGAGCTTACCCAGAGGTACCAAATTAGCTACCTGTTTCAGCTCTAACCAATATTAATTAACGGACTGTTCTTCACAGGTGTCACTGCAGTGTTGGCAAGCAAGAGAGGGAGTCTTTGCAATATTTCAAGCAGGATTTGGGAATCAGATGGGAATCAGCTGAGACTAGAAAGATGCCAGATGAGAGGATGATCCTTTGCTTTGGAAGCGGTGAATCTATCGCTGGATCAGTGGTTGGTATTGGCATGGGGGAAGCTTTGGAGTAGTAAGAGAAGAGTACTGTGGAGAATAATAAGAGTGTTTATGGAAGCTGTTAATAGACTGTGTACTTGGAATGGCATAGCAAAATCTGCTCTGCTTGATAGAGTGATTTAATTAATCTAGGTTCTCTACAGTGGCTAGGAGATTAACTCTCTAGGAATGTCAAGATACATCAGTCACTTGGCTAACTCAATCCTTGGAATTTTTAAAGTGTAGATAGTGAACTGTGAAAAATTTCATACCCTTTGATCATAGCCACAGATCCAGAAAGAGATGGCTTCCCAACATTTCATAACCAAAGGCGAAACCCACCAAAAGTAATTTCTCTGATAAATACAACTGGTTATTATCACAGCCCTATAAGTGAGGTCAGAAAACTTTCCTTGGCTTTTCATCTCCCCCCTCCTCTCCTCCATCTTCCCTGCTTTGATTGTCCTTGGAGTTGGCAGTTCTGACAAAAATAAACGTGCAGGAAGCAAAACCCAGACCTGAAATTGAAATCAAAGGTGCATGTTCTGAGGAAGGTAAGGCTTGATTTGTTTTAACGTTTGCCAGTCAAGCTGAAGAGTAAAGGTCGGGAGACAACTTCATTAATATGTTTATTCACAGTTGATTTGCAGGTCGCTTTCTGGAGCATTTGCTGTAAGTCCTCTACAAACCCAAGCAATATGACCTTCCTAAGATATCTTTGCAAAGCACTCTTCAAATTAATCCCCTAAAGACCCTAAATAACTAACTAAATAAATAGAAGCCTCTCACATACGCATTCCCATGCTTATAAAATTATCCACCTATTATCCAGAGGGCAAATCTATATAAATCTGGGGGAGGGGGAGGGACCAGTGCACTCCTCTGACTGAATAACACTATTTCTTTCACTTAGCACAAGCATGAATCCCACTCCGTTGGGATTTACGTCCACACTAAATGTTTTAAGATTGCACACAAAACTGGAGCGGTCTTGTCTTAAACTACCGTGACATCACCATATTCCTTCTTACCTTGTGTGTTTGTTGATATTGGGTAATTTTAGACATGACGGGCACGGAGGCCCACCATGCTCAATCATGGACAGGGATCCATTTCAGATCCCGGTCAGGAATCAGGCCGGCTGTCCTTTAGATGTGCTGGCCTGATTCTGGAGAGGGATCGGGGATGGGGCGGGGCTGTGCGGGGAGGGGGCGGTGCCGTGCGATGTGAGGCTGCACAGTCCCTCCACCCCACGCTCCACAGGTCTCCAGCCCTCTGGGAGACAGGCGGACACAGCGGCCAATCCGGCCATTGCGCCCGATCCAGTCCCGTGGTCGGGGCCATGATCCGGCCAGGTTGCAGGTAACACGTTACCTGTGGTCCATCCAGAATCATGGCCAATCCAACCACATTTGGGACCTGATCCCACCACGCTTCCGGACCTCTGGGCGGCTGGAGGTCCGAAAGCATGGTCAATGTGATTCCCGGCAGAGATTCACTGGGGTGAACATCTGGAGGAAATCACAACAGACGTTACGGTACGAACGACCACCACAGGGGATTCACTGTGGGTGACCATGGTATCGTAAAGTCTGAAATTACCCAATGTGGGCAGGCGTATTATGTCTGTAGTTCTTGAATGTATGTAATTTCAGACAGCCTCAGACACAAATGTGTTACACTGAGCTGGATCATCACATGACCTTTGCAATTTGAAATTTCAACAAATTCTCAAAATCTGTGTGCAACAAAGTGACACACGAATTTCCTTCTCATTTGTAAGTTTTCAATTGTGTTTCAATGTTGGTTTTTTTCAACATTCCAAATTTTAATGGGGTGGAATTCTGTACATTTTTGAATGTATGGGTAATTTCAGACATTATGAAAATGCCTTTCACCACAGTGAACCCCAGTGGATTCCCTGTGGTGGTGGCGTTACTGTAACCATCTGTTTGACCCCTGCCAGATGTTCACAACTGTGAATCTCTGGCAGGGGTCAAATTAACCACGGTTCTGGACCACCGGCCAGCTGGAGGTCGAGAACCGTGGTTAGATTGGCCATGATCCTGGATAGGCCAAAAGTAATGTATGTTACCTTTGGCTCATCCCGGATCATGACCCCGATTGCGATACAGGATCGGGTGCAGCGGCCACATTGGGGGGGGCAACGGGGGGGCAACATCGCCCTGCGCAGCCCTGCGCAGCCCCGCGCAGCCCCGCACACCCCCACCCCCTCCCCGATTCCCCACAGTGATGGAGCTGGCACATCTGAAGGACGGCTGGCTTCATCACGGACTGGGATCCGAGAGAGATCCCGGTCCAGGGTTCAGCATGGCGGGCCTCTGGGCCTGTCACATCTGAAAATACTCGATGTGCCACTACATAACTCCCAATAGGTTAGTCCTTTGTTTCATCTTTGATTTGCTTATTAATTATTGATATTTCTATCCCACCCTTCCCATTAAGGCTCAGGGTGGATTTTAATACACAAATATATTCAAAAATACACAGAATGAAACCAGATAAAGCCCCCCAAATTCACAATATATAAGATCAAGAATACACAAATAAAACTAAGTAAAAGTGAGTAAAATCCCCCTAACTCTCAGCTCCCTAAACCCTACTCCTATTTGCCAAATGCCTGGACAAACAGAACGGTCTTCCACTGCCTCCAGAAGAGGATCAGGGTCAGGGTCAAACTTAAGCGAGTCTCAAAGGGAAGAGTTTTCCATAATTATGGGTCAGGTATGGAGACTGGTTCCCTGTGTGCCTGTGCTGTATGGTCATCACACAGTGATAGTGCATGGAAGAGGATGCACCCAGCTGACACGAGGGGCTGTGATGTGACATGGGGAGTGGGTGACAAATGAGATGGCCAAATTATCAGATAGATAGACAGTCTACAGGAGAAAATGTTAACATTGACATTTGTGTGTGTGTATGTGTGTGTGTGTGTGTGTGTGTGTGTGTGTTCCCTGAGCAGCATCTCAGACAGCGCTACTTCCACTGAAAGCAAGGCATGTGCCAAGATTCGTGCAATGCAGAAAGTTACCGTCTTTCCCACTGTTTTTGCCGTCTTCCATTATTTTTCACAAGTTGAAAGGGGCTGCTATGGACCAGTCCCAAGCCCTGTGTGTGCCTCACATACACCCCAAGGGGCTGTGGAGATGAAAAATTGCTGACTAGGCACTGGGGAAGTGCTGGAAATTGCCATAAGGGTCCTGCAAAACTGCTGTAAAATTGTGGTAAAATTCCTGGAAAGTGAGTAAAAAGTCCCAGAAAGGGACAAAAATGTCAAAATAAGTGGCCAAAGTGCAGAATCACCAGAAACTAACAAAGTACCAACATTCACTCGCAAACGGTCCCAACAGGTCAGTATTTTCCTTCAAAAATACTGCCCTGTGGGCAGGAGGGGCGGGATATAAATTTAAAAATAAATAAATAAATAAATAAATAAAATAAATAAAATGGCAACACTTGCTCTTGTCTCCGCTGCATCAGCAAAAGCAAGTTCTTGGAAAGGGGTCGTTTTTGAGTGAACATGACATGGGCATTTTCTTCTTGAACAGGAAAGGAACATTCCCAGGTATGCTGTTGCATACTTGCTTTCATCAAGATTACTGTGTGCAAATAACTCCTATTTGCCCCAACAGAAGATAATGAACTCAATAGGAGTCCTTCTTTTTTATTAAGTAAGGGAATACACAATCAAGGTATTTCCTTATAGCTGAGAAATTATGTATTTTAAACATTTGTGTTTTCAGCTTGCAATCTCCCAAAATCTTAATGGCTTCTCTGAAACCCTTTCTGGGCCTTTTTAAATTCAACTGCAAATTAAATAGTCTGTATCTTTCACTGTGTGCCATGTCCTAAATGAAATACAGAACAGTTATATATTTATTTAGAAATAAAATAAATAGAAACAGTGATACAGAAGCTTCCACACAGGGTCAGACCAATGATCCACCAAGCCTAGCATCCTGTCTCTGACTGTGTCTGGATCAGGTGATTCAGAGGGAATGTGTAAGAAACCACAAGACACTTATGGAATGCTCTGTCCTCTGTTTTCCATTCCCAGCTTGTAGCAGTGTGAGATTTAGGGGCATCCTCAGCATGAAGTTGTTTCTCCTGAACATGTTGACTGATAGGAAAATAGACTAGAGTCTTCTTTGGAGTAGAAATTTGGCCCCAAACCTGACTACATCAAGACAGACATAAGCCAGGACCACATGCAGCTGGGCGCATTCAGCCTGAACATGTCTGGGCAGCTCCACGACCACCATGGAGGACCAGGACACCACAGCGCTCCGTAAGGGGTGAGGGTTATGTCAGAAAGAGGGTGGGGCTAAGCCAGTCCACTCCCCTTGTATTACCTGGCCATTCAGCAAATGCCACAATTAAAAGATGATGATGTCAATGAGGACCCTGCTCAGGAGTCAAGCACTGCTGATGCAAGCTCCAAGAAGAGCAAGGCAAGCTTTGTGCTCCCCCACAACTTGGGGTCTGTTTGTGGGACTCAATTATCTTTGTTGACTTGTTCCCATGTTCGTAACTGTCCTTCTTATTTCAGAGGCTGTGCCTTTTTGTGGTTTCAAATCAATGTTGTGTGTTCCAGTGGATGGATTGTCTTTGTCTTTTGTGTTTTTATGAATAATTTGCTTTGTTTATTATTAGTTTTTTGGCCAGGGTAATAGTGCCTAACAAACTTTGAACTTGAACTTGGACTTGAACGTGGCCATTCCTCCAACAAAGCAACATTATGTCACAGTTAGAGCTGAACCAATATCAGCAGGCATACTATACTTAGTGTTGTGTGTTCCAATGGATGGAGTGTCTTTGTCTTTTGTGTTGTTATGAAAAACAGTGTCAGTTATTATTATTTATTATTAACAAACATTTATATAGCGCCAGCAGTGTACCTGACACTTTACAAAGTAATAACTGGTGAGGTTGCAGCTCGTCTGCATACCCTCCCAGCATCCTCGGCTGTCATCGCTTGAGGACACCACGACTCTCCTGGGGCTGGCCTTCCTGCCACCCCAAGCTCCACCGACCAGCGGGCCAAGAACTGGTGAGG
>QEPC01006695.1:407586-442815 GCA_003113815.1 Sphenodon punctatus | reverse complement strand
TTCTTTTTTAAAACAAAAATCCAGGCTGGGCAGGGTGGGTGGGGGGTGTCCCCCCTTCCACCCACGCAGCCTGGGAGGGGGAGGGGGAGGAGGAGGAATTTATTTCATTGGTTTCAATGGGGACACAGCGCCCCATTGAAACCAATGAAATAAATCCGGTACCGGCATACCGGATTTAATCCGGGAATCTGGTTTTCGTAGAACCGGTAACCGGTAAATCCGGTAGCCGGTAATGGGCCCGGGGTCCCACCACTATCTTTTACATAAATGTCACCCATCCATCAACACCCACAAACACCTATCGGATGGGGGGAGAACGTCCATGTAAACATCCATGAATGGGTGGGTGAGCATGCACGACCCACCTACCAATACCCACCAACACCCACAGAGCATCTAGGAGGGAGTCGGCATGCTCCGTGGGTGGAAATGGGTGTTCAACACCCGAACGTCCGTGTAAAAACCAAAACACCCACACCCACGGGTACAGGATTGGCGGGACCACAGTGCAACAGCACGGAGTTCACCCACGTGCACCCACGCAGACACTCCCACCGAGGATGATGTCAGATGTCCAGTCGTGAGCCCATAAAGGAGGGCAGAAACTTCTTTTTTTTTCATTTTAATTTTATACCCCACAGACTACACCACAGGTGTCTCGTAGTGGCTTACATTCAGAAATGAAATACAATACAATAATAACCAGTACATAATATAAGAATACATAATCTAAACATATATCAAACATCAACCCAATAGCAGTCCACGTGAAGGAAAATATACAAACCCAACCCCCCTCCCGTCCAAAACCCCAATCCCCACCTCAAGTCATTCCCTGCTGCCTGGTCTCACCAGGCAGCCCCAACCCTCACACTGCACCCACCTCACACCTGGGGCTGCCCTTGGAACCTCCCCCCTCCCTATCCCAGTCCCACCTATTTCACCCCACAAAACACATCTCCAAGAGGCTCTGCTACAAATGCATGGGCCTACAACCCTGCCCACAATAATATTTTAAGCTGACCCAATGAAGTCAGCTTCCAAAGAGTATGGATCCAAGCCCAACCCCCTCCCCCATGGCAGATGGTAGAAGGAGCAGTCCAAAAGTGAAGGTAGTCCAAAGAGTGCAGTGGAGCCCCTAGGCTGTGCGACCCACACCTTAACCAGGACCACCAGCCCATGTAACACCATGAGGCACCCCACCAGAGGGGAACACTGTCCTTGGTGGCCTCACAGCAGTGCAGCTGCACGACCATGGGTTGGGGGAGAAGATAGGGGAGGACCGAACTGGGGTGCTGGGGAACACACGCGCAGGGAAAAGTACGCAGGGGGGAGGCCAGCGGGGGTGACCAGACATGGTACGGGATGGAGGAGGTGCACAATTGTAGGGCTCTGGCAGCACAGGGGGTGCAGGGATGCAACACCCGAGCGGACACCCCGGTACTTCACAAATACCACGGGAACCCACACCCCCTACCGCCCAAGCCCTATAGGGGTCGGGCCAGAGCAGGCAAATGGGAGTATTGTTGGGTGCCACAACAAGTGCCACAGAACACACAACTGTCACTGGCCCTACCGGCAGTGAGCCCCAGCCCGTGGGGTACCCCACACAATGGCGGGGCAGGGGGAGGGCTGCACGTGGGAGAAGCAAGATGGAGCACCAACAACAGGGGGGGCTGTCCTCTGTCACACCCCAGGAACTGACATAGGGGGCAGTGTTGCTCACCTGGCAGGCATACTAACACGATATGCAACCTCTCCTTCACAGAACTGCGACCTGCTCGTGTGAGGGGTGCAGCTGTTGGCAGCACAGAGAGGAACTGGGAGATGCGGGCCAGGAACCGGAGGAAGAGTGAGGACCTGGGAAGGGAGGGAATTCCACAGCACAGGGGCAGCCACCGAAAAAGATCTAACATTGGTGGCCATCGACCTCACCCGGGGAACCTCCAAAAAGGCTCCCACGGACAATCTCAAGGGTTGCACAGGCACATGGGGAGTGAGGAGCTCCCACAGATAAGCAAGGCCCAGGCCATGAAGGGCTTTAAAGGTTAGAACCAGCATCTTGAACCTGGCCCGGTGCTTTGTAGGCAGCCAGTGCAGAGCCCGGAGCACAGGTGTTATGTGCTCCCTGCGGCCCGTCCCCGTGAGGCGATGCACCACGGCATTCTGCACCAGCTGAAGCCTCCAGACCAGCTTCTTGGGCAGTCCCATGTAGAGCATGTTGCAGTAATCCAGCCTTGAAGTGATGAAGGCATGGATGACAGTGGTGAGGTTGGAGTCTGAGAGATACAGCTGAAGCCGCCAGAAAAGATGTAACTGCCAAAAAGCACTCCCCGCCACAGTCACAACCTGAGATTCCAGGCTGAGTCATGAATCGAGGAGCACACCCAGACTTCATACTTCAGAGACCAAGGGAGACCAACTCTCCCCCAACAAGAGGAGATTCAACCACCCCCAGGCCCCCCAAGCCCTCGCTCACCAACATCACCTCTGTCTTGTCAGGATTCAATTGCAGATGGCTCAACCTCATACAATCCCCCACAGCTGACAGGCACTGGGAAAATAGGGAGACTGCGTGACCCGCATTGATGGAAAAAGAGAGGTCGAGCTGATGATGGATTGGATGCGGCTCAGCAGACTGAAGCTCAACCCAGATAAGACGGAGGTGATGTTGGTGGGGAGGGCGAATGGGGTGGTGGCCCCCCTAGTTGGGGGGGTTCGCCCTCCTGTAGCTCAGCAGGTTCGGAGTCTGGGGGTAGTATTGGACGCAGACCTGCATCTGGAGCGGCAGGTGGAGGCAGTCGCTAAGGCTGCCTTCCGCCAGCTTTATCTTGTGCGTAGGCTGCGTCCGTATGTCTCTGGCCCGGAGCTGGCCTCCCTTATCCATGCCTTTGTCACCTCAAGGCTCGACTACTGCAATGCGCTCTACGTGGGGCTTCCCTTGTTCTTGGCTCGGAGGCTGCAGCTGGTGCAGAATGCGGCGGCTCGTCTTCTTATGGGGACGGGTCGCCGGGAGCACATTACACCGGTGCTCCGAGCTCTGCACTGGCTGCCGATAGTGTGCCGGGCCAAGTTCAAGGTCCTTGTGATGATCTATAAAGCCCTACATGGTCTCGGCCCCTCATACCTTAGGGACTGCCTCGCCCTTCGCGCCCCAGAGCGGCTCCTGTGGTCTGCCGGGGGTGCCTTCCTGGAGGTCCCCCATGTTAAGCGGGGGGCCACGATGGAGAGGGCATTCTCGGTGGTGGGACCGCGGATGTGGAACTCCCTTCCGGAGGAAGCTCGCCTGGCCCCTAGCCTTTTAACATTTTGGTGAAACTGTAAGACCTGGCTGTTTGCCCAGGCCTTTGGGAGGGAGGGTGGGTAGGGAGATTTTAGTCCCCCACCTATTGATTTTGTGTCCCTGTTAATCTTTAAATATGTATGATGGTTTTAAATTGATTTTATTGTATTTTTATTATTGTGTTTTAACTGATGGAAGCCGCCCCGAGCTGCCTGGCAGGAGGGGCGGGGTAAAAATTGATAAAATAAATAAAAATAAAATAAATGACACTGCATGTCCTGAAACCCTCTCACGATCTCCCCTAATGGCTTCATGTAGATGTTAAACAAGAGGGGGGACAGAACAGCACCCTGCGGGACGCCACACATTGGGTACCAGGGAGAAGATGTACACTCCCCCAAGACCACTCGATGAGTTCTCCCCGCCAGGAACAAACGAAACCAGTCCAAGACCGTCCCACCAATCCCAGCACGGTTCCGCAGGTGAGTCACCAACACCTCATGATCGATTGTGTCGAATGCAGCCGAAAGGTCTAGTAGGACCAGTAAGGTCTGATGACCCTGGTCCAGCGCCAGATGGAAATCATCAACCAAGGCCACCAATGCAGTCTCCATACCATACCCAGGCCGAAACCCAGACTGGGAGGGGTCAAGGAAACCGGTATGGTCCAGATGTTCCTGGAGATGCCGTGCCACTGTCCATTCAATAACCTTCCCTAAAAAGGGAAGGTTCTTCAGCTGGCCAAAGGTCCGCTCCACCATACTGCGTGCTGATGACAGGTGCTCATTGAACATGCAGTGGTCAGGGTTGCATGCCACTGGATAGGCCTTCATGAACCATGCGCTGAGTGGGTAGGCGGGGTCCCCTATCACAACAGGGGCCATGGAAAAGCTCTCTATCATGCGGTACAGGCTGGGGGCGTTCTCCCCATCGAACATGCGAGCATAGAACAGGAACGGGGATACGTGCAGTATACGTGCATCATGGCTCCTCCCCGACTGACCCATGTACACGTCTATAAATAGACCCCTGTGATCCATGACGGACTGCAGATTGATGGAGAAGGCCTGCTTCCTGTTCATGTAGTTGATCTTTGCATGTGGGGGCCGTATGATAGGGATGTGGGTGCTGTCCATTGCCCCAATACAATAACCCCAGCTCCTCAAAGCCGCATATCACCTCCTCGGGATTTCAGAGTTGGATGACCCGCTCTAGGAGGAGCTCCACGATCAGGTCACACATGTCATGGAGCACCCTGTTCATGGTGGCTGTCCCTATCCCAAGCTGGTCGCCAACACTCCTGCTGAATCAGGGGTGGCCAGCCTCCACACTGCCATGGCCAGTCGCATCCCTGGCAGCAGAAAATAGCACATGCTGGTCTCCCACTTCCATAGATGGGGGTTTAGGAGCTCCCCTAACCTGGTCAGGAGGGAGAAGTTCATTTGGAAGTGATCCATCTATTCCTCGTCTGTCCATGTAGAGGTAGCCAGCAGGTTCTCCCACCAGTCAGTGTGGGAATGCGTCCAGTGCATTTGCCGGGTTGGAACAGTCACACGGTATGTGTACAGGTTCAGGTGCCCGGGCCAGGACCAGCTGGGCATGCAGGGACACCGTGGTGCCCAACATAGCATTGCGACGAGCAGCAGTCCGCCGTGCCCTTCACACCGTCGCCGCCATCTTCAGGTTCACAGCCCTCCGATGTCGTCGCCCCTGGAGGAAGTAGAAGTGCCCTGGCAGGAGGAGCTGGGACATCTGCTGGAACAGTAGGCACAGCAGTGTGAAACCAGTGCTCAGGAGAGTTTACAGCACGGTTGTGGCCTGAGTGGTCTTGTCCTCCAGCAGCATGGTTCCACGGATCCCCACTCCCAGGAACCCCCCGATATCAACCGGGGGGTAGCACCACAGTGTAGGCCCTACTCCTCTTGGTGCATGGTACCGACCCTCCACAGCCTGCATCTCTGTGACCAGCCCTTGCTTTACCTGCTGGTGACTGCCTATACCCCAGCCTATCAGCACCCCACGACGTGGCCTGTGCCCCTGGCCCCCACACCCCATGTATCCCTGATCCACCTCAGTGTCCTCCCTGCTATGTATTCCTCCACTCTGTACCTCATCCACCTCAACCTCATCCACCTCACTCTTCTCACCATGCCTGACCACTTGCATTGGGTCGCTTATGTACCGTGTCACCCCATGTTCGCTGGCTAACAATTTGTGCTCAACCAGGGGGGTGTTGAGCACTGTCACTGGGTCTCCAGCCTGGCTGCTCATCCCCCAGCATGAGCCAGCCGCCTGTCTGCCGGGGGGGTGGGAATAGATTAGTGGGGGCACCGGTTTGTCATGTCCATGAGTGCTGGCCACCTCCCCATTGGTTGTGGGCTGGCCTCATGCACCCTGGGGTTACTGCTGCATCCGTACCTGCTCCAAATCCATCACTGTGATGGGCTGCCTTGGCATGCTGCAGCTGTGCTCGCTGACGATACGGTGCCTGGCTTGGATGATTGGCCTCGCGCTCTAGGCAGCCGTGGCCTAACTCATCTGTCATCACCTGTGCTGGAACTCGTCTGCCCAGTGTATGGGTTGGGGAGTCCTGGCCATAGCAGGCCAGCCTATCTCAGGCATTCAAGGTTGTTCTTGGGCTCGGGGAGCTGCACTCCTCATGCTCAGCTCATTCACAGCCGCACTCCATCTCACTCCTGTGCCTCCTTTAGAGCGGGCCTTGTGACACTGATGGCAGAGCATTGTGTGGGGCCCACAGGTGGGGATGGGGGAACAGAGGGGTGATTGCCCTGTGTGGACATGCTGTTGGGGACCCGATGGCAGAGCCCCAACATGCAGCTGTTGTTGACCAATCCCCTGTCGGTGGTGGATGGCTTCCAGCTCCTCTCACGGTACATGTGGCTGATGGGACATCAAGTTGGGGCCCCAGATTTCTGGGGGCATGCCCTGGAGATTGGTTTCACCCTCCTGCGGCAATTGCTGTGGGGGCACCCACCCACCATGGTTGTGCCGTGGACCGCTGAGGAGAACATGGCCGTTTGCCTGGTGGTGGCATGACCTGCGTACAGGCTTGCCTTACAGTCCAAGGGTCCCCCTGTTGCACCCTCCTGTGTGCCCATGGCATCCTGCAACCAGCCTCGGACTTGCGGGCCCTACTTTGGGACTTGGGCTTGCTGCACCCCGATGTTGGTGAACCCCTCCTGACCGGGACCCAGAAGTTCCCCAGAAGGCCTAGTGAAGCATTGAAACCACAAGTCAGCGCTGAAGCTGGACCTGCACCGTGCTGCTGCCACCGCCGCCACCCACAGCGCAGGTAAAAGGTGATGGGGGGGTGTTTAAAGAGCACCACAGTACCTGATATCATCGGGAGGGCTCCCAGAGGAGAGCTTCCTCCTTAAGCAATAGCCCTGGTTGCCGCCGGGCAGTCGGTGGTGTGGCGGTGGCCCGGAGCCCGCAGGTTCAGCGGTCCGACGCTGGTTAAAAAAAATAATCCAGGCTGGGTTGGCAGGGTGGGTGGGGGATGCCCCCCCTTCCACCCACGCAGGCTCAAAGGGGGAGAGAAAGTGGTTTTGGGGTGTTTTTTTTCATTGAGGCCATTGATTTCAATGGCCGCAATGTAAAAAAAATACGGTGCCAGAAGCGGCACCAGTACAGGGAATTCTTGGATCTATCCGGTATCCCCAATACTGCCAAATACCGGAGTATCGGATATCAGGAGATCCGAACTTCCCACCCCTAATGCACACTGCACAGGGTTTAGGATTGACCCATTGTATTTTCCTCTGGGGTGGGGATGAGAAATTTTGACAAGTTTTATATTAAACCTTCATTTTCCACTTTGGCCCTTTTCACACAGACACTCTAACACTGATAAAATGGGTGCTACATTTCGTTATACATGTTGCAGGGCACCCATAGAGCACACCTGCAGCCCTGCAACATGTATAATAAAATGTAGCACCCATTTTATCAGTGTTAGAGTGTCTGTGTGAAAAGGAGCCTTATTCTTTTGTCATGTAAAATCAGGCAATTCCATTAAAGCAAATGGGATGTAGGAATGGTAGCGCAAAGAATGAAAGAATGTAACAGGTTGCCTTGTTGAGTCCCAGCTTAGAGCATGCTTTTGTATAGCTAAGTTATGAATCCTTGAACATTGGGGCTTATAATAGTGACAATGATATAACCCGAACTACAGTCTAGTGCCATGAATAGGGCCTCTGTAATAAATAAAACTAGCCAAACTAATGGAGCAAATATAAGTGGACTCTTTTTTCATTGGCTTTTTAGTTTTGAACAATGGAGACTACAGCACTACAGATGGAATGCATCAATTTTAAGTGGTTAAAACCCAGAGTGCTGAAAACACCTGTATCCCAAATAATTAACTTGACACTTTTACCGAATTATGCCCTCTTTTTTCCCCCTCCTGCTTTTGACCAATTACTTTCAATAATGGTGGCAAGTAGGTTTCTACCCCTGAGCGAGTTAGAGATTATAATGTCAAAAGGGCCTTTGTAATGTCTTCTATGTCTTAATAAACCTGTCAGCCAAGGTTACGTTACTTTCTAATTTTCACAGTGAAACACGCCTCGGCACAGCTGGGAAGAGATGGCATAGATCTTCAGCACACAGACTGCCACTGTATGCGTTTGCACATTATTACAGGATGATGTGCCAGCCATACTGGAGAAGGTGGCAGGGTTTTTAGAAACATGCAGGCTCTGTTCTTTAATTACCCCTGAAGATATGTTTTCTTGCTTGTGTCCTGATTATTTTCCATTGTGGTTTTTAAAAGCTAATTGGCAAGTACTTATTTTAGTAGGAATTGAAGGCTGCACGTTTGTCTTTCAAAATATGTTACTAATACGCATTTTGTTTGTTTAAAAAAAATATTCCTCCACTTTAGGACACAACTAGAGTTGAATGAGGTAGCTCATTTACTACATGTGGGTAATATCTGCATTTCAAGTGCCGTTTCAGAGACCTACTAGAGACTCGCCAGATCTCCCCACTGGGCATCCTGACAAAGAAAGAAGAAAGTGAATATTGCTTAATCTATCACCCCTTGTATCCGAGGGGTGATTTGGTCAATGATGCCATCCCCCCAGAGCTCTGCATGGTGCAGTATTCATAGAGACATAGAGCCAAAAGGCTGAAAGGGACCCCAGGGGTCATGTTGTCCAGCTTCAAGTTTCAACTCAGTGCTCAAGATGGTATGGCCCTTGGGTACTGATGGCTAAGAGCAAAAGGAAGTCTGTCTTTCACTTTCTCCCAGTCCACCCACATGGTTTTGAGCTGTTGGGTTTCACATTTTATGCTAAATACTACTTTGATAAGGTAATACCCATGGGTTGCTCCATTTCCTTTGTGGCATTTGAGACATTCACCCTTGATCCTGAAGTGGGTAGTGCGAGGGCAGGTTCCCCCCAAAACAGATGATTTGTCATTATTTAAGTGATTTTCCATTCATCAGGTGATTGCCTGGTTATGCTAGAGGAATTTAGAGAGATAAAATGGACACTAGGAATCACACTAGTGGAGGAGAAAACACAGGGCCCAGTCATGTATCTCAATTATTTCGGTATTGACCTGGACACAGAATTGCTGGTGCACAAACTGTCTCTCTTACGTGTCCAGATTGCCAGTTGCCTCGCAGCAACGAAGGTGACACTGTGCCAGTTCCAATCCATCGGTAACTCTGATTTTTCCTTGCAGAGTAGTGGTAAGATGCAGGTCCTTGCTCTCCTTATTTACATGTCTGCACTGTTGCCATTCCTTCCCCACACCATCACATTCGGGTCACAAAAGTGTTGAGCGATGAACTAAGAATATGGGACTCATTTCTGAGCAAGTTTAATGGGCTCAGCTTCTGGAGAGAGCGCTGCCTCCTCAAATCTGGGCTTTAAGACAACTCTGATGCAGTGGGGGCCTTGGATCTAGTGTATTTTTAGGGAGAGGTGGTGTGCAGAATAGCTGCCCGGATCATGGGCATTTTCTGGGGTTGCCAGTCAGCTAATGTTTCTGGATTTTTCCCCCTGTCAAAGTGGCAGTTCACATTTGGGCTGAGAAGTTGCAGAACAAAAAGATTTGGTTTGGGTGTGATAACATGGCATTTGTTCATTTTATCAATTCCATTTCATCTAAGCCCCTCGCTCCCCCAAACGATGAGAGTGTTTGTACTTGCATACTTGAAAAATAGCCAATTTTCCCCCTGTCAAGCATATACTAGGTGTCAACAATGGTACTGCTGATGCCTTCTCTTGATTTCAGATGGATCAGTTTCAAGAGTTGGCTCCGGAAGCAAGATACGAGTCTGAGGCAATGCCAACCCACCGTGGAGCCCCCACTGTGGAGCTTGGATCCTAGAGCCTTGGATCCTTTCCCCATACTGCCCAGGGTTCCATAGCCCCAGCCAGACACATGTCTTACAAGAGCGTCTTGAGAGAATTTCAGGAATTTAGGCTAAGGAAGTGTTGGGATTAGACCTTAAATGGTACTAAATTTAGTACTCGCAGATAATACCCACATTGATGGGTACCACATTGGGTACTCAACAAGTTACCTGGGTAAGCTGATTGCGCTAAGGCAATGCCTCACCGTAGCTATCAGTAGGTAGTTGATCAGTGGGAACCTGTTCAAGCACATAAATAGGAGTCCATGATAGTGTGGACATGCTGCGAGGTATGCATGCATGCAGGTCTGCATTGGTCACCTGCCTCTGCAAGGCCTGATCCATCTGATGCATCAAAGATGCCTATGAATTTGCTCACACAGAAGTCGCCATAAAAGTCTACTATAAATACCGATCGGGTACTCTGAGACTCCAAAAATCACTAACTGCCAGAATTGTTTTGTTTTTTTCCTGATTACTGATAAATATATTGGAGAAGAAAACCATAACATTGGGACAGAAATTGAAAAAATCAGGACAGGAAGTCGATTTTCCTGCACCAGAAGTTGACTTTCTGGGACAGAAAATGAAACGATTGGGATGGAAGTAAAAAAAAATCAATTCCAGACGTTGTCGTTTCAGGACCAGAAGTAATATCGGGTACCCGAATCAAGTTGCAATTGGGTACCAATTGGTACCTGATATTGGGTTGATTTGGATACCGTAAATTCGTTTAGTAATCCTGTTTTTGCCAGTACCAACAGTTAGGAGAATTCGACACAGATGTCTGTTAACCCCTTTACCTTTTAATCTGTAGGTTTTTGTTTGTTGGTATATTTGTATACTCCACAATTGGTTTTATAATATACCTTATATTTATTATTATTTATTTTACTGTATTTTTGTATTTTTTAATATTTTTACTGTGATATTTGTTAGTTACCTTGAGCTGCTTTAGCAGGAGGAGGTGGGATATAAATTATTTAAATAAATAAATACCCATTAGCACTGGATGGAAAGAAATGTCTCTCAAGGCTTCCACCGCTCCATTAATTAATTAATTAATTAATTAATTAGGTGGTGGAGGCCTTGAGGGACTTTTCTTTCCATCCAGTGCTAATGGGTAGCTCTCCAGTGTCAATATTGCTTTATGCAGATGACACAATATTAATCTCGCAATCTCAAATTGGATTGAGTGTCTGATGAGCGATTTTTGTGTATGTTGTAACAGAGAATCCCGAGAAGTCATTTTTTCTAAAACTAATGTGATGGTAGCAGGAACCTCGCGCTTTCAGCATCAATGGTTTATAAATTCCCATCTAATTAAACAAGTCAAATGGTGTAAATATCTTGGGGTGCAAGTCAGTCACTTCATGTTTCCACAACAAGACTCTACTTGCCGAAGGAAAACTTACCTGAAAAGGAATGCTATGTTTCTATTACTCAAGAGGTGGCAAACTGGAGATACCCTTAAAATTTAGGGCCTAAAAAGGCTAAGGAGTCCTCCCCACGCACACACACTAGTTTTTATTATTTGTAATAAAATTACCTGTAAAAATTACCCGTAAAGAGATTGAAATTTTCTATTATTCAAGAGGGGGCGAACTGGTGACACCTGCTCTTAAAATAAAACATGTATATGCAGCTGCTTGGCGAGGTGGTCAGGAGGTTTGGCATGCGGTGACATTAATATGCTGATAACACCCAGCTTTACCTCCCCTTTTCATCGGACCCAGGTCCGGCAGTCTCAGTGCTTACCGGGTGTCTGCCAGCTGTGGGGGATTGGATGTGGGTGAATCGACTAAAGCTGAATCCCGATAAGACAGAGGTGATGTTTGTGGGTAAGGCAGCAGGGATGATGGCCACATCATTGATGGGGGTCTGCCCTCCGCTGGTTCCCCAGGTACGGAGTCTGGGGGTGCTCCTTGACTTGCAACTCCTCTTGGATGCTCAGGTAGAGTCTGTGGAAAGGAGTGCCTTTTGCCAATTACATCTGGTGCATTGTCTTCTGCCGTATGTTTCAGACTCTGATCTGGCCAGTGTCATCCATAGGGATGTGTGAACAGAACCGAGTTCGGAAATTTGGTTCGAAAATCAAGTTCGGTTCGAAAGTTCGGTTTGGTCGACTGAACTATTTGAGTTCGTACATTCAAAAACGGGTTTTTTGGCCTTCTGAACTGGTTCGGATTCAATCAAACAGTTTGGTCGAATTCGAGTTCGGTTCGAAAGTTCGGTTCGGTAGACAGAACTATTCGAGTTCGGTCCGAACTCCGAATTCTGAACCGCATTCGCACATCCCTAGTCATCCATGCTTTCATCACCTCTAGGCTAGACTACTGTAACACGCTTTATGTGGGGCTACCCATGATGACAGTTCAGAGACTGCAGCTGGTACAGAATGCAGTGGCCCATCTCTTGGTGGTATTGGGCCGCAGGGAACATATTACACCAATTCTTCGGTTTCTGCACTGGTTGCCTGTAGTCTTCTGGGCCCGATTCAAGGTGTTGGTGCTTGCCTATAAAGCCCTAAACAGCCTTAGCCCAACCTACCTGAGGGACCGTCTCACCCCCCCAAGTCCTGGATCGGCCCCTGCGGTAATCAGGGGGTGATCTCCATGAGGTCCTCTGTGTCTGCCCACAATCGAGAGTGCTTTCTTGGTGGCTGCCCCACAGCTGTGGAACTCCCTGCCACTGGAGGCCCATTTGGCCCCATATCTCTCCTCTTTTCGATGCTGTTGTAAAATGTGTCTGTTCCACCTGGACTTTGGTGGGGAGAATGGGGGGAGAGGGTAAGGGTGGTGGGTGGTTAGAGATATTTTAATCCTCCCTGTTATGGGTGTTTTAAGTTTTGTTTTTATTGTTGATTGTAAGCTGCCACGAGCTGCCTGCGGCAGGATCGGTGGAGTAGAATGGTTTTTAAATTAAAGAAATAAAGAAACAAATAAAATGTAGGCCTAAAAAGGCTAAGATTCCCCCCCCCCCCCCAAGTTTTTATATGAAGTTCCAGTTTGGGATCAGCAATTATGGTTTTCTTTGATTGCTCGGATTCAGACCGAATTTGACATTGGATTAGGGGCAGTAGGAGAAGAGCGCGAGGGGATGGAGGTCCCGCCTGGTCTAGTTTTGTGAGGGGAGTTTCAGGAAGTGATGCCAGCTGATGTGGCTGATGTCTTGGGGTCTGTGAGGGCTACTTGTTGTGAACTTGATCCATGTCCGTATTAGTTAGTAAAAGCTTCCAGGGAGACATTGGGGACAGTGCTGGTGAGGGTAGTGAACGCGTCCCTGCAGCAGGGGAGGTTGTCACCCTGCCTCAAGGAGGCTGTGGTGTGTCCCCTCCTGAAGAAACCATCTTTGGACGTGGATGCGCTTGCCAGTTACTGACCCGTCTCTAACCTTCCCTTTTTAGGGAAAGTTATTGAGCAGGCGGTGGCACTCCAGCTCCAGGTGCATCTGGACAGTATCAGTTTCTTACACCCTTTTCAATCTGGGTTCCACCCCGGCTATGGCACTGAGACGGCCTTGGTGGCCTTGGTAGATGACCTTCACCGGGAGATGGACGCAGGATGTTTGACATTTCTCATCCTGCTAGATCTCTCAGCCGCTTTTGATACCATGGACCATAGGCTGTTGTTGAGGCGGCTGCATGACCTGGGGGGCCTGGACGGGACTGTTCTTGAATGGTTCCGTTCATTCCTCTCGGGGAGAAGCCAGCGGGTGGTGTTGGGGGATGAGACATCGTGCCCCCGCGCCTTATCATGCGGCATTCCGCAGGGTTCTATTCTGTCTCCTTTATTATTTAATGTGTACATGCAGCCCTTGGGGGAGCTCGTGAGGGGGTTCGGGGTGCGGTGTCACCAATATGCTGATGATACTCAGCTGTACCTCTCCTTTTCAAGTGACCCAGACCCGGCTGTCTCGTTGCTATCCCAGTGTTTGGAGGCCGTGGCGGAATGGATGCGGCAGAGCAGACTGAAGCTCAACCCCGATAAGACGGAGGTGATGTTGGTGGGGAGAGCGAGGGAGGTAGTGGCTCCCCTGATTGGGGGAGTTCGCCCTCCTATAGCTCAGCAGGTCCGGAATCTGGTGGTGATTCTGGACGCGGACCTGCGCCTGGAGCGGCAGGTGGAGGCAGTTGCTAAGGCCGCCTTCGGCCAGTTATATCTTGTGCACAGGCTGCGTCCGTTTGTCTCCGGTCTGGATCTGGCCTCCCTCATCCATGGCTTCGTCACCTCGAGGCCAGACTACTGTAACACCTCTACGTGCGGCTTCCCTTGTGCCTGGTTTGGAGGCTGAAGCTAGTGCAGAAAGCGGCGGCTCATCTCCTTACGGGGAAGGGTCGTCGGGAGTACATCACACCTGTGCTCCAGACTCTGCACTGGCTGCCAATAGCGAGCTGAGCCAGGTTCAAGGTTTTAGTGTTGATCTATAAGGCCCTTTATGGTCTGGGCCCCTCGTACCTCAGGGATTGCCTCGCCTTCCGCGCCCCAGGGCGGCTCCTGCAGTCAGCTGGGGTGCCTTCTTGGAGGTCCCTTGCGTAAAGCGGGGGGCCACAATGGAGAGGGCATTCTCAGTGGCTGGACCGTGCCTTTGGAACTCCCTTCTGGAGGAAGCCTACCTGGCCCCAAGCCTGTTGACATTCCGGCAGCATTGCGAGACCTGGCTGTTTGTCCAGGCCTTTGGGGAGGGGTGAAGAGCTATGTTTTTTCCCCCTACCTTATTTTATGGTTTTAATGTTGAAAGTATTCTCGGGGCCCTGTTTTAAAAAGTAGTTAATTTGAATTGTTTTAAATTGTTTTTATATTGTTCAATGTTTTTAGTATTGTTGTAAGCCGCCCCGAGCTGTGTGCAGGAGGGGCCGGGTATAAATGCATTAAATAAATAAATAAATTCATTCTCCATGTCCTCAGGAGCACTCCTTCTTCACTGTTAAGGGCAGAAACTGGTTATTGTCCTATAGCTTCTCTGGCTAAACGTTCCATTCTGAAATATTGGCTGTGATTAAACCTACATGATTTAGGATCTTTTTTCCAGCCTGTACTTTCTCCTTTGATGACGAGCAAATGGAGGAGATGTATAGACCATCTCCTGTCAACGCTTGGCTTCTCCAGGAATGTTTTACTTGTCATGGATTATACCAGGGCGCTTGGTTTAGTTAAGTCCCAGGTACGAGACAAGGCGCCGCAAGTGCTTAGGGAAGCAATTAATATGCAAAACATGGCAGGCGTCTGTAGCTCCTTTCCTATGTGTCCCAAAGAAACTTCCTATTTATCGGCATTGTCATTCTGGGGACATAAGTTTACATTTACTTTGGCTAGGTTCAACTTACTTCCATAAGCGGTTTTAGAGGGTAGATGGTAGATGTTAGGTTACCGTATGAACAGGGATGATACCACTATTGTTATCAAGAAGATACTGCTGAATCTTTATTTCATACTGTATTTGACTGTCAATGGTGCATTAGACCTCATGCAACATTTCTGGAAACTATTTTGAACAATCTACCAGCCTGTAGTCAATGTGAGGCGCTGGTGATATTTTTCTCTGATTCCGACACCTCCACCAGATTAAATGTTGATAAATTCTGCCTAACAGCATTCAAATTAAGGATAGCAGCTTCAGGGATAGTTAAAGTACTAATTGCATTTAGATATTTTGTTGGTTGGTTCTTATTACTGTATATATGTATGTATTGTGTTATGACAGCTTGTGCTACCACAATAAATGTGATTGATTGATTGAATGATTGATTGATTGTTTTTTCACGTTCTTGTTCCAACTCCAGTTGGTACATCACTTTTCCCCCACCCACTCCCCATGTTTTACAGTATGGACTTGAGCTACACTGAAGGGACCTTGTACCATATATGGTATTCAGGCGTCTGGTTGCCTGCCATCTCCTTTTATTGTGGTATCACTGGACATGGTGATCTTCAACTGGGAGATTGGAACAGGCATGTGATTGAGGATTGGCAGAGAGAGAGGGCTCTCAGGGTGAACATACAGGCCCCCTTTCCTCCCCAACCCCACCACCATTATTTATTTATTTATTTATTTATTGTTTATTTAAAATTTATATCCCATCCCTCCTGCCCACAGGACAGCTCAGGGCAGTGAACAACATTCAATAATTAAAAAACATTTTTTTTAAACAATTTAAAACAATTTAAAATACAATACAATGTGGGGAAACCCCCCACCCTTCCCCTACCCCTCACCAAAAGCCTGACAGACCAGCCAGGACTTATATACATGCCAAAACAGCAGGAGAGTGGGACCCAACAGAGCATCCTCCGGGAGCAAATTCCACAGCACAGGGGTGGCCACCGAAAAAGATCTAACATCAATGGCCACCCGCCTCACCCGGGGAACCTCCAAAAAGGCTCCCACGGATGATCTCAAGGGTCGCACGGGCACATGGGGAGTGAGTCAATCCCACAGATAAGCAGGGTCCAGGCCACGAAGGGCTTTGAAGGACCACGGTTAAAACCAGCACTTGAACCTGGCCCGGTGCTTTATAGGCATCCAATGCAGAGCTCAGAGCACTGGTGTCATGTGCTCCCTGCGACCCACCCCCGTAAGGAGATGAGATGTGGCTTTCTGCACCAGCTGCAGCCTCCGGACCAGCTTCTCAAGCAGCCCCATGTAGAACGCGTTGCAGTAATCCAGCCTCAAGGGATGAAGGCATGGATGACGGTGGCGAGGTTGGATTCGGAGAGATATGGCCAAAGCCGCCGGACAAGATGTACCTGCTGGAATGCACCCCCCGCCATGGCCACAACCTGAGATTCCAGGCTGAGCCGCGAATCGAGGAGCACACCCAGACTCGGCACTTCATAGACCATGGGAGGGTGAACCCCCCCAACAAGAGGAGATTCAACCACCCCAAGATCCCCCAACCCCACCAACATCACCTCCATTTTGTCAGGATTCAATTGCAGATGGCTCAACCTCATCCAAGCCCCCACAGATGACAGGCACTGGGAAAATAAGGAGACTGCATGGCCTGGGTCAATGGAAAAGGAGAGGTAGAGCTGAGTGTCATCAGCATACTGATGACTGCATGCCCTGAAACCCTCTCACGATCTCCCCTAACGGGTGCATATAGATGTTAAACAAGAGGGGGGACAGAATGGCACCCTGTGGACTCCACATGTGAGGTCCTGGGGGGAAGATGTACACTCCCCCAAGACCACCCGGTGAGCTCTCCCAGCCAGGAACAAAGGAAACCAGTCCAAGACCGTTCTGCCAATTCCGGCACGCTCCCGCAGGCGCTCCTCCCGTCACCAACACCTCATGATGGACTGTGTTGAATGCCACTGAAAGGTCTAGCTGACCAGTAAGGTCTGATGACCCTGGTCCAATGCCAGACGGAGATCGTCAAACAAGGTCACCAATGCCATCTCCGGACCATACCCAGGCCGAAACCCAGAGCTGCCGTGCCATAGCCTGTTCAATAACCTTACCTAAAAAGGGAAGATTAGAGACCGGCCGATAACTTGCAGGAGCATCAGTGTCAAGAGATGGTTTTTTGAGCAGGGGTCTAACCATAGCCTCCTTTAGGAAGTCAGGCACCTTGCCCTCCCGAAGGGAGGCACTAACCACCCCAGCCAACAATGGCCGTAACGTTTCCTGGCTAACTTTCACCAGCCAGGACGGGCATGGATCTTGCTCACAAGTAGTGACACGAACAGATCCCAACAAGGAATCCACATCGGCAGGCGATACCATCTGAAACCGATCCCACAAAACAGGACAGGACGGGGCATCCATAGCACCAAGATGATCCTCTGCAATAACTGTGGTACTGAAATCATGGTGGATGCAAGCGATCTTATCTACAAAGTACTCTATAAACCGGTCACAGTGGTCACTGGATTGCTCCATGTGCAGGCGGAGACAGGCAGGACTGACCAAACTACCACCCAAAAAACTCCGCTGGACGTGACTTTGCAGATGCCATAAGGGCAGCAAAGAACTGCTTCTTTGCTGCCTGCACCAGCACAGTGGAGGCCTTTAAACTGCTCTTATGCTGCGATCGATCATACTGGTCATGAGTCCAGCACCACCATCGCTCTAACCGCCTGCTCTCCCGCTTCAAACACCGCAGGCCCTCAGTAAACCAAGGAGACCTACGGGAGACTCGGGAGGGCTGCGGACGCCTGGGAGTCACTCTGTCAATGGTCTCAGCCAACAAGGTGTTCAAGAAGGCTACAAGATCATCAACAGAGCGGGTGTCAAGGTCCAGGGGAAACTCTCCCAGAGCATTCTGGAACTGATCGGGTTCCATAAGTCTCCGGGGGCGGACCGATCGAATAGGTCCTGCACCCTGTCGGGGGCTAACATGTGCCAGGATGCACAACTTAAGTAGGTAATGGTCAGACAAAGGCTCTACCGCCCTAACTTCTACTAACTGACCCTCCGTCTCAAGGCCGGTGCAGAAAACTGAATCCAGTGTATGTTCCTCCTCATGTGTGGGGCCACAGATGATTTGGGACAGGCCCATGGTTGTCATGGAGGCCATGAACTCATGCCTCGCTCCTNACAGGCCCATGGTTGTCATGGAGGCCATGAACTCATGCCTCGCTCCTCCAAGATCGGTGTCAGTGTGGATATTAAAGTCCCCCAGGACCACTAAACTAGGGGGTATTAGCATGTATATCTACCACACTGAGCTAAATTTTCCCTATAGATTTCAATGGTTCTTTGTTCCAGGTAGCATTTATTGGAGCCCTTTTGGGGGCCTTTCATGTGAATGAAATTGTAGGGATCTTTGATGGACCAGACAGGTTGGGCCTTTCAGATTGGTGACGTGTCATGAGAGGGGATGGGGGCGACCTTGCTAGTATGTAGTTCCAAGATGGATCAGAGGATAATAGGCAAGATCATCAACCTCACAGAGGCAGGTGACCCGGGTATTTCCCCAGTACAAGCACTGCATACATACATACCTTGCAGGACGCACAGGCTATCATGGACTCCTACACCAGAAAAGGGTCCCACTCACCGGCTACCAGCTGATAGCTGTGTTGAGGCATTGCCTTAGCATGATCAGCTTACCACCAAACAGATTCGGAGACTTTTTTTCTTTTTTTTTTAGTGAAACAGCTTTGACTGCTACAGCTTTGGACTTTAGTGATCAGGAAATTCGAGATGTTTTAATGCTGTCTGGGAGCAAGCTAGACTATATTTCCCAACATGGTTCGAGAGACCTATAGGAGCATGCTTGGATTTCCTGCCTCCCGGCAGCTTGTATTTCCTGACTATGCTCCTAAAGGTCTCTACGAGCATGTTGGGAAATGTAGTCCAGCTTGCTCCCAGACAGCATTAAAAATAATGCTGCCTAGGAACAAACTGGACTACATTTCCCAGCATGCTCCCACAGAGATGCTTTACCTATAAGGAGCTGCCTAAGTGAGTCAGACCAATGGTCCATCTTAGTCCACTATTGTCACAACCTGACACAGCAGCAGAGTTTCAAATATGGCTCGCGAGGGACTCCAGCAGAGGTGGAGATGGCAGGGATTGACCTTGGGACCTTATACATGCAAAGCATGCACTCTACCACCTGAGCCATGGGCCACCCCACCTCATTCAGAGCAGAGGAGAGCAACACAACTGGCTCCTGAGGCTTGGCAGAGTCCATGCCAGAAGACAGCAGCGTGCCAGGCTCCCGGCAAATTTTAGGTGAGTGGCATGCCCTTCACCCCTTTCCTGCCCTCCGCTACTCTCCCTGCACCCTCTTCATTGTCCCCTGGTGCCCTATTTCCTGAACCCACTTTCCATTCCCGTGCTGCTGGCCGCACTGCCCTCTCCCCCACATCCAGCACTCAGCTGACAGTTTTTCCGAGTCCCAAATGCCAGGGCTATTCCTCACCCATTTGGAACTCAGAAAAACTGGGCTGAATAGGACAGTACAAAATCTGGGTGCCGAGTTACAGTCCTACCCTAAAAAATATTTTCACCATCTTTTTTGTGGCATCCTTTTAGATATTTGAAAAATGCTATCATGACCCCCTGCTACTTTCAATGGGGTTTCCTCTCCCAGCTCAAATCCCATTGAAAACTGTTACGGCTAATATGCCCGAGGACAGGTAGGTTCTCTTGAAAATTCTATCTGAAGCTGTTATTTCAGCACACTGTTTTTTTGTGACAGTCTCTCCTTTGAGCATTCCCAGAGTCATCTTGACTTTAAGTCTTTTGTCTTTTTAGTTAGTAAACAAGAAGGCACAGCTGCTTGCTTGCTGCTGCCATGTCTCCTTGCAACAGGTCTGCCTCTTATGACTGAATCGATCCTGAATTCCTCTCCTCATGTAGAGGACCTTATGTTTCTGAAAGGCAAATGTAAACATCTTTTCCCATGTGCCTTTTGTGACACACAAATCCACTGTGTTATTCTCCCAGCAATCAGGATAATTATTATTATTATTATTATTATTATTATTATTATTATTATTATTATTATTATTAATAAACATTTATATAGCGCCAGCAGTGTACCTGGCACGTTACAAAGTAATAAAATAGACACGGTCCCTGCCCCTAGGGCTTACAATCTGAGAGACAGGAGCTGGGGGAGAGACTTAGGAAGGGGAACAGAGGGAGAGACAAGGGGTCTAACATTCATGAAGATGCGAGGTCTCAAGTGCACGTACTTGGCTTGGTTACGATGAGAATGACAGCAGGCAGGTCCATGTTGCAAGGATAAGGGTAAACCGATCGTAGGTATAGGAATAGTGGCTCAGCAGGATAAAGAGTCAGACAGAGCAGAGCGAAAGAGGTGAGTTTTAAGGAGAGATTTGAAGGTATGAAGGGAGGGGACAAGGCGGATGTGGACAGGGAGGGAGTTCCAGGCATGCGGGGCAGCACAGAAGGGATGGAGGCGCTAAGGGGAGCAGGGACGGCGTGGAAGGGTGAGAGAAGGGACAGAGGAGGAGCAAAGTGCACGGGCTGGAGTATGGATGATGATAAGTGCAGAGAGGTAGTGGGGAGTGAGGTTGTGAAGAGCTTTATAGGTGAAGACTAGGAGCTTGTGCAGGATTTGATCAGGAAGGGGAAGCCAGTGAAGTGAAGAGAGATGGGGCTGTACATGGTCGAGGCGACGGGCAAGGTGGATGACCTTGGCAGGATGTCCCCTCCATCAGTCTTGTGCAACAAAGAGCATTCTCCTCTAACGATTGACAGCAACGACTTTCCAAATGGTTTTAGCCTCGTGTATTCATAATAGCAAGAGGGTTGAGTGATGATAAAGCAGGGAGAGATACTTAACTCACTAAACAAGCAGGATTAAAATATGGAGAGGGAGACTTCGAGGGATGTGCAGAATGGCCATCTGCCTTTTTTCATTTTTGTTTTCATTTACAAACCCACCTTCATGGGGGTGTGTGTGTCATAAATGACCCCCAAAACACTTAATTTATTAATATTTAATTTTAAAAAACCAAACATTGCACATGTGCCAAATGGCCACTAGGCAATTTTGTGAGAGCGCAACTCTCTGTCGGAAGATGGACGCAGGACGTTTGACATTACTGCTCCTGCTAGATCTCTCCGCCGCGTTTGATACAGTGGACCATGGGCTGCTGTTGAGATGGTTGCGTGACCTGTGAGGTCTGGATGGGACCACCCTTGGTTGGTTCCAGTCATTCCTCTTGGGAGGACCCAGCGGGTTGTCTTGGGAGCAGAAACATCTAGCCCCCGGGTTCTGGACTGCGGCATTCCGCAAGGTTCAATCTTGTCTCCTTTATTATTTAATGTATATATGCAGCCCTTGGGGGAGATCGTGAGAGGGTTTGGTGTGCATTGCCACCAATACACTGATGATACCCAGCTTTACCTCTTTTTCAGCTGACCCAGACCCTGCCGTCTCCGTGCTATCTCAGTGTTTGGAGGCTGTGGCAAGTTGGCTATGGCAGAGCATGCTGAAACTCAATCCCGATAAGACGGAGGTGATGCTGGTGGGCTGGGCGGGGGAGATGGTGCCCCCTCTTGTGGAGGGGGTGCACCCCTCCATGGCTCAGCACGTTTGAAGTCTGGGGATATTACTGGACGTGGGTCTCTGTCTAGATCAGCAGGTGGATGTGGTGGTGAAGGCGGCTTTCCGCCAGCTGTATCTGGTGCAGAGGCTGCACCCATATATCTCCAGACCCGACCTGGCCACTTTGATCTATGCCTTCATCATCTCAAGGCTGGGCTAGTGTAATGTGCTGTATGTGGGGCTTCCCTTGACGCTGGCCTGGAGATTGCAGCTATTGCAGAATGTGGCGGCCCATCTCCTAACAGGGATGGACTGACAAGAACACATAACACTGGTGCTCCGTGTGCTGCACTGGCTGCCTGTAATGTGCTGAGCCAGGTTCATGGTGTTGACGTTGATCTATAATAGGGATGGGTGAACAGATCCGAGTTCGGAAATTTCGTTCAGTTCAGTCTGAAATTCGAGTTCGGTTCAGAAGTTCGGTTCAGTCGACTGAAAATATGAAGTTTGGTCGAATTCCGAACTTCCGAACCAAGTTCAGCCATTCAAAACCGGTTTTTTTGGTGTGTGCTGCCACTAGGGATGGGCAAACAGAATGTAATTCAGAAATTCGGTTCGGTTCAGTTCAGTTTGAAATTTGAGTTCGGTTCGGAGGTTCGGTTCGGTTGACCAAAAAGACCAAGTTCGGTCCTAACTCCGAACTTCCGTACTGCGTTTGCCCATCCCTAATCTATAAGGCCGTGTACAGTCGTGGAGCTAGATACCTCAGGGACCGCCTCACCCTCCGTGACTCAGGATGGACTCTTTGGTCCACCGTGGGAGCCTTCTTGGAGGTCCCCTGCATAAAGCAGGGGGCTACAATGGAGAGGGCATTCTCGGTGGCTGGGCCCCAGCTGTGGAACTCCCTCCCAGAGGAAGCATGACTGGCCCCGAGTCTGCTGGCCTTCCGTCGGGCCTGCAAGACATGGCTGTTCTCCCAGGCCTTCAGAGGCGAGGAGGGGAGGGTGGGCTAAATTTTTGTATGGGGGTATTTTTAAATTGTTTTAAATATCTGTGTTGATTTTTATATTTTTATATTGTGATAAATTGTTTATTTTATATTGGAAGCCGCCCCGAGATGCCGTAGTCATAGGGGGCGGCATATAAATGGCAGGGAGAATATAAAACATTATCCTAATGTTTTTGTATTTTATGTTGTCAATGTTAAATATATCTATATTTATTTATTTTTAAAGCAATGACCAACGGTCACGCTGAACAAAAGTTGAATTGAATTGAATTATTCAAAATATTTTTGTTAAAAAAAAAATAACACCCTGCGTTTGCATAAAAGGGTCACTTGAGCTGTTCTGCAGTTGTTCAGTCCTTTCCCAAAATAATGCAGTGCCAGAACCATTCATTATTTAATTTAAAATAATGATTTATTTATTAATAACTAAGTTTAAACTATTGAACTAAAGATAATTATTGAAATAAAGCATTTAAAAAAAAAAATTAAAAAATCATTGTTTATGTACAAAATGGCCCCCGTGGTCATTCTGCGCATGCGTGACCTTTTTCCAAAATAATGCGGCACGGGCGCCATTTCGCATCCCATTTGTGGAAAGTGCTGCCCATGCGTAGCATGGTCTGGTGGCCATTTTGGCAGATGTACAGTGATTTTTTTATTTTATTTTTATTTTAAATAAATCCAACAGAGAACATAATGAAAAGGGATGAAAGCAAATGACAGTCATTTACTTATTCATCCATTGTTGTACCATTAGTCACGAAAATGAATGGGGCTCCATTCGTTTTCATAACTAATTAAAACAATACAAATTTCACCCAGACACACCCAGACACACACGTGCATGCAATCCTCTCCTGTCCCAGCAAACGTCTGTACTTCCTGCTCCATGTATGTCTGTCACACACAACATCTCTGTCTCTTTGCTTGTTAGTCCATCTTACTCCCTAGGGTTGCTAAACTTCCACTTTAATCCAGGCAGTTTATGGAACCAAGGCAGCCCTGAACCATGTATTTTTGACAAGTGGCCAGAATTGAAGGGACGGTATGACAACCCTACTGCTTCCTCGTCTCCCTCCCTGCCCCCTCACATTCCTAAGAATGAAGATCAGGAAGAGGAGGAGAGAGGGTCAGTTGCGTTTACTGTAGTAGCTTTTTATGAAACCCATTTTATAAGTGTGTTAATTAAGGTGGTGGGTTCATGTTAGCAGAAGCTCCAGTTTCTGTTCCAAAAAGACACCATGGTTTAGCAATGTTGCTGGAGCACCACCATCTAATCATCTGATAATGATCAATAGTGGGGATACCAGAGCAAGGTAGTTAAGCAATAACACACAACAGACATTGCATTTCTGGGTGATTACGGCATGCCTCGGTGGGGGCGAGGGGGTATAATATAAGGCAGGAGGTCAAAGACCAAGTCACTTGGACCACCTGAGGCTTGCTTTAATTGGTCTGGAATGAGTAGCCTGTCATGTCCAATTCTTATTATGAGTCTATTATGCGAATGGAAGTGGCATTTGTATGTCAGAGAATTTACAGGAGATGCTATTTTTCCTTTCATCCTCTCAGAAAAGAGACTTGAGGCTTTATAAAGAAATCTGGTATTCAATCTTGCAGGGGAAAAGTGTAATTTGTACTTTAATTAACATTCCCCTCCCTCCCCCTTGTTCTGCAACTCCTCGTGCGTTATTGGTTTGGAATTGATTTTGGTGTCATATGTTGTCATTTAACAAAAAAACAGTTTTCCTACGCTGTTTGACATTAGAACAGCTGGCAATGTCACTTTTGTTAATGTCTTTAACCACATTTTTAACAAAACAGCAGATGCTCATCACAAAAACAATTTTATTCTTCCATCCAAATGTGTAAAATCAGTGAACTTGCTGCTTCAACTGAAGCTGAGACTCCTCAGCAAGGGGATTGACCTGAAAAACAGGCCAACAGCATTTAGGAAGGCTCAATTGCCTAAATATTGAGCTCTCAAATGAAAGATTTTTGCTATAAAGAGAAAACCTTACAGAATAGTAGCAATATTAGGATGTCTAATACTGCCCCATGCAGTTTAAGAGCATCTGTGTTTTGTCATGTGACCATTCAGCAGCTGCTAAAGGAGTATGTGCACCTTATCAGTTGCACACATACCTTCTAATTAAGGTTTGGTGGTACTTCATCTTCCTAGGACCCAGGCTTGCAAAGTTTTCCGCATAAAGCTGAAAGCAGGTATCGGCAAAATGAAAGTGCCTGTCATATTTCCAGTACCTGAATTGATCCAACAATGCCAGGTACTGAACTGTACCTGATTGCATCCCTATTCCAGTCCTCAAATGTCGACTTCCCATACTAATTTTGTGAGTCTTTTTGTTGATTTGCCAACTTCTGACACCTATTTTTTTTATTATTATTATTATTATTATTATTATTATTATTATTATTATTATTAGTAGTAGTAGTAGTAGTAGTAGTAGTAGTAGTAACATTTATATAGTGCCAGTCATGAGCTTGGTGTTTTACAGAAACATACAATAGACGCGGTCCCTGCCTGTGGCTTACAATCTAAAAGACAAGGAGGGGGAGACAGAGAGGGGGGACAGTGGGAGAGACAGGGGAGAAGACAAGCAAACATTCAAGTGGATGCAAAGTCTCAGGTGCGTGTGCTTGGCTTGGTTACAATCAGGAAGGTTGCAGCAGTCTGCAGAGGAGGGCAGACAGTAAGTATACGGGGAATGACTAGCAGGCATTGGGAAAGGCAGTGAGGAAAAGGTGGGTCTTGAGGAGGGATTTGAAGGCTGTGGGACNCAGCGGAAGAGCGGAGAGTGCGTGCAGGAGTCCGTAGGGAGATTAGGTCCGAGAGGTAAGGGGGAGCTTGGTTGTGCAGTGTTTTGAACATGAAAACCAGGAGTTTAAACAGGATACGTTCAGGAATGGGGAGCCAGTGGAGAGAGAAGAGGAGATGCTGCACATGGTCGAAGCGACGGGCAGAGTGAATGACCTTAGCAACGGAGTTTGGGAATGAGATAAGGGGGGAGAGGTGAGAGCTAGGGAGGCCAGCGAGGAGGAGGTTTCAGTAATCAAAGCAAGAGATAACCATGGCATGAACAAGGATTTTGGCCTAGGAGGTAGAGAGAAAGTGGCAGATCTGAGCAATGTTATGAAGGGCAAATCAGCAGGATTTGGCAACAGAGTCAATGTAAGGTTTAAAAGAGAGGTGCGTATCAAAGATGAAGCCCAAGCTGCGGGCTTGGAGAACAGGATGGATGGTGACTCCATCGATGCAGATGGACAGGTTAGAGGGAGAGGAAGGGGAGTTTTGTCTTGGCCATGTTGAGCTTGAGTTGACGTCAGGACATCCAGGCGGAGATGTCAGAGAGGCAGTTGACGAGGCGTGAGTGGACAGAAGAGGAGAGAGAGGGGGTAGAAAGATAGAGTTGAGTATCATCAGCGTAGAGATGATATTGGAACCCGTGGGAGGTAATAATTTTTCCAAGGGACAGGGTGTAAATAGAGAAGTGGAGAGGGCCAAGGACAGAGCCTTCCAGTCGTCAATGACTTCCAGTCACGGAAAATTGACTTGGGGTCCAGGAAATTCAACATCTGGTCCTAGAAAATCAACTTCCAATCCTGATTTTTTAAAATCTCCATCCCAATTTTTTGGTTTTCCAACCCAATATCAGAAAAGTGGTAATCGGAAAACTGGAAAACCAATAGCGGTAATCAATAAAGATTACCAATTTTTCAGGTATCAAGGTACCTGACCAGATCACACATCAGGTACCCAATGCAATACCCAAAAATGCAGGTATTATCTGCAGGTACTAAAGTAAGTACCCATTTCATCCTACAAGAGTATACATTTTTTCAAGGACTGAACACTGAGTTCATGGGCTCCTAAGCTAGGGGCTGGGATCCCAAGTAGGGTCACCACATTGCTAAATGGGGTCCCAATGAGACTGGACCTGGCTAAATACATAGGCAGATTAACAAGGTTTGAGGTTGTGAGGATTTGTTTTTCTCTCATTGGGCTCACAACTTGAAAAAAATTGAGAAATGCTGCCTTATTGAATAATAAAATCAAGCTTCTTGATCATACAGTTTCCACCTGGGGCTAATTTTTGCCCCGTTTCATTATGGTCTGTGAAATATTTGTGAAAGTATACGTGCTCAGGAGGATATGCATGCAATATTTTTATTTTATTTTTACACTGAAGGTATGTGAAACCCAGCTGAAACTGAATATATGATCACACACCCCAACCCCCCCCCCCAAAACTCATGCACACAAGAGTGCTGGGATCTAAAGCTGAAACAAGTATCCACTATTAACAGGTATCAGGCTGGATATAGCAATATCTACAGTATCCAGTCGGCTGCCGAATGGATATCTGGTTAACCATTTTGGGAAAGGGTGTGCATGCGCAGAATACACATGCACAGATTTAAAAAAATACTTTAATTTTTGTAATAAAAATGGATGCTTTTTTCCTTCGTTTTCATCCATTTTTGTTACCCTGGCCTATCATTTTCATATTTTAATTACTAACAATGTAAGTCATGCCATACTAGGTCAGACCAATGGTCCAATAAGCCCAGCATCCTGTTTCCAACAGTGGCCAACCTTGGTTGCTGGGATACCCAACAGGTGACAATGGTCTCTTCCTTGTTTTTCACTCCCAGTTCCAGACAGAAAGAGGTTACGATCCCCAAACCATTCCCAGGTATCAGTGCTTCATTCATTTTAGTAATTAAAAAACAAGCAAAAATAAATTGCACCCCCCCTTATATATATATATGTATGAGAATCAGGCCAAATGAAGAAATAGGTATTTTATTTGGAGCTGAAATTTACAGGGGAATATGTCGTTCAACGATTTTGACTCCTTCAAATCGTGTCCATCCAAGAGCATAGAATAGTGCAATAACAGTAACAAAGAAACAAAGCCACTGAACTATCAAAAGGTTCAAAATAACCAAACCAAATTCATGGAAGTGAATAAGCAGATCTGTAAATATTTTGGAGGCACTACTTGAAAGGGTGAATAATAAAAATGCAAAAAACATCTTTTTGTTTATGCTCTAATTTGATAGTAGATGCCATGCCAAAAATGCTCAAAGTATCTGCTCATGAATGTTGCTGCACTAGGCCTAATTATTGCATAGAATCCTAATGTTGGTCAAATCTTGAATAAGAATTCTTTCTACACAGCAGAACGCAACGTGCGGTCAATGTGCTCAGTGTGCGTGCGCGTGGGTTTCATGGGTTCGGCCCCAATGTAGGTATGCCGTAAAAGGAAGTGGTAATGCCTACTATTGTAGCGTGCTAATACCCTGGCATTCTCTAGATCCTCCATGTGCATGGACCCTCTCTTCCAGGAATAGAATAACCAACTCTCTTACGGATGGCAGCTCAGGTAGTTCTAAGCAACTTTGTTTCCTGATGAATAAGTAATGCAGCCTCTGTCTATTTTTTTCTTAATATTGTTTTCATTTGTACTCTGGAGGGTAGCTTCTTTCCCGTTACTGTTACTAGGCAACAATTAAAATGAAATCTCCAAAGGATTTTAAAGCTGCTGTTTACTGCAGAGGCAAATATTCAGTGTGTGTATATATTCTATTTCATTTATTTATTTACCTCGGATACCTCCTGCCAAGCTGCACAGAAACCCAAGCAAGACTATTTTGTTCACAAAAGGATATCTTGTCCACCTTGGATAAATGATAAGTGACAAAAGGATGCTTCATATAATTGGTTTAATTGGTTGTATAGAATTAATTTTATTGTACGTGAATATTGACTCAGACTTTTTAAATTAGTGGGCTTATGAGAGTTTATATCGAGCACTGAAATATAAAAGGTTTGGGGGGATTTCTTCAACTTACCTTTCTTTAGAGTTTGCTTTTGCAACTACACGGCATAATTTTATTAGCATTAGCACTGGGAAAATACTGGTCCCAGAGTTCTGCTAAAGTTTGTAAAAACAAGTTTTAGCAGTATATGTTTCATCTGGGAGTGTACTCTGCTCTCTGTCAGTAAGCTAGCAAATTAATTGACTAGCTGGGAATGTTTGTGGAAACACAAATTTTAAGGGAACGGTGGAGGATATTTGTATACAGAGAATTTTAAATTTGTTATCATGAACATTTGCACCTGACAGTAGGAACTGAGTTCATCCAGCCAAAGAGAAAAAAGAACATGTGACCGTCAGTGAGCATCAATTTAAAACTAACCAGGAGAGCTTGAATTTTGAACACTGAATCCCCACAATGAACTGCTTCCAACCAATTAGCACACTGGAGAGTAAGATTCCCAGCTGTCCCAATTGATCTTGTGGAAAGAAGTTCCTTCCAGGCAACATTATATCCTGATTTTTTTTAACACCAGAAAGAAACTTTTTAAGAGACAATCAACAGTTATCAAACTGCATTCCATGGATATATTTGATACCTGGCAGTTTACATTAAGTGATCATTATTAATAATGATTAATAAGTAGAATTATTATTTTTTATTTAGTTATTCATTATCACTTTATAATACCGCTTATTAAGCCCAATATACTTTTTACCTGTTAATAAAATAATAATATTTTTGAATGCTTTTATGTATTGTAACCCAACCAGAACCTTAATGGGATGAGTGGAGTAGAAATATTCATTCATTCATTCATTTTAATTTATACCCACCCTTCCACTAAGACTCACAGCAGGTTAAAGCACGTTAAACACTTAGAAAAATATAAAAATTCCATCAAACTGCACCCTCAGCCTCCAAACCCCACCTCCCACCCAAGTCAATCCACTCCTACCAAACACTTGGCCAAATAAAAAGGTTTTGCATCGCTTCCAGAAGATGAGCAGGTTCCTGCTTAGATGATTCTCCAAGGTGAGGGAGTTTGATCATTGTCCCAGCCTGGTCTCGGGGCTCACCTGGTGCCCTTGCTCTCATTTGCCCCAGCTGATGCCCCAGCCACTTCCTGGTGAGGATAAGGAAAGGAAACTTGGAAAATGTCTGCCTTGGAGAGTGGGAACCCTGGTTCAGGAGCTGCTGCTGCCCCTCCATTTAGGAAAGGAATATCACGGAATATAAGGCCCTTGCTGATAAGGCTGAAAGGAGAATGTTGCCCGATGTGGGCCTGGTTCAGATCTCAGGGGAGTTGGCGGTGTTGCAACAGGTTCCCTTTAGGTAGCAGTTTTCTGTATTGTACACAAGCAGTTAGCAGAGAGACAGATAAGCGGTTGGTGGCGTACAAGTTTATCAGTTCCTCTGTGGAACCTGCATGGGCTGAATACACCTCCCTAGATTTGGTGCCCTCTCAGCAACAAAGGCAGTTACATTGGTCCATATCTTTTATACCTTTCCAAGTTAATTACAACCTTATAATATTCCCACCCATAGCGACACCTCATGCTTTAGTCTGATCGAGACCCCTGTTGCATTTGCATTTTAGCCCCAAAGTTCATTTGTAGGTTATTTGATGTTTTATGGCTGACTCATAAATTATCTGTCCTTCTACGGCACCTCTGACACCGTTTTTAGACGAGGAGCACTGAAGCGCCTCCTGAACGCTGCGTTCAAAGACAAGCGGCCGGAAGTGACGTGTCCCCATTGCCGCCAGCAGCAGCGGGGGGAGACACGGGGCTTTCGAGCGGCGGTTTCTGAAAGCCAGAAAATTCAAGTCTTCATAACGTGCCGCTCGAAAGCCCCATGCCTCCCCCCGCCGCCAGCGGTGGCAATGGGGACACGTCACTTCCGACCGCTTGTCTTTGAATGTGGCGTTCAGGAGGCGCTACAGCGCTCCTCGTCTAAAAACGGTCTGAGTCGCAGGGAATTACCCATCCATAACTGTTCCCTTGATCTCTTCCCCTTCCTTGTCATGCCAAGTGAGACACACCAGGTGGGGTGACAATCTTCCTGTCGAGCCTGCATGATTCCCTGATAAGATTTCCCTTTAGCTCATTTGCTCTTTTTCCCCAACCATCCCATGATTCTCTGTTCATGTCAACTTCTTTGCCTGACTTTCAAAGTACTCTAAAACTCATAACATATACTGTGTTTAATATCATTCCCTATTATGTGTAAGTATTAGGGGTGGGAAACCGGTACAATCCGGTATCCGATAATGCCGGTATCGGGCGTACCGGCATTATCAGATTCGGCCCCGGTATTCCGGCCCGGTACCGGATTTCAGTGTTCCGGTTTTTTTACATTGCAGCCATTTTTAAATGGCTGCAATGTAAAAAAAATTAAAGCCCCAGCCAAACAGTTTTTTTTTAAAAAAACCCTCCCCGAGTCCAGGCTGCGCGGGTGGAAGGGGGGACACCCCCCACCCACCCTGCCCAGCCTGGCTTTTTGTTGTAAAAGATAGATGCAACAGAGTGAGACCCCGAGGCGAGCCCCCCCCAGCACCAGCGGCCGCGGCGTCCCCGCAGCCGCAGGTAAGTATGACCCGATCCCTGGGGGGGGTGGGGGTGTTTAACACCCCCACCCCCCCCAGGGATCACCCCTACAGCGCGCTTGCCGCTTACCTTGGGGAGCTCCGGCGGCGGCGGGCGGCCCGGCGGCTTCAGCGCCGGCTGTGGCTGCCGGCTTCAGGACGTTCTAGGCCTTCCGGTGAAACCCGGAAGTGCACCGGAAGGCCTACAGCGTCCTGACGCCGGCAGCCACAGCCGGCGCTGAAGCCGCCGGGCCGCCCGCCGCCGCCGGAGCTCCCCAAGGTAAGCGGCAAGCGCGCTGTAGGGGTGATCCCTGGGGGGGGTGGGGGTGTTAAACACCCCCACCCCCCCCAGGGATCGGGTCATACTTACCTGCGGCTGCGGGGACGCCGCGGCCGCTGGTGCTGGGGGGGGGGCTCGCCTCGGGGTCTCACTCTGTTGCACTTGCTGTTCTATCTTTTACAACAAAAAGCCAGGCTGGGCAGGGTGGGTGGGGGGTGTCCCCCCTTCCACCCGCGCAGCCTGGGAGGGGGAGGGAATTAATTTTAATTGATTGCATTGGTTTCAATGGGGACACAGCGCCCCATTGAAACCAATGCAATAAATCCGGTACCGGTATACCGGATTCAATCCGGGAATCCGGTTTTTGTGAAACCGGTAACCGGTAAAATCCGGTGTACCGGTACTGGTACCGGGCCCGCCCCTAGTAAGTATGCTAACATTATACTGGGATATATATAAACATCACCATATATGTGCCATCCTGTATGTTTATCTGTGTCATTTACATAACAGATCAGTATTTCCCTTCCAACAGGTGCCTGGGCTAGAAACGTGGGCCTGAAAAAAAACTGGGCCCATGGTCCAGCCCCGCGAGCCTCCCAGGTGTGCCAGAACTGGCTGAACTTGGCGAACATGTCTGGTTTTGCACCCACCTGGCCCAGCATGGGGGTGGTTGCCATGGCAACCAGCCATGGATGCCTGTTATTGGCAGCCATGGATGTCCATCATAGCAAGAGGTGGGGAACTGGCCGCAGCATGGGGTCAGGGACAACTGGCCATGCATCGCTCCCAATCTCCCCTTACCTGGCCAGATCAACCCAGGGGAACATTGAATTCAAATTCCCCAACCTATTCTGGCCAAGCATGGTGAGGGAGGCCTTCCTGTTCCCAGACGTGCCGTCACAAGGGTGCAGTGGCAAATGGAAGGGCGGGGGGGGGGGGGGGGGATCCTAAAAGGTCTGGAAACCACATTCTTATGAGGAAAGGTTGAAGGAACCGGGTATGTTTAGTCTGGCGAAAATAAGACTATGAAGACCTCACACTGCCCACTTCCTACCTGACTGCTGCAAGTGTCTGAGAAAGTAAGAGATCTGGCACAAGTGAGTAATTGGTAGAGACTGATGCAGGAAAAATGCTTAATTTTTTAAGTGCTTTCCTTGTGATGTGAGCATCCTGTGGGATGAAGATAATGGTGCAATCGTCTGTTAAGCCAAAATGATTCAGTAGCCCTTGATGATTGTAATGCCTCTGTCCTGAGAGAGACTGTTTGCCTTGTGCTTGTTCAGTTAGTGCGGTCAAAGCTTTGAAGCTTTTCTCCAACCCTTCCCAAGAGAAATGAACTGTGTGTAGGTGTGGGGCTTGAGGGGGTTGTGTCACTCCGACCTTGTAAATACAGGGTACTGTGACACAACAATTTCTTCACAGTAAATTTCCCTAGGCCTCTGAGAGTTGGATCAGCCATGAAACCAACCTGAAGAATTAAGCAGGAACACAGTGATGTTTAAAAATTTAGTCAAATTACATGGTTATTTTAAAACACTAGCTAGCTAGACAAAGCAGTGCAGGAAAACCCAGAAAAATCAAGACAATCTCTCTGGAGGAGAGGTTCCAGTGCTCCCAACTCAGTGTAAAAGAAGGCCCTTTTATCATTGTCTCTGAGGCCACATTCCCACATTCCAATAAAACAAAGTAATTACTTTGATTTAACTAAATCAAAGCAACTACTCCATTTGGGTAGTATTCAAACAAACAATGCAAACCAAAGGGACTACTTTGACTTTTAATTGACATAATTATCCCAAATTGGTACCATTTAGGCAGGGACCCAAGTTGACGGCACCAAAAAATCTTAAATTCTGCAACCAGCGAAGCCAAATTCTGCAAACTCACCACGAGCATTAATATTTGCCTAATTAACTTGATTTGCATAACTATGCATGCTGGGAAGCAAATTTGCAATAGGTTTGACATAGAATCACAACTTTGCTAATCAAACACAACTCAAATCCTCTGGAATTTCAGCACCTCCCTCATGCAAACATCGGGCCTTCAGACCCCACCCACCCACAATTCATCTCCCAGGGGCCTACTTACCCTCGGGCCATGGTCAGGATTGGCTGATTCGGTGAAGATTCTTCAAGGATTGACTGATTCTGCAAAAATCACTGCAAATTGCAGCAACACAGTCAACTCGGGTCCCTGCATTTAGGTAAAACATCCAATGGTTTCCCCCCTCGTTGAGATTTAATGATCACTGAACTGTGATCAACACCCTCACATGGATAGATTTTGGCGTTTTTTACACAAGACAGTCTGCTGCATGGGCATGAGTGGATGCCACCTGTGTACATGCCGCAGCTGGTGAGTGGGGGTGCGTGGATGCTCCTCCGACCAACGCGTTCCCCACTCACCCCCCACGCATTCTCACTCATGAAGCAACTGGCGAAAATGGAGGTTGCTCTGTGAGTGGGGATGCATGGGGGATCGGTGTGTGACCGTGTGCACTGGCCACCCCGCACCACCCCTGCTGCTGCAGCACACACCGGTCTCCCCCGCACTGCGGCTCGTATATAAACGGCCTTTCTCTCAAAGAGATACTTTGAAATGCAAACTGAAGGGGAGTATGTACAAGGGCATTCATTACGGTTTGTATTACTTTCGAAAAAGAATAAAGTCCAATTTGTTTTTGTAGCTAATGTTACAACAACAGATGAATAAGTAAACAATTGTTTGCTTTCATCCATTTTCTTTTTTTTCTCTTTCTTGATAATAATATTAATGATTTAATGTATTTATTTATAGTTATAATTGTATGCCACCCCCTCCTGCTACAAGCATCTGAGGGCGGCTAACAACCTTTAAAAACATATAATGAAATCCATTGAAATCAACCCTAACCCCTCATTAAAATAACCCCACCCTAGTACCCACCCATCTCATCTCCCTTGGCAACAACCAGGTCTTCCACTGTCTATAGAAAAAGGGGAGGTCAATGACAAGGTGAACCTCCAATGGGAGGGAGTTCCATAGCTGCGGTGCAGCCACTGAGAATGCCATGGTCAGCATCCGGGAAATCCAGGGGACCTCAAGGAGAGTGCCCCCAGCCGACTGCAGAGGCCATCCAGAATCTGGAGGGTGAGGCGGTCCTGCAGGTAGGTAGGGCCCAGGTGTGTAGGGCTTTAAAGGTCAAAACCAACACCTTGAATTGGGCCCGGAAGATTATAGGCAGCCAGTGCAGAGAGCGGACCACTGGAGTAATATGCTCGCGTCGGCCCATCCCTAGGGATGTGTGAATGTGGTTCGGTGTACGGGCCAAACTTGGCCCATTTGGACAGCCAAACCAGACGTCTGAACCAAACATGGACGCGGGCGAACAGTTTGGGTGTGTTCGGGTGAGTTCGGCGGCATTTGGGAGGGAAAAACAGGGCGCTGGCAGGCCCGGGGGAGGTGGGGGACAGCTGAGGAGCAGACTTCCTGGTGCCAAGGGTGCAGAGGCTTGGAATAGCCGTCAGCCTGCCCAATCACCATCCCTCTTTTCCTCAGACCACTGGCTTCGCAGTCTGCAATTGGCCACGGGCTAGACTGCATGGAACCAATGGGGCTTGTGGGAAGGCGGGTGCAGCAACTAACAAAAGTAATTGCCCTCTCCCCTTCCAACTCCTTCTGAACTAGTCACTAGGGGTGGGAAACCGGTAGAATCCGGTATCCGATAATGCCGGTATCAGGCGTACCAGCATTATCGGATTCGACCCGGTAATCCTGACCTGGTACCGGATTCTGGGGTACTGGATTTTTCTTGCATTGCAGCCATTTAAAAATGGCTGCAATGTAAAAAAACTGCCCCAGCAAAAAAGTTTTTTT
>QEPC01006695.1:385659-404272 GCA_003113815.1 Sphenodon punctatus | reverse complement strand
CCAGCAGTTTGTGTACCTCCCAATCCATTGCCATCCTCCTCCTATTTCACCCATTTCCACACATTTACCTCCATAGTTTCATTTATTTAGATTAGATTAGATAGATTTAGGTGTTATTTTTATTTTTTACCCCTCCCGGTGTTCTTTCTCCCTACCCTCCATTGACTCCTTCCCTCCTCCCTTTATATATTCCATCCCTGATTCCCTATCCCTGTTTTTGGATTTATTTAGAGTAGCGTTAGATTGATTTAGGTTTCATTTCAATTTTGTACCCCTCCCTGTGTTGTGAGCTGTCTGTGTCCCACCCCCCATCCCTTTGCTCCTGCCAATGCTGCCTCTGCTGTCTGTGCCATGGGTTCTGTGCTCCAGCAATCCAATGTCCACTTGCTGCTGCCAATTCTGCCTCTGCTGTCTGTGACATGGGTTCTTTTCCACAGCAATCCAATGTCTGCTGCTGCTGCCAATGCTGCCTCTGCTGTGGTACAGGTTCTGTGCCCGGGCAATCCAATGTCTGTTGCTGCTTCCTCTGTTGTGCCACGGGTACTGTGCCCCAACAATCCAGTGTCTGCTACTGGGTGGCCACGTAATTCACCACTGGGCAAGGCTTGTCCAATTGGCAGAATAGCTTGTTGATATCTGGAGACTAGGATACAAGCCTGCAAAGCCTGGCCAAGCAGGGGTGCCAGCCACCGAGCCCTAGTTGGGTCTCTGCTGCTCCACTGATGCCAGTCATCCTGCAATGCCCGGCTGAGCAGGGGTGTCAGGCCTCCAGCACCAGAACCCACCATCAGGGTTCTGTGGCCATCATTCCAATCACAGGGAGCCATACTTCCACTTCATCCAGAAGCTGCCACTCTAGTCCCAGGACCCACCATCAGGGTTCTGGGGCCGTCATTCTGATCACGGGGAGCCATAATTCCATTTCATCCATAAACTACCACTCTAGTCCCAGGACCCACGATCAGGGTTCTGAGGCCGTAATTCTGATCATGGGGAGCCATCATTCCAGTTCATTGAGAAGCTGCCACTCAAGTTCCAGGACCCACCATCAGGGTTCTGGGGCCTATATTACAAGCACAGGGGGCTGTCCATCCACGTCATCTAGAAGCTGCCACTCTAGTCCCAGGACCCACCATCAGGGTTCTTTGGCCTGCCAAGCGCCAAACCTGCCTGCCTGGGCAACCCGGGGTGTCAAGTGCCATGCCTTTCTGGGCTCTGCTGCTTCTGCCGCTGTCTCTCTGATGGCCAGCCCTTTCACCATGGGCACTCCCAGGGGCCAAGCGCTGAGCCTGCCCACTGTCAATAATTATTGATGGAGTCACCATCCTGCCTGTCCCCCAAGCCCATAGCCTAGGCTTCATCTTTGACTCACCCCTTTCTTTTAAACCCTACATTGACTCTGTTGCTAAATCCTGTCGCTTCTCCCTCCATAACATTGCTAAGATTCGCCCTTTTCTCTCTGTCTCGTCTGCCAAAACTCTTGTTCATGCTCTGGTCATCTCTCGCCTCGATTACTGTAACCTCCTTCTCACTGGCCTTCCCCGGTCTCACCTTTCTCCCCTCATCTCTGTCCAAAACTCTGCTGCCAGGGTCATCTACCTCGCCAGTCGCTTCGACCATGTGCAGCCCCTCCTCTCTTCGCTTCACTGGCTTCCCCTTCCTGAACGAATCCTGCACAAGCTCCTAGTCTTCACCTATAAAGCTCTTCACAACCTCGCTCCCCCCTACCTCTCTGCACTTATCGCCCTCCATACTCCAGCCCGTGCACTTCGCTCCTCCTCTGTCCCTTCTCTCACCCTTCCACGCCTTCCCTGCTCCCCTAAGCGCCTTCGTCCCTTCTCACTTGCTGCCCCCCATGCCTGGAACTCCCTCCCTGTCCACATCCGCCTTGCCCCCTCCCTTCATACCTTCAAATCTCTCCTTAAAACTCACCTCTTTCGCTCTGCTCTGTCTGACTCTTTATCCTGCTGAGCCACTATTCCTATACCTACGATCTGTTTACCCTTATCCTTGCCACATGGACCTGCCTGCTGTCATTCTCATCGTAACCAAGCCAAGTACGTGCACTTGAGACCTCGCATCTTCATGAATGTTAGACCCCTTGTCTCTCCCTCTGTTCCCCTTCCTATGTCTCTCCCCCAGCTCCTGTCGCTCAGATTGTAAGCCCTAGGGGCAGGGACCGTGTCTATTTTATTACTTTGTAAAGTGCCATGTACACTGCTGGTGCTATATAAATGTTTGTTAATAATAATAAAATAATAATCTGTGTACCAGTTTACTGGTACTGGATTTGTTCCATTGATTTCAATGGGGAACTGTCCCCATTGAAATCAATGGAAAAAAACACAAAAAATCTCCTCCTCCCCCTCCCAGACTATGCAGGTGGAAGGGGGGCACCCCCCACTCACCCTGCCCAGCCTGGCTTTAAAAAAAAATAATTCCCCCAAAGTCCCTTCCACCCATGCAGCCTGGATGGGGGAGGAAAGTAAAGGGGGGGGGTTGGTGTTGTTTTTTTTACATTGCAGCCATTCATTTGAATGGCCGCAATGTAAAAAATCCAGTATGGGGGAATCCGGTAAATGGGCCGGATTACCGGTTTTAATCCAATACTGCCGGTACACCAAATACCGGCAGTATCGGATACCGGATGATCCAGTGGTCCCACCCCTACTAATTATTATCCCAGGTCAGAAAACTGAAAAATCAGGATGAATTTTTTTAAAAAAAGTCAAGTCAATTGATTTACTGGGACTGGAAGTTGACTTTCTGAAACTGGAAGTTGAGTTTCCAGAATGGGAAATCAAATATTAAGTATCAGGATTAAAATAAAATGACACAGAATTAAAAAAACCAGAGCAAGAAGTCAACATTCTAGGCCAAGAAGTCAACATTACAGGACATCAGGTACAATTGGGTACAATTGGGTACCAATCGGTACCTGAAGTTGTCAGGTCAATGTGGGTAGCAGAATTTTGTTAAGTATACCCGTTTTTGTGTATACTTATTTTACCTCTACTTCAGCAGTTCTCCAAAGTGAACATGCTGGAATACACTGATACAGTCTTCAGAATGTATGTTTGCAGGATGTAACATGGTCACAATATTTGTGGATGTTTGTAGTCATGTGTGGTGGTGTTTTTAGATGGATGGTCTTCAGTTCAACCTTTTAAAAGAGTTTACGCTGAAAGAGACTTTATTGCAGATGGCAAACATTTTCAATTGGTAGGAATCAAGTCAGGAGCTATTTGTATATGGAGTGGATTTTGTGGTAATCTTAGCTGCGGTCAAACCTTTGTCAACAGTGACATTCTATTTATTTCAACAATGGAACTGAAAGTCAAATATGATGCTTTGCTTGAGGGCTACGGAGAAAACTAAATGCCTGAACAAGGACCATGCACCAAATTCTTCCATTTTTGAAGGGGATAAGGTCAAAAGCGAATGATTTCATGGGTCAGTATGAATGCTGGCATTATTCTGTGGATTTGCTGTGAGGCTTAGACAGAATTTTTACTATTAACCATAGTTAATCTGTATTGTGTTACAGATGGAACCGCCTGGACAATCAGAACAAACTGCCACTGTAGTTATTCTCACATAATCATTAGCCAGCCAGACAACATAATTAATCTCTCTGCTTTCAGCTCTGCGCTTATGACCTTGAGAAATTGTTGATTCACGTGCACACCTTAATGTGGAGCGTCGAGATCATCTTACCACAGATAGAACCTTGCAACCCGAATGCAAATACTGAGTGTTTATTATCAGTATCTGCATTATGTTAATCAATGCATTTTGATGGGTTTATCGCACAAACTCTGCGGTCGACTCTCTTTGGCAGAAAGACTGATATCTTGCTGCAACTTACTCAGAAGCAGCAACAACAAAGTGTTCTTTTACTGGATTTGCGGGCATAAAAGGAAAATGCAGAAAACCAAACTTCTGCTTCAGTTCATATAAATCCACTCCAAGCACCTTTAATGGTTTACTTTTATTCACTTGCAGCAGGTAACTTTTTAATAGCTACAGAAGGTAGTTAGAGAAATGCTACTGCTCTAATTTACACGCTGGAATTCCTTCGGTCTTAGTACCTTTTTTGTATGAATAGGATGGGGTGGTAATAGCTAGGGGTGGGAAGTTCGGATCTCCCAGTAAACGATACTGCTGGTATTTGGCAGTATCGTGGATACTGGATAGATCCAATAATTTCCCATACCAGTGCCGGTTCCTGTACCGGATTTTTTTTACATTGCGGCCATTGAAATCAATGGCTGCAATGCAAAAAAAAACAAACCAAAAAACCCCACTTTCCTTCCCCCTCCCAGGCTGTGTGGGTGGAAGGGGGACACCCCCCACCCACCCTGCCTAGCCTGGATTTTTTTTAAAAAAAAAACGGACCCAGACTCCGGGCCACCACTGGCAGCCCAGCGGCAGCCAGGGCTATGGAGGCAGCTGAGCTCTCCTCCAGGAGCCCACACGTGGCTGGCTGGCACTCTGGCAGCTAGCAGGCAAGATCAGTAACCTAACCCCTCCCCCCAATCGCCTTTTACCTGTGCTTCCTCCGGGTGGTGGTGGCGGTGGCAGCGCGGCGCGGGCCTGGCTGCAGCGCTGGCTTCAGCACTTCACTAGGCCTTCGAGGGAACTTCCAGGCTTCCCCAGAAGGCCTGGTGAAGCGCTGAAGCCAGCGCTACACCCGGACCTGAGCCACGCTGATGCCGCCGCCACCACCGCCACCGCCACCGTCTTGCCTGCCAGCTGCCAGAGTGCCATCCAGTCCACGTGTGGGGTCCTGGAGGAGAGCTCAGCTGCCTCCATAGCCCTGGCTGCCACTGGGCCGCCACTAGCGGCCTGGAGTCTGGGTCCGGTTTAAAAAAAAAACAAAAATCCAGGCTGGGCAGGGTGGGTGGGGGGTGTCCCCCCTTCCACCCACGCAGCCTGGGGGGGGGAGGTTTTTGGAAGGGTTTCATTGATTTTGATGGGGACACTTCCCCATTGAAATCAATGGAAAAAACCCCGGTACCGGTAAACCGGTTTTACCGATAAAACCGATTTTTTGAAACTGGTAACCGGTAAAACCGATACCTGTTTTTTTCACTTTGGTCCCATCTCTAGTAATAGCCATACACAGTTATGAGTGAAATTATTGTCCCCTTTTCCATTTCCACTTCCCCTACAGAAAATTCATAGCCTAAAATTCAACAACCTTCATTCTATCACAGAGTAGATTTTTTTGTAACTCAAAAATTTGACCTGGGGTTTTAAATTTATGGGATTAAACTAGGCATGGTGAGGCACTGGGTTGCCAACTCCTGCAGGTTGAAGTCTAAATAAAACTATAAGAATTGCTATATACTCTGGAAAATGTTGGCTTTTTAAAATGATTAATATGTACCCATCAAGTTTCTGGCACCAGAACTGAACCAATTACTTCTCAAATCAATTTTAAAAAATTTCTCACATGATTTCGTACTGGGGCCAAGATCTCGACAAGATCTCAGGCACGGCACAAAATCTTGCAAACAAATCTCACCAGCTCAAAAAAGACTTCTCATTTCAGACCTAATTTCTCATCTTAAAGATGACTAGAGATGCAACAGATAGCACATTTGCTTCCTGCTTGTAACACCCAGTATTACAGGTAGTCTGTTGAGTGCCCAATCAATACCCAAGTACTGAGTCGGGAACCCAATTACCTAAACTATCAGCTATTACGGTAACCGATTTACAGATTTTCTATTATTGACACACCAGTGTTGACTATTTGGTAAGAGTGTGGTAAATCCTGGCTCCCATCTCTTCCTCCTTGGCAAGCTCTTCACTTCTCACTACTGCTATCTTTAACTCAGCCCAACTAAAAGAAGTGATGCTTTCTCCCATCTACTGCTACCCCCCCTTAAGCGGAGTCAGCTCCTGGTACCTTGCATATCTATGGATCTATTTCCTCCTAAATTAATAGCAATAACAGTGAAGGTGCCACCAGTACCAGTAGTGTCTGCTAAGTTGTGATGTTTTGCATTCATTAGGGTCAAGTTTGAGTGGGTAAGAAACTTATTACATAGTACACCCAAAACCAGTGTCATATTTTTGCTTGAACAATGGCATTTTTTTTCTCTACATAATGTTGTTTCCTTGTTCTAACCTTTTAAATAAATCCTACATGGCCATTACAAGGAAATAGTTTCTGCAACAATACATAAGCATTTCATAACAAAAGCTGCTTTTGGATTAACAGTCAGAAACAGCAGAGATGCTTTTTTGCTCCCCTCTTGACACTCTCATTAAGTGCTGTCTCCTGCTTCTGTGCCCAAAGAGCTCTCTGTTGTGGGAAATCAAATTTAATCTCCAACTATTTTATCAGAACTAGAGCTGGAACAGGGAGCTGATTTGGCACCCCTGGGCAGCACCCATATTTTTGGGTAGAATTTCAAGTGTAGTAATTGGTACCACAATACTATTGATCCCCTGGAAAAAAAAAATCTGTTTCACAGTTTTTGGGTACCCCAAATTACCCACAAACCCCAAACATTTCTGGAACATGAGACCAAATGCCAAAAATCTTACCGCATTCACACCTTATGGTGGTGCAGCGGTGGCACTCCCAGGAGCAGAAGACGCACCGGGGGAAAGAGGCAGAGGCCAGCATAACTTCCAGTGGAAATGGGATTTTCCCGCAACAATACTCGTGAAGGACAGAACTGGATTTTAAGCCTTGTCATTCACGAGTATTGCCATGGCAAAACCCTGTTCATACTGGAAGTTATGTTGGCCTCCACCTCCTTCCCCCTCTGTGTCTTTTGCTCATGGGAGTGCTGCTGCCAGTGCACCACCGTATGGTGTGAATGCGGTGTCTTGGTCCATAAGTCAAAAAATTGAGACGAAAATGGCATTTCAATACGTTGGTATTTCAGGTACTGAAAAGTACTCAACGTTTTTTAATTGAATCACATGTCCCAAATCTAAGAGGTATACTTGTTTTAGCAATAAACAGAAGTCCAATCCAGAACTGTTTTTTCCCCTCCCCTCTTATAGGGAAATACAATAGAAAATATTGTCTGTCCAAAAGATGATGAGATTTAAAGCTTCAGGAACTTGCATGAATACATTGACACATCAATCACATGGCTGCAGATTTGTGTCGGTAGTTCTGGAGGTAGGTTGGTTTCTGGCTAAGACTTCTTTATGCTATGTGCAATACTATATTTCAAACCTTGGTTTTTCTGAAAGGTAGATTTCTTCAGGATCCTGTCCAGTCTTGTGGTTCTTCATGAGATGCAACTGATTTCTTCTTTGGAGAAAACTAAACTGGATAAACTTAAGTAAGATAACTCTCGAAATGCAATATACAGTTTTTATTTAGTGCTTTAAGTATTATGTTAACTCAGGGTGACGCTGGCCTGTTATGGTCAGTGATGGCCCACCTGAGCTAGATCCTAATCTGTGTGTCTTTTAGCAAGCCACCAGATGTGGACCTGCTACAGACCCCAACTGGGTAGGCAGCTGCCCATGTGCTTGGGCTCGGAAGGAACCAGAACAACAGTCTGTGCCTAAGGAATGCCTAGGCGGGCCATAGCAGGCCATAAAGGGTGGGATGCTGGCACCAGTGTGCGGACAGGACCAGCTGGCCTCACCTCACTCCCCACAAAGCTTGGTCGATCTACAGGAACTTTTCTTTGATTCCCCAGTTTAACCCAGCTGCCCCCCCTTCCCCGGGACGTGTAGCCAGCACTCATTTGCATCTCCCTAGGTGCCCCTCTTTCCTCTCGCCCTTTGTTCCTCTTCCCCTTTCTCTTCTACATTAGTTATAATGAAGCTAAGTACTTGCACTTCCGACTTCTTATCCTCCCCTTATATTTCCCTCACCGTTGTCATCCCTCTTTTGTCTCTCTGAGATTGGAAAGTCCTCAGAGCAGAGATCTGCCTCTGATTAATTATTGTTCAGTGCCAGGTACATTGCTGATGCTGTGTAACTACTGAACAATAATATCATAAAACTATAGCAGTGGAAGGTGCTTGAAAATGGCAGGCTTAATTATAGCTAAATCATTCCAAACAGATGTTAATCCAGTTTATTGTTAAAAACTCCTTGTGATACATATTCCACAATTATATTCGCTACCTTGTTCCACTGCCCAACTGTTCTTACAGTTAGAACAAATTTCCCCAACATATAACCAAAATCTTTTCCTCTGCAGCGTAAGTCCCATTAGGTCTTCTACATGGAGAATGATGGATCTCCTTCTTCTGGGTACCTAGATTTTACTCATTTGAAGACTGCCATAATGGGTATTTTCAGACGTTATGAGATCATGCTCAACCATGATGAATCCCCACATGGTGATCGTGATGCCGTAATGTCTGTTGGGGGGAACAGAAGCTCCCCGCCTGATGGTCACCTCCGTGAATCACAGGGGGGAATCACATTCAACACGCAAACGGAGGTCCTGGCCGGACCATCTCTATTTGCATGTTGAATGTGATTCCGCCCCTGCCCTGTGATCAAGGGGATCGTATCATCTGTCCCTCTACCATGGCCCAGAATCAGCTACGGGATTCCGGGCTGTGGTCAATGCGGTCGTGGCACCCGCCCATCTCCGAAGAGCGTGGGCGGCCAGGGGAGCGTGGGGGGCTGGGGCTGTGCGGCCGCATGTTGAGCCGCGTGGCCCCTCCCCAATTCCCTGCCGGGATCATCCGGCACGTCTGTTCAACGTGCTGGTTTGATCTCGGCGGGGGATCAATGAGTGATTCTGTGACGGGGCCAATACAGGCCCCATCACGTCTGACAATACCCAATGTCTTCCTCCAGGAGTCCCTCATGTAGACCAACTTCCAGTTTTTTCAGTCTTTTAGTGCAATGCATAGGTGATTAATATAGTCATAATTTTTAATAGTACATCTACACAAATATCACACAGGGGTGTGCAGAAGGCACATCATTCATTTTTGGTTCTGTTGTTTTTGTTTTGGGTTATTTTTGTAAAGGACGGTACCATTTTCATTTTGTTTTTTTGTATGTTTTATTTTATTAAAAATATATATTTTTTTAAAAAATAATTAAACAATCATTGTGTTGCTGGTGCCATTTTGGAAAAGGAATGTGCATGTGCAGAATGCCCCCGGCGGCTATTTTGTTCATGCTTGGTGATTTTATTATTATTTTTATTATTATTTAAAAAATAAAACAAAAAAATAAAATTTTACATTCCATTTTAATTTATACCCCGCACTCTCCCGCCAGGTGGCTCGAGGCGGCTTACAACATACAATAATACAAAAATAGGGTCCACAAAGACCAATACAATCCACAATAAACAAACCACCCCTCACAATATTCTAATACATTCATTTTATACATAATATATAACACCTGCCATCATTTGCCTCCCCGCCCCTACCCTGCTGCCACCAGGGGGGGCCCTCCTCCCCCTCATCCTCCTGCTCTCACCAGCAGGAGGGGGTCCCTTCATACACTACATAATGCAAACAGTATATCATAAATTCTTAATAAAAACAAAACAAACCCCTTACAATACAAAAGAATTACAGCATACAGCAAAAATATCATCCTCCCCACATTTCTCAATACCAGTTCAGTATCCAACTACCCACTATCATTACTTCCCATCACCCACCCTGCTGCCGCCAGGTGGGGGGCCTCCTCCTCCGCCCCTGCTCTCACCAGGGGGCAGATTCCTCTACGTACCAACTCCCCTACCCACCAGATACTCAGAAATATTGACCTTATCACCCAGCCCCAGTCAATGGGGTGAGTAATGATGATAATAATGTCACAAATAATTATTTTGGAATATATCACCAAGTCCTGAAACAACCGGTCAAAAATATACTTCTTGCTTCCAGTGTTCTGAATCATGTCCAAAAAATCTCCACTTCCTTGTCTTCTCTTCCATCAAGTCCAAGTTCTTTGGAGAGAAAAGCAAGTCGACTTGTTTCCTCATATAATGAATCTACACAAGATGGTACACAATGATGGGCCGCACGATGACAGATATGGTGTCTGATGTGGTGTCTGTCTGGCAGAAAGGCCCCCGGGCACCCCGGCCAAGCAAAGAGCCCCAGCCAATGGCTGACACCCTTTAGGTGTCGCCCTTCGGGCTGGTGCCCACAGGGCCCCGCCCTGGGAGTTATTACCTGGGGAAGGGGAGGGAAGAGTGACAGCAGGCTCTTCCAGTCAATACAGCCCCATTCCCCACAGCACCGAACACAGCTTGCAGCTGGCCACAGGGCCCCACCCTGGGAGTTATTACCTGGGGAATTGGAGGGAAAATCAGAGTGACAGCAGGCTCCTCCACTCGATACAGCCCCAGCCCCCACAGCTCCAAACACAGCTTGCAGCTGCCCACAGGGTCCCGCCCTGGGAGTTATTATGTGGGGAAGGGGGGGGAACAGCAGAGTGACAGCAGGCTCCTCCAGTCAATACAGCCCCAGTCCCCACAGCCCCAAACACAGCTTACAACGAAAAGATTTTTTACGAAGCCCCCCCCCCAAAATGAACTGGTTTTTTTTTAAAACAAACATGAAAATGAATGCTGTACCTTCTGCATACCTCTATTTCCAATGCACTTGAATGTTAACAGAAGAGCATTGGACCATTAGAGATGCATTGATGTTGGACATTAGGGTAGATTGCATTTTATTCCATAATTTTTATTGCTTGTTTTAAAATTTGTAGATTTATTGTGCCTAACCCTGTTTTAATATTATTAGGAGTGTTTTAAATTGTTATATTATTGTATTTTTATGTTTTAAAATTGTTAGCCGCTATGCATTTTCCTTTATGAAAAGTGACGTGATGCGAGGTGAGAAAGGTGAACAAAATGTGGCAACAACTGAGCTTGGATAGTTTCCATGATGCAGAGCAAAGCTAGATCCGTTTTTGATCCTTTCACAGGAACACTTGATTAGAGCTGAAACGGGTACTAAATTTAGTATCTGCAGATAATACCTGTCTTTTTGGGTACATGACGGATGACACAGGCACTGATTAGTACCAACTTCCGGTAACAATTTTTCGATTTACCGATTCCCATATCAGTTGGTATTAGGGCTGTAGCAGAATATTGCAGCGGCAGCTATTTCCGGCGGAAACAGTGTTTCCGCAATTAGTGGAACGGCATGGCAGAGGCTTTCATTCCGCGGTTTCATTCCGTGGTTCCGCGGTTCCGCTTATTTAATTCTGCAACTTAGTGGAATCATGGAAACATGACATTTTCGCTATTTCTGCAATTCCGCCAGCGCCAAAAAATAGCGGAATAGCGGTTTTCCGCGATTTCCGCAATTTTTCCGCAATTCCGCCAGCCCCCCAAAATAGCGGAATAGCGGTTTTCCGCGATTTCCGCAATTTTTCCGCAATTCCACTATTTGCAGAATTCCGGCAGAATTAGCGGAATATCCGCAGAAAAGTCACGGTGTGGCATGGGCAGTTCCAAAATGGCGGAACGGAATCATGGCGCGGTAAAAGCTGCTGCCACATCAGCCCTAGTTGGTATATCGAGTTGGTAAACTGAAAAACTGGGATGAACATTTTTTAAAACTGGCTGAAATAGTTTCCTGGGACTGGAAGTTGACTTTCCGAGACAGGAAAGTTGATTTTCTGGGAGGAAAACCCATTTATAAGCATTTTAAGAACAAAAATGTAAACACACACAAACAAACAAAACTAACAAAATTGAAACTGGAAGTAGTTTTCTGGGACTGGAAGTTGCAAAAAAATTTGTTGGAATTTCAAATCTGATAAATAGATGTCGGAAATCAGTATATCAACAAAAATGTTAAAAAAATGGTTCCAGATGTTGACATTTCGTGACAATAGGTACACAATTGGGTTGTAATGGGGTACCGCATGGTATCCGATCAATATCGGATTAAATTGGGTCCCAGAAATTTGACAGGTGACTCAATTTTCTGGGTACCCTCTTTCAACTCTACTCTTGGGATATTTTTACACATGATGGTGCTAGTCACTTCCATGCTTTGATCCGGCCCAGCCCTCACCCTGAGCAGGATCTGTCCCCGGCACTGAACAAAGTGATGGCGGCTGTTGCTGGGGATGGGGGGGGCAACGGAGGACATTGTCTGCATGACCCCACCCCCTACGTTGCTCAGCGCAGCCCAGCCCAGCCCAGCCCCCTCCCTGACAGGCAGGTGCAGCGACCTATGAGGCCGCTGTGTCTGCCTGGAAAAGCTCCTGCCACTGGCTGGAGTTAGGCAGAACAGGCCATCAGACTTGACGGCCCACTCTATCAAAGTTTGGGGATAGCTTGTCCGGACTGTGGCAGGGCTAACTCCCAGAGTTGATCCTGCCACGGTCTGGTGTAGGTTTGTTCCCACCTGCAGCAAACATCTGGCAGGAAGGAATAAACATGACACCACTATGGGTGGCCATGCTGGGGTAAGCTTGGACACCTGTGGTAGTGTGATGTTTGAAAACACCCTTGGTCTTTCCACCTTATGGAGGCACATTATGACAATTAGTGTTAAACCAAAGTAACTACTTCAATTTAATTAAATTTAATAAATTTATCAGACCAACTTTGATGTCGGATTAGGGGCAGTAGGGGAAGAGCGCGAGGGGATGGAAGTCCTGTCTGGTCCAGCTTTGTGGGGGGAGTTTCAGGAAGTGATGCCAGCCGATGCTGCGGATGTCTTGGGGTCTGTGAGGGCCACCTGTTGCGAACTTGATCCATGCCCGTCCTGGCTGGTGAAAGCCTCCAGGGAGATGTCGGGGATGGTGCTGGCGAGGGTAGTGAACGCGTCCTTGCAGCAGGGGAGGTTGTCACCTTGCCTCAAGGAGGCTGTGGTGCACCCCCTGCTGAAAAAAACATATTTGGACGTGGATGCGCTCGCCAGTTACCAGCCTGTCTTTAACCTTCCCTTTTTAGGGAAGGTTATTGAGCAGGTGGTGGCACTCCAGCTCCAGCTGCATCTGGACAGCATTGGTTTCCTAGACCCTTTTCAATTGGGGTTCCGTCCCAGCTATGGCACTGAGACGGTGTTGGTGGCTTTGGTAGACGACCTCTGCCAGGAGATGGGTGCAGCACGTTCAACATTTCTCATCCTGCTAGATCTCTCGGCCGCCTTTGATACCGTGGACCATGGGCTGCTATTGAAGCGGCTGGGTGACCTGGGGGGTCTGGATGGAATTGTTCTTGAATGGTTCCGTTCATTACTCTCGGGAAGAAGCCAGCGGGTGGTGTTGGCGGATGAGACATCGCGCCCCTGCCCTTTATCATGCGGCATTCCGCAGGGTTCTATTCTGTCTCCGTTATTATTTAATGTATATATGTAGCCCTTGGGGGAGGTTGTGAGAGGGTTCGGGGTCCAGTGTCACCAGTATGCTGATGATACTCAGCTGTACCTCTCCTTTTTAACTGACCCAGACCCTGCCGTCTCATTGCTATCCCAATGTTTGGAAGCCATGGCAGAATGGATGCGGCAGAGCAGACTGAAGCTCAACCCCGATAAAACGGAGGTGATGTTGGTGGGGAGAACGAGGGAGGTAGTGGCCCCCCTGGTTGGGGGGGTTCGCCCTCCTATAGCTCAGCAGGTCCGGAGTCTGGGGGTGATACTGGATGCAGACCTTCGCCTGGAGTGGCAGGTGGAGGCAGTCACTAAGGCTGCCTTCCGCCAGTTGTATCTGGTGCGTAGGCTGCGTCCGTTCGTCTCCAGCCCGGACCTAGTCTCCCTCATCCATGCTTTCGTCACCTCGAGGCTGGACTACTGTAATGCGCTCTACATGCGGCTTCCCTTGTGCCTGGTTTGGAGGCTGCAACTAGTGCAGAATGCGGCGGCTTGTCTCCTGATGGGGACGGGCCGTCGGGAGCATATTACACCTGTGCTCTGAGCTCTGCACTGGTTGCTGATAGTGTGCCGAGCCAAGTTCAAGGTTTTGGTGTTGATCTATAAAGCCCTTCACGGTCTGGGCCCCTCATGCCTCAGGGACCGCCTTGACCTCCCACCCCTGAGAGCGGCTCCTTTGGTCCGCCGGGGTTGCCTTTATTTAGGTCCCTCTTGTTAAGCGGGGGGCCACAATGGAGAGGGCATTCTCGGTGGCCAGGCCATGCCTTTGGAACTCCCTTCCGGAGGAAGCTCACCTGGCCCCCAGCCTGTTGACATTCCGGCCAAGTTGTAAAACCTGGCTGTTCGCACAGGCCTTTGGGAGGGTGTGAGGGTGGGGTAATGGGAATTTTTTGCTCCCCCACCTGATTTATTATTTATTATTTATTATGTATTTTGAAGGCCCTGAGCCCTGTTTTAATTAATTTATATTGTTATTGATGATTTTAAATTGTATTTTATTGTATTGTGTTTTATTGTTGGAAGCCGCACTGGACTGTTCGCAGGAGGGGCGGGGCACAAATTTATAAAATAAATAAATAAATAAATAAATGACTACTTCACTTCAGTACCATTCACATTGCAGCCCCAAATAGATGTAGCTACTTTGCAATCTCCCCATAATGGACATGACAAATAAAGTTTCCCATCTCTTTTTACTTTGAAGTAAAGGGTTCACTATATAGTTTCTTTGAGGTAGGAAGCAAAGGGGAGTATGTACTCCTGATTTGATAAAGAAAATACTTCTATTGATACTCCTAAATAACTTAAGCTTTTGGCTCTGTACATGTGGCTGAATCAGAAGATAAAGTGAAGTAAGGGACAACTACTTCAAAGTATCTATTTGTCAGAATGGGACCATTTTATTTTAACTTTGTTCAAGGCAAACTTTAATAATATAGTCACCTTCACAGCAAAACTTAAACATTTCAGCTTGAAGCAAAATTATTCTGAAAGTTACAGGCTTGTGAAGTGGGAGGCCTTATGTTAAAAGTTGTAATTGCCTCTGGTGGCCCATGTAGTAAAAGTTAATCAAAAGGGAATTCAGAACCTGGTCCTCTGGTTTTACATGTTGATTATATACCTACCTTGTTCTTCAGGTAGTTTGATTAGATCAGAAACGAGTATCCATACTTGACCCAACCCAGTAAAATGGGGTACTAATCAGTAACCACTTAATGCCTGATGTGCTATCGATGTACTGAAATACCATTTTTAAGCTTGTATTTTTTACCTGCAGTACTGAATTGTTTTTAACTTTCCATCCCAATTCCTTTACCTGTTTACCAATCAGTACTAACGGATGTGCAATTAATTTTTGATTTGTTTAGTTACTCTTTAATTTGGCTTGCATCCTAGTCTCTTCTCTAGTGTGACTGCTCTCGCAAAAATCACTAATGATCTTTTCTTGGCTAAATCCAATCACCTCTACTTCAGTCTCCTGCTTGATCTTTCTGTTGCCTTTGACAGCATTTGCTCCTTCTCGATTCACTCCACACCCTTGGTTTCCAGGACTCAATCCTTGACTGGTTCCATTCCTACCTATCTAACCACTCCTCCAGTATATTTCTTTCTGGTACCTCTTCCACATCACTTCCCCTCTCTTTGGAGTTGCCCAAGGTCCTTGGCCCACTTTTCTTCTCTCCCTATACCCTGTCCTTAGGCAAACTAATTGAATCGCATGGCTTACAACATCAACTCTATGCTAATTACAATCAACTCTGTCTCTCCACTTCCCCTCCCTCTCAAATCTTGTATCACAAACTGTCTCTTAACATCTCTGCCTGGATGTCTCGCTGTAAACTCAAAACTTAATATGGCCAAAACTGAACTCCTAGGCCGCTTTTACCTGAGTGGCAGTTTGCAGTGCGCTGAAGAATGTGCTTCCTGAAAAGCCCCGCAGGATGCATTTAGATACACCCGAAGTAGCTGTCCGTTATAGGAATCACAGCTTATGCGGTCTTTTTGAAGGTGAATTTGAGAAACCCCGATATTGAGACTGCCCAAATGCACCTTCAAAAAGTCCGTGTGAACCGTGATTCCTATAAAATCATCATCATCATCATCATCATCATCATGTGAATGAAGCCTCATTCATTTTAGTAACTAGGAAATGAAAACGAATGAATTAGGACACAAAAATGAATGGACTTGTAAAGACAAAAATGAACAAGGTCCCTTTTGCACATCCCTACAAAGCCTGCTGTTCCTCTGCACACCTCTTGCTGATGCTGCTGCTGCTGCTGCTCTATCACCGGTCTTGGAAATCCTACTCTTGCAGTGATGGGTGTTATATATGCATGAAATTTTGAACATGGGAATGCTGTTCCTGTGATGGGTGTTATACTCTTGCAAAATCTCCCCCTGTTGCCCCCAACCTTCAAAGCTGATGTCGTGGGATGAAAGTAGAATAGTGCATTCATTTTGCATACACATAATAAAACTTGTGGGGGAAAGTGACAATTGTGTAATTAGCATCTTGTGTGAAAGCAACCTAAGACACTAAGGCCATTTTTAAATGTGGCGCTGAAAAGCGCCTCCTGAGCCCCGTGTTGAGAGAAAAGCCATGTGGGGGAGTGTTTACATTCTCTCCGTGCTGCTGGAAGTGACGAGCTCGGTCCCTGTTGCCGGCAGCGGCGGTGGCTGGAGATGCGGTGCTTTGAAGAGGCACATTCTGAAACTCTGAAAAGTGAGCCTTTCAGAACATGCCTCTTCAAAGCACCCTGTCTCCAGACGCCGACGCCACTTCCGACAATGGGGACCACGTAACTTCTGTCAGCGCGGGGACCGTGTAAACACTCCCCGTGTGCCTTTTCTCTCAACACGGGGCTCAGGAGGCGCTTTTCAGCATCTCGTTTAAAAGCGGCGTAAGTAAAATGTAAAAGTGTAAGCACTAACTGATGAAGTGTTTAAGAATCTGCCCTTTAGAAACCAATAAGTGATTACAAGAATTCTTTATAATGAGAACAGTGGCCCTTTTTACAGGAGACACACCCACTTATGAAAACCCAGAAAGCTGGGTGTTGATGTGTGGGTGCCTCTCGTGTAAAAGCCAACATGGGTGGGTATGCATGTGTGCATGCTCCCGATGAAAGTGCATGCACACCCAGCGCCCACGCATGGAGCAACTGACAAAAATGGTGGTTGATCCATGAGTTTAGATGGGTGGAGGTGGGTGGAGATCGATGTGCACCAATGTACACCGCCCATGCACCAGTGTACACACCAATACACACACGGCCCATGTAAAAAGGGCCAGTGTTCACGGAAGAATTGGGAAAATCTCTACTAGCACTTGGCAGGGATCAATGCCTAAAGCAGGAGAAAAGGTGTTATGTTATTTCGGCATCACTATTAAGTGATAATTAGTATTCTGTGTGATCATATTGAAAACACAGAAGTCTTTGGCTCTGTAATTATTCACAGTCCTCAGAAACTCTGGCAGTCGCACACTTTGTAGTCTGAGTGACATTTGAGGCAAAGGCCCATTTGCTTGCATTATAAATTTTTGTTTCCTGCCTCCCCTGTTTGTGAATTTAATTTATAATGATCTGCCGCTGGTTATTATCATGTATGGTGCGCTCCTTTGTAGAAAATTATTAGAATAATAGATCAGCCTTCGTTGTATGTCTTCTTGGCAATGTGTCTGGGGAAGTGTGCCTTATCAATTGGCACTCAAGCTGTTCAGCTTGGGTGCTATCTTTTAGCACCAGCATGCCTATTCTTGCCGAGATCGGGGCTCTTGCAAGTACTAAGGTTTAGTGCCAGCACTGAACAGCTGGGGGAGCGTGCTGGGCGCTTAATACAAAGTACGAGAAAACTAGATTACAAAAATTCTTCCGTCTTCTGATGTAGAAGTTCATGGCTAGATGAGATGTGAAGTGCAGGCTACACCAGCCTGCTTTCTTTCTTTACCCATACACTTTCAAGATGTTTTTCTAAAGCACTGGCTTGAGGCATCATCAGTATTTTGTGTGAATATATTTGTTGACATATCACTTGGGAATCAGTACATTGACAGATTTTGTGAGGGTTTTTTGGTGAGTTTTAGCTACAGAGAACACCATTGCAAATGACAAGGGCACATTCTTCAGAGACTGCTGCAAGTTCATCCTTGATTTTTTCTCGTTCAGTGGCAACCCCATCTATGCTTCTGCCAACGCTACCTTGTTTGCCAGGTGATCTTTGGACTCCTCATGGTCAGTGAAAGTACGTGCGTAGGCTCGGAAGAAAGTTGGAGAGCAGTGCTTCTTCTGGAAATGGTTTCATAAATTACTTAGATGATGATGACCGTAACATCCCATGTTCTGCAGATCCCTGAGTGCAAGTTGTGTGCATGCAAATGGGCGCGATTTGAACGTGGTGAAATGTGCCATCAATGTACATGTGCATGAGTCCTGTACGTTAGTCCCGTACAACTCTGTGTGCACACAGATCCGTGCAGGATCCGCAGAGCCTGGTATCGGGGCTGATGTCTGTAATTTCTGCAAGGCCACCTGAACAGACATTGCCATGATAATTTATTTATTTATTTATTTATTTGTAGATTTTTACCCCGCCCCTCCTGCCATGCAGCTCGGGGCGGCTTCCATACATTAAAACAATAAAATCAATTAAAAGTCAGCATAAATATTATAAAATATTAAAACAGGGCTAGATACAATCATAAAACCAAAAATAGGTGGGGGAGCTAAAAAAAACCCACCCTACTCACCCTCCCTCCCAAAGGCCTGGGCGAACAGCCAGGTCTTACAATTTC
>QEPC01006695.1:358288-384669 GCA_003113815.1 Sphenodon punctatus | reverse complement strand
GAGAGATCTAGCAGGATGAGAAATGTTGAACATCCTGCATCCATCTCCCGGCGGAGGTCATCTACCAAGGCCACCAACGCCGTCTCGGTGCCATAACCGGGGCGGAACCCAGATTGAAACGGGTCCAGGAAGCCGATGTTGTCCAGATGCACCTGGAGCTGGAGCGCCGCTTCCCGCTCAATAACCTTCCCTAAAAAGGGAAGGTTAGAGACAGGTCGGTAACTGGTGAGCGCATCCATGTCCGAAGATGGTTTTTTCAGCAGGGGGCACACCACAGCCTCTTTAAGGCAGGGCAGCAACCTCCCCTGCCGAAAGGACACGTTCACTACCCTCGCCAGCACCGTCCCCAACGTCTCCCTGGAAGCTTTCACTAGCCAGGATGGGCACGGATCCAGTTCACAACACGTGGCCCTCACAGACCCCAAGACACCCACCGCATCGGCCAGCGTCACTTCCTGAAACTCTCCCCACGAAGCTGGACCAGACGGAACCTCCGTCCCCCCACACTCTTCCCCTACTGCCATCAATCCAGCATCAGATAATGAGTTATCTGTAACTAAAATCCATTTAACTAACTGCTTTTGACACCCACAGACAAAATGAAAGTAACAGAGTTGCCTTTGAAAATACAGGAGTCAGTAATCACACTTGAGAAATACAACGCTAAGGCCACTTTTACACATGACAAAAATGGGTTCTTATAAGTGCTTGAGATAGTACTAGTTGTTGGAGTTTTGTCATTTGTGAACTCACTAATCCCCTTTTATGCAGTGAGATCTCGCAGCCTTGTTAGAGTAACATCTGGTGGGTTTTACAAGGCTACAAGATCTCACTGCATAAAAGGGGATTAATGACAAAACTCCAGCATTTATAAGACCCGGTATTATCGTCAGCAATTATAAGAACCCTTTTTGTCATGTGTAAACCGGCCTAATTCTTTTAGTTTAAGTCTTAATGAAGAACAAAGTAATCTCATTGACTGCAATGATCTCACTTCAAAATGATACCAAACACACAAACACAAAACACCCTAGGGTTTTCTTCCTATGTTTGGAACTTTAGATTAAGTGACTTCTTGATGGAGGGGAAAGAATAGGGATGAGTACCCTCCAAAATGGGTACACCTATCAAATATGCCCTGATTTGTCATTTGTAGGTCACGTAAGAGGCACTACCTGCATAGGATCTGATGAGTGTCTGTTATGGATTTAAGGAAAGTGTGTGTGCAAATGCCCACTCATTTCATAAGTCAGCTGTTAGGAAGGAGCTGGGGGAAGCAGAGAGCAGCACAGATCCTTGACACAGCTGTCCCAGTGCTGAGCAGCTGAGAGTCACACCAGAAGGGCCGCACACCTGCTTGAACATTGAGCAACAGCGGAGCGACGTCCGCATGGAACAAATAAGCAGGGAGTTGTTATTTACCCACTCCAATAGTAATAGAACTAGGGGGCACGCCATGAAACTAACTGGCAGCAGATTTAAAACAAATAAAAGAAAGTATTTCTTCACTCACAAAAAAGAAATTGTGGAATTTGTTGCCAGAAGATGTGGTCAAAGCAAGTAGCATATCTTGGTTTAATTAAGGTTTGGGTACGTTCTTGGAGGGTAGGTCCATTAATGGCTATCAGCCAAGTAGATTAAAGTACGTTAGTGTTGTAGGAGCCTACATCCCATTTTTAAAAGGGAACTAGGCTGTTAATTTTTTTTTCCAATTTCCAATACTGTGTGCGGGTTTTTTTAACTTCCCATCCCGATTCCTCTACCAATTTAGCATTTCATCTATCAGGACCCATCAGAAAAATGGTAAAATGGTAATGGTAATCCCCAGCATTTTCAGGTAAACAGGTGCCCAACTTGGTACCCAGGAACAGATTGGGCACCCAATAGTTTACATGAAAATGCAGGAATTACTCACAGGCAGCAAATGCGCTCTCCGTTCCTTCTCTCCTCAGCACTTCTCTTCTTGCAAGTGAAGCACTGCTACCGCCTTCCAATGAGACCAAAGATGTCGTTCTAAAATACTCTGCCAGGACCCAGGCCTTGAACTCTCACCCTCCAGGTAGTGACTCATGCAGCAGCCCCATTGCTTTTCCTTGCATCCAAGCAAGCCCAGACATTCCACCAAGGAAGCTCTCTATTGCAGCCAGGCTACACACACCTCCAACTTATCCCAGCTTTTGCCACACTTCCCAGCTTCTGAGTTGGCTGTCAGTCAGAATATAAGATTTGCCGGTAGCTCCAAGGAGCTGGGCATAACGTCACCTCTTATCCTGTTCCTATCTTGCTCCCTGTTCTTCCTCCTTGTTCTTTGCCCTTGTCTCTAATCCTTCCTTTCCAGCCTGGTCTTCACCTGTCTCCCTATCCTTGCCTCCTGTCTTCTCATCCTGGCCCTGATCCACCCCCCACCACCTGCGCAAGTCCCGGACATCCCATGCCCCTTACACTCCAAGTCCAAGAGCCTACAGAGTGCAGCCCATGCCGACTTACCCCCTAGGCCAGGTGTTGTGCGAAGGGGTTCGCTGTGCTTGAAAACCTCTGCGCAACAGCCATGTGAGGTGCACAACCTCTGATGGGTGCCCAAGGGCAGCAAATTGCTTTGCACAAGCCTCTAGCAATAGGGGAACACAGCACTTACCCCATGTGCTTCCTCCAGACCCAGACCATTTTGTGAGCATGCCCATTAGCTCCTACGGCCAAGTCAACAGCCGTAGACTGCTCTATTAATGAGGAATTAATTGCTGAACGGTGACTTCACAGGTGCTTCCCAGCAGCCCTGTCCCCATGAGCTGCAACTCAGCAGTCGTTGGTGTTAATGAGGCACTAATGACACTATTTGCCGGGAGCTCAGTGCACTTAATTTCAGCCTCTCTTCCTCAGGACAAAGCCTAGCTCACTTTAGTGGCTTTGAATTCCACCCCCTTCATTCTTTGTGTGTTTTCCCAGTGAGAATGTCGGATCCCCTCCTCCCACTTTTAGCTGTACCTCTGCACATATTTATATTTTTTTCTGGCACACAAAGAAAATGATAGCCTTTTTCAGTAGCATCAAAAGAGATGTCATATTTGCCCCAGTGATCAACACTGGGCAGCGAGAAGCATTCTAGAAAGAAGCTGGTGTGTCATGCAATGTTTATCTGGGAAGTGTGAATGGCATTTAATAAAATAGATTTCCCAACAAATGACAGGATGGAGCCTTGAAGCAAAAAGTGCTTCTGCACCATGTCAATCACTCTCTCCCTTCCAGCTCATCGCTTTCCACACTTTTTCCTTAAGTCAAAGGTTGTAGAATTTGAAAATCTTCCATTTCTTAAAGTTGTACACGCTGTAGGAATGCTAGTGAATGTTCTCTCTTCCACCATGTGGAAGAGACAACAGGTTGAAATAGAAGCACTCTGACACAGTTGGGAGGGTTTAGACTTCTAAAGGAAGCTTTCCAGCATTTAATAAAGATATTCAATGTAATTCATTTAAAATTGTTTTTTAAAAATAAGTATCTTGTGGCACTTTGAATAGGAGGGAAGGTTTTATGCATCACTCTGTGTAGTCAGGGTGTGACTAATCTAGACTCTCAGTGCCATCCTCAGGGCATTTAATAGTACTGGCGCTAATTCCTAGTGCTGGTACAAGTCCCATTGATGTGAATGGGATTCATGCTAGTGCTAAACGTTAGCACACTGACTACAACCTCCGTATAAAGCTTGGGCAGCAAAACCCATGTTCACTCCATGGCGTACTGCTGTGTTTGAGCAAACAAACACAATGCTTGCCCCTAAGTCAGGGCGCTGGAATGGTGGCAAGCATTTTGTGTAGTGACTAGGCCTGAAGCGAGAGCAGGTGCTCTCGTTCCGTCAAGTAATACCGACCTTTTGGGAGTCCCTTCAGACATTTGTCAGTATTTTCTGCTTCCATGCTTACGGTCTTGTCAGTATTCATGCCCGCAATTTCCTGTCATTTTTTGTTAATTTCTAGTAATTCCTGGTCATTTCCAGTATTACCGATAATACCGGAAATTACTGAAAAAAATACCAATAATACCAGAAATGATCCTCAAATTACCAGAATTACTAAAATTAGACTATAACAATATAAGTAGTGCCGTACTGGGTCAGACCAATGGTCCATCAAGTCCAGCATCCTGTTCCCGACAGTGGACAATCTCTTTCTCTTGGGAGAAGTTCCCGGCAGGTCACAATGGGCATTCATTCCCTTTTCTTCCAGCCCCCAAAGGTAAGATGTTACGTTCCCAAAACCTACTTGGTTAAAAGCCATGAATGGACCTATCCTACAAGAACATATTCAATCCCTTTTTAAACTAGTGACACTACTGCTCTTGACCACTTCCTCTGGCAGTAAATTCCACAAGCTAATTGTATGCTGAGTGAAAAAATACTTTCTCTTATTTTGGTGAAAATGATGGAATATAGTGGAAAGTCACAGAAAATGCTGAAAATGGTGGTAGATTTCCTTTTCGTGAGAATGAAGATGAAAGAACTGTTTCCATCGGAAACAACACTTGCAGAGATTTTTCATTTCAGCTCTAGTGGAGACAAGGGATCAAGGGGGCTCCCATGGAGTGAGGGGGCTCTGGAGCCTCTGTTTAATGTGGGCCTCAGGGAGTCCTTTGCAAGCAACCCAATCACCACTAGGAACTTTTTAGAGTGGTCAGGGGGGAGAGCAGGGCAAAACTCTCTCCCCCCCCGCCCGCCACCCTGAACATTTCCTAGTGATGCGCAGGCTGCTTGTGCTTGCAAATGCCCCCACCAAGAAAGAGGTTTTCAGAATGGGCAATGGTGGAGTGCTGATTCCAACCCCCCACTGGAGTAACGTTTGCTGCTGCTTCAGTGTGGGGTGAGGGGAGGCTTCACTGGGTGTGATGGTGATTCCACCACCTTTGTGTGGGCAGGTTGAGACTGGCTGAGGGGCACTGCTGCTTAGGGTGACTCTGGACAGTTTCCCTCAGGGGTGCCATAAATGGACTATGAGTCCAACATCACAACGGCCTTGCTATGCCATGGTAGACAGTGTAGACACATCCACTGTAGATTGAACCGGGCAACTCCAGAGTGAGATGCTTTAGTTTTTCTAACCTGAGCTAGAGTCAGGTGCTTTGACTGAAATAATCTTCCACCTCTGTAGATCTGGCAATTTACGCACACTAAACCATAGCTACAAATCTCACTGTTTTACCTGAGCGAACTCCGGCATTGAAAATGTGCTTTTGTTTCACCAAGTTGTGAAACCCCCCTTCTCACTAATCACATTCGTTTTCTGTTTGGAAAGCATTGTGTTACAGCGTGCTGTAATGTTAGTCGTATTTTGCCGTTGTTAATTACCCTTACAAGGTGGATAAGAAGTCCATGGGGAATCCTGTAGAAGAAAATGGATTTTGCCCTTGGGATAGGTATTACAATATGGAAAGCAGGCTTCTGCTCTTAGTTAATTATCTTTGTTGTTTCAGTGCATTTAATAGAAATGTAATAATTTGTTGGCTGTTAGTACCTGTGTACTTTATAATAGGAAATTGTCAGAACATTAAAGACCTCTTGGGGTTGCTTACAATAGTTCAGAAAGACACATTTAATTTTTGGTGTGCCAGGTTTTAATTTCTGCAAGTGAAACTGGCAAAACATTATGAGGTGATATAGCACCTTCAGTAAAGAGGGCTACAATCTTTTCTTTTCATTTTAGTTTCTTTCCAAACGTAGTGCTGAGGTTTGTTTCCAATTGAAAAAAAGTAATTAGAACATTTGCCATGGGGTATGCACAAAATGGCTGCCGTCCATGCTCAAAAATTGGTGCCAGTGTCACCACCAAGGGACATCCCGACTTTACCCTAGTTTCTTTCCAATAGTAATCATCTTTGTATTTCTTATTTCTGTGTGATGGAAGCAACTTGATAGCTCTGGACAGAAACAATATATCTAAACAATCATTGAAGGTGATTTGATTGATAGAATGTGGTCTTATCTCACAGACATGAAAGTCATGGGAAAGTTCAATGTTATAATAAATCAGCAGTATGGACATAAGAAGACAACATGGATTGTTTCACCTCCATGGGTGATCTTAGACGTGACGGGGCAACTTTGGGTATATTCAGACGTTACGAGATCACAGTGAACCACGGTGAATACGCACCTGTGGTCAATGTGTCTCGCACGTCTGTTTGGCGGCCGCCAGATGTTTGCCACGGTCAATACCCACATGGGGTCAATTTGAACCACGCTTCCCGGGCTAGCCGGGGGAATGTCCCGGGAAGCGTGGTCAAAAAGATCCCCAGCGGGGACCAAAAAAAAGTAACGTCTGGCCGGTTGCCACGGCCCGGGATCCCGGGTCACGGCACATCCGGCCCGACGCGGCGGCCGCACTGGCCCCGCCGCCCGCCCATCTCCCCGGAGGGCAGGCAGCGGGAGCGTGGAGGGGGCGGGGCCGTGCGGCCGCACATTGCGCCGTGCAGCCCCGCCCCCTCCCAGATTCCCCGCCGGGATCCCCCCGGCACGTCTGATATGGCATGACGGGGAGACACCGGCGGGGAATTAAAGGGTTGTTTTTGGTACGGGGCCAAGTGGCCCCGTAACATCTGAAAACACCCTTTGGCCCCATCACGGAATCACCATTTTGATTCCCCGCCAGAATTGCCCAGTAATGGGAAGCAGACATGCCGGCCGATCCTTGCAGGGGATCTGGGAGGGCGGGGCTGCGCAGCACAATGTGCAACCGCACAGCCCCCCATGCACATCCCCCCCCAGTCGCCCACCCTCTGGGAGACGGGCGGGCGCAGTGGCCGATCTGGCTGATGCGTCTGATTCTGACCTGTGGTCTGGGCCATGGCCCGGAATCGGCGCCGGTAGATGTTACCGGCCACCGATTCCGGGCCGTGGTTCAACTAACCATGCTTTCGGCGATGGTTCCCAGACCAGCCTCAAAAGCGTGGCTATTTTGATTCCCACCGGAGGTTCACTGTGGTGAACATCTGGCGGGCATCAAACAGACATTACGGGACCATTCCCCACCACAGGGTATTGTCTGTGGTTGAGCGTGATCTCGTAACGTCTGAAAATACCCCATGAGTGCAAGAGGCTGTGTCTACAACTGAGAAAGATTCAGTTTTGATTTGTTCAATGCCATGATGCTCCTTAGGACAGTGATTTGCTTCTGTATTTTGTAGCTATCTTTAATACACAAGAAACAGGCCAAAATGGGAAATTTTGGAGCTATGTTCTCTTTTGGCTTCAGGGGAAACTCAGTGGTGAAGATTCAAACATCAACAGCATTATCAACGTGCTTGGTGTTTTTGTACAATGTCTGATATGTAGGGAGAGCTGCATAAATCTTATATTTATTTTATTTAATTATTTAATTATTTATTTTCAGTTCTGGGAAATGTCATTGGTTTTATCCTGCCAGACATTAAGGTGAAATTTTCCCACACATTTACGGAGACAAAACATTTAATCTGATCTCTTTTATTGGACCAATTTCTGCTGGCGAGAATATGCAGCCTTTGGGGCCAATGTGGCAACCACACTCTCCTGCTTGTTTAATTCGATTCCATATTTTCATGTGTGGTTAGTTATGTATAATGTGTTCAGCACCACCAGAAGGCTATGGTTTTCAACAGGGCCAGTCTTAGAATTTGTGGAGTCCAAGGCATAGATAAAATGTGGGGGGCCCGGGGGCCCTTCCCTATCCCTTTGCCCCCTCTTTGGGGCCCTAGAAGTGCTTATGTTTGGGGCCCTGATGGGAAGGAATGGACCCCCCCCACATTTTGCGACTGTTTTCACCCTGCCCTGGTGACAAAATGGGCCCCAGGGCCGGTTGTACTGGGATAAGGGCTGGCCCTGCTTTTAAAAAAAAGACAAGACAAGATTTGTGAGAACACAGGGGAGATAAAAGTGAGTCAAGAGCTAGGCCAGTATAGCTAAATCGCTAAAGTGTAAGACCTGTGAAATCAAGGTCCTAATCCCGTTTTGGCCATATGGTCAATTGGTTGCCTTGGATAAGTCACTCTTTCTCAAATGTGGTTCTTCATCTGTATAATGGGAATGATAATGACCTACAACACAGGGTGATTGTGAGGGTGAACTAGATAAGGATTTTAAAAGGACATTGAAAACACTGTAATAATAATAATAATAATAATAATAACAATAATAATAATAATAATAATAATAATAATAATAATAATAATAATAATAATAATAATAATAATAATAATAATAATAATAATAATAATAATAATAATAACAATAATAATAATTTTACCAAAAGGCACTTGTGAGAATAAGCCCTAATATAATAAATATTCACAACAAATACTCATGCTAGGGGTGAGACGTTTTCTTGTTTAGGAGACAGACTATCTGTGCAAATACAAATTGAAGTTACAGGTTTCATGTTCCAAAAAGTTCACTGCATGTAGAGTAGACAGACACAGGGGACAATATCTGAACTCGATTGATCTCAAAATAGTTGCACCTCTTTTACCTCTGACTTTTAATTACAAGTCTCTCCCAGCCAGCAGCATCCTGACTTCAATGGTGACATCTATAAACCTCCAGTTATTATACTACTCATTGCTCATAAAATCAGGCTTTAGAAAATAGCAGGGGGCGGGATGGAGCAGTGTAATAAAAACACTGAATTGCATGCAGCATGAGATCTGATTTTTAGACTGATTGACAATCACACTGCTGTGTTTTCTAGCTATGATTTGGGAACAAAAGAATATTATCCCCCCCCTCTTCTCAGTGAGCTGAGGCTTTAAATAGTCCTACTCTAAGGATAGTTTACAGTAGGATTCGATTTAGGTCATTTGGACTATTTTAGCTCATGGGTTACAAAGTCAGTGCAGGGATGATCAAGACTAAGTTTAACATCAGCATCACCTGACTGCACTGAACAGAGTGCTTTATGAATAGAGGATCTCTGTTTGACATCTTTAAATAGCCGAAAGACATAGTATGAATCAGGACCTTTTAGTAATCCTTTTATGCCCTTCAGAGCTAGCATCATTTCCCTTATTTTCAGGAATGATTTGAGGTTTTGTTTATTGGCTTCTTTAGGGGAATATATAGCTCAGAGGGTTTTTTTGTGTTTTGTTTTTTAAGTAAAAGAGATTTTATCGATATTAGAGCTGTAATGAGTACCCACAAAAATGGGTATAGCTATCGAATTTATGGTAGTTGAACTGAAGTGAATATTTTGGGTACTTTTCACTACCTGGACCCGTAAAACTGCTATACTGAAATACCAAAATACTGACAATTGGTATGCTGAAATACCAATTTCATATCCATTTTGGGTGTTTGGGTAACTTTGGGTACTCAAAAAACAGTAACCAAATGTTGGTTTTCTGAATACTCGAACAGTATTTGGGTACTGATTTGGATAACCAAGACAGTACCCCAAAATGCAAGCATTACACAAAACTTCGATAGGCAGCTTCATCTGCTGTCCAACAATAAATGTAACTCAAAAAATGTGTAACAGATGGAGATACAGTTTTGGAGGATCACCTGGAAGAGTGAAAGAGACATTTTTGTGTTTGCCACATGTAGGATGCCACATGTTACTGAAATCCTGGGAAGGACACCATATGGAGAACATGTTGGAAAGACTTCAAAATGAGTGCAGCAACTACATGACCCGCCTTCCCCACTCAAGTCTGCAGGCGCTCCTGACATGAACATTATATATCTCAGAAGCAGCCATATGTTTTCCTATCTTAAAATTTACCAATATGCAGAGGCCTTGCATAATAAGGATGATGTCCGTCCTCATGGAGAATGTGTCCATCAATGGGTGTTTTCAGATGTGACGAGATCACAGTGAAGCACGCTGAATACCTACATGTGGTCACTGTGCCCTGCACATCTGTTCGGCAGCCACCAGATGTTCGCCACGCGGAATACCCACATGGGGTCAATTACAACCACGCTTCCCGGGCTCCCGGTGCGAAAATCGGCTGGAGTGTGGTGAAAGTGATTCCAGACGGACATAAAAAAAAGTAACGTCTGGTCAGCTATCACGGCCCGGAATCCCCGGAGGGATTCCGGACCGTGGTGAACTCGGCCAGGTGCTGCGGCGGCATTGGCCTCGCCGCCCGCCCGTCTCCCTAGAGGGCGGGTGGCGAGGGAGTGTGGAGGGGGTGGGGCCGTGCGGCTGCACGTTGCATCGCGCAGTCCCGCCCCCTCCCTGATTCCCCATCGGGAACCCCGGCACATCTGTTTGCCGTGTCTGGGTGATCCCGGCGCGGAATCTCTGGGTTGTTTTCAGGATGGGGCGAAGCCGCCCCGTCACGTCTGAAAACACCCAATGACTACTAGACAAGATGGTCAGGGGAAGGAATACAACTTCAGGATCAGGATGTCCGTAAACCTTTCTCTGGTTGGTGAATGATAGGGGGTGAATCATTCAATTAGTGCCCTGTTTAGAGCTTAAAGGAGTACCCACAATAATTTATTTTTTATTTATTTATTTAAAAATTATATCCCACCCTTCCTGCCTACAGGGCAGCGCGGGCGGCGAACAACATTCAATAATTTTATTTTATTTTTTAAAAAACAATTTAAAATAATTTAAAACAATTTAAAATACAATACAATGTGGGGAAATAAACCTGGGTGTAATAAACCTGTCAAAATTATAGTACCCAAATCAGTAACTTTGGGTATTATTCGGTACCTGGTTAGTGCTCAACAGACTACCCGGTTTACTGATTTTGGTACCAATTGTCTTTCTTCTTGTAACAAATTTCCTACTTCTAGCACCAAATTTCTAACTTCTGATACCTTTTTTTCTGTTTTGTCATTACTGAAATCATTTGACACAATGGAAAATCATTAACTTTGTAATGGTAATACCCAGTATTTCAGGTAATTGCATGCCCAACTCAGTACTCGAGTGCTGTTCAAGGATGAGAAATGATCAAATGCATCACTGAAATCTGGTATGGATTGGGAACTTCCTTTCAGGATGTGGGTGCCATCTAGCTACTGTAACAAGTACAAAGCATGGAGGACCTGAAGATCTCTTACTCATTAGCCTACAATAATCACTATGTAAGATCTTCCCAACGTGCAGACAAACCAGACATCAGAAACTATAAGCACCTAGGAGAGAGTGTTCAGGGTTTAAAAGGCCCGTTGTTTGTCTTCATCCCATGGAAAAAAAATCTGGTTCTTGACAAAACTACTGCAAGCTATTTGGTAGCCATTATGTTGGGTAACAGAAAAGGCTTTGAGTTCATTACAATACGAGCAGTGTTGGAAGCATTAGGCGGAAAAGAAAAAAACCCCAAATCTCTTGATGATCGTCTACGTGACATTTAAGCTAGAGAGGACGGAGTGAAAAGATCATGTTAAAACATGGAGTTACACAAAGAAGGATTTCTCTTGCATAGATCCTCGATTCCCACTCAAGAGAGGCTATTCAGAAAGTATGAATGTGAGAAAGAAGGGACAGAATTAATGCTAATATTAGTATTTATTGGGTGTTTTCAAATAAGCAAGGTAAAAGGGGAGTCCGTGGCTATAACGTGGTACTGCCATGGAGCACCCGCACAGGTGGGGTGTGTGGGGAGTGATTCAAATTGGCGGCTCCCAGTATGGCTACTATGGCCACGGAAGCAGCCACCATATATTCCCAGAGCACTATGGATTTCCCGGCATGGTTCTGCGCCTGCCCATGAGTAGGTGATCCATGACTCATGAGAGACACACATACGTTTGGTCAGATCTGAACACTCACTCAGATGTGTGGTCCGATCCTTGACTGCTGGGTGACCATTTGGGGTAGCATCTCATTTGAAAACACCCATTGTCTGGTGTGCTTCCCATCTCCAAAGCACTTTCTGTTAATTTTCACAGTCCCATTGTATTTTAACTAACAGGGAAGTTCTCTCAGCTTCTCAGCCTTGTATCTCTGGAAGGAGTCCTTAGTAAGGATTGGGTAGAACGTACAGCATGAGTAATGATGAGGACAATCTGATGGCCTGTGGATCCCATGTGGGAACCTTGCACACCTCTATTGCTAGCACATTGTGGAACGCAGGCAGAGGACCCATGGACCATTGTATTGGCCCTAATGGTTTGTTTGAGGAAAGGATGTGAGACTTGCACACAGAGCAGTGAATTTCTTGGATTAAAATGCTTCACAAAAAGAGTTAGTGGAAGACGGGATTAGAAACTGAGGCTGCACTCTTTAAACCACATGCCAGTGAGTAACCCAATTGAAGCGCTGTGCGAGGTACTCCATAGTATGGATGAAACTGGTAGCACATTTGCAACTCTTGGGTAAAACCTTGGATTTTGGGTAGGTGCCTGATCAGTTCCTGAGTACTGTATCTGTCACCCAAGTACCCCAAATACTGAGTACTCTATCTGGCACCCGAGTACCACAAATACTAGGTATTACCATTATCATATTCCCCGTTCCGTTCATTCCTCTTGGGCAGAAGCCAGCGGGTGGTGTTGGGGGATGAGACATCTTGCCACCACGCTTTACCATGCGGCGTTCTGCAGGGTTCTATTCTGTCTCCATTATTGTTTAATGTGCATATGCCGCCCTTGGGGGAGGTTGTGAGAGGGATCGGGGTGCAGTGTCAGCAATATGCTGATGATACTCAGCCGTACCTCTCTTTTTCAACTGACCCAGACCCTGCCATCTTGGTACTATCCCAGTGCTTGGAGGCTGTGGCGGAATGGATGTGGCAGAGCAGACTGAAGCTCAATCCCGATGAGACAGAGGTGATGTTGGTGGGGAGACCAAGGGAGGTAGTGACCCCCCTGATTGGGGGGCTTCAGCCTCCTATAGCTCAGCAGGTCCAGAGTCTAAGGGTGATATTGGATGCAGATCTCTGCCTGGAGTGGCAGGTGGAGGCAGTCACAAAGGCTGCCTTCCGCCAGTTGCATCTGGTGCGGAGGTTGCGTCTGTACGTCTACAGCCTGGACCTGGCCTCCCTCATCCATGCCTTCATCACCTCGAGGCTGGACTACTGCAACGCGCTCTACATGGGGCTTCCCTTGTTCCTGGTTTGGAGGCTGCAGCTAGTGCAGAATGCGGCGGCCCGGCTCCTGAGGGGCCGGGCCATGGGAAGCACATAACACCTGTGCTCTGGACGCTGCACTGGTTGCCAATAGCGTGCCGAGCCAGGTTCAAGGTTTTGGTATTGATCTATAAGGCCCTTCATGGTCTGGGCCCCTTGTACCTCAGGGACCACCTCGCCCTCCATGTCCCAGAGCAACTCCTTCTGTCTGCCGGGGGTGCCTTCTTGGAGTTCCCACATGTTAAGCGCGGGGCCACAACAGAGAGGGCATTCCCAGTGGCCAGGTCGCACCTTTGGAACCCCCTCCCGGAGGAAGTTGGCCTGGCCCCGAGCCTTTTGACATTCCAGTGAAGTTGTAAAACCTGACTGTTCACCCAGGCCTTTGGGGAGGGGGGGAGGGGGGGTTAGAGAGTTTTATTTCCTTTACCCTATTTATTGTTTTCTTGTGACTCCCGGCCCTGTTTAAATACTTTGATTATTGTTTTTTGGAATGTTTTTTGGAATGTTTTTTGGAATTGTTTTTTATTGTAAGCCGCCCCGAGTTGTTTTAGGAGGGGCGGGGTAGAAATTTGATAAATAAATAAAATAAAAAATATTACAAATTTTCGATTTTATTGTTTGATTTGGGCAATGGAAAATTTGTAAATCGGTATGTGAGTACAGGAGGTCGCTAAATTGGAACATTGAGCCTCCTATTGGGCACTATTTGGGTACCAATTAGTACTGAATATTACCAGCTTCAATAAGGTACTGTAATTCTGATGGGTATAACAGTTTCTGAAGGCACACATTTCCAGTCAATTAGTAAGTCAGTTAGTAAGTGGGGTGTACAGAAGGCACACTATTAATTTTCATTTTCATTTTAGTTTTTGTTTCATGAAAACAATTCATTTTCTTTCTCTTTTTTTAGAAAACACGTTTTTTTTCTTTTCCTTTATAGTTATTAAAATATAATTTTAAAATACATAAAATAACTGCATGCTAAAAAATGGCCACCGGACCATTCAGAGTATACACACCCCTTTCCAAAATGGCAGTGGCATCGTAGCTGCCATTTTGGAAAAGAGTAGCCAGTGTAGACATATGCAAATGGCCACTGCACATATGCAGACTGGGTGCCATTTTCCAAAATGGCAGCCATACTGCCAGTGCCAATTTGGAAAAGGGTGTGCATGTGAGGAATCCATTTTCATAACATTAGTTACTAAAATGGATGGACATGCTGGCGGCTGGTGCTGGGAAGGGGAGGAAAGAGGGTGGGGAGATGTGCCGACTTGGTCCATATGGCCCTACCCCCCATGCTGTTGAGCGTGGCCCACCCACATCCCTGATGGGCAGGCATGGCAGCCTATGATGCAGCTGCACTTGCCTGGAAAAGCTCCGGCCCTGGTCCTGAGTCAGGTAGATTGGACAATCACACATTCCTGCCCACTCTACCCCAATCCTGGGATGGCTTCCCCGGACTGTGGTAGCATTTAGCCTGTGCTGTGACTTGGAAAGGAGTACAAGACACAGCACGGGCTAAATCCTGCCATTATCTAGGGAGAGCCCAGCTCCCGCCCGTGGAAACATATGGTGGGCAAAATCAAACATGATGGCACCGTGTGGACAACCATGGTGTTCTCATGTTTGAAAACACCCATCAGCCGCTTTTAGATGAGCAACCTAGGAAGCACACTCTTCTACATGCTGGGAGGAGAAGCCACGCGGGGTGCGTTTACATGCACCGGAAGTGCACTCCCCCCCCACCGTAGGAATTGGTGGTACACATGGCCACCTGCGGCCTCTTTAAAGATGTTCTGGAAACCTCAGGGTTTACAGAATGAGTCTTTAAAGAGGCAGTGGGAGGCTGCGCGTGCCACTGATTCCTATGATGGGTGGCCACTTCCGGTGCATGTAAACGCACCTTGTGCAGCTTCTCTTAGCGGTGCATTGAAGAACACGCTTCCCAGGCCGCCTGTCTAAAAGCACCCCCAGTAACTAAAAAAATGAAAACAAGTTTATCACTCCTATTAGTATGTGGTTTGTGTATGGCAGCCTTAGAATACTTGGCTTCCAAATAAATCCATTTCAGCCACCACATGTAGGGCTGTAGCGGAAAGTCGCAGCAGTAGCTATTTCCGCCGGAAACAGCGTTTCCGCAATTAGTGGTACGGCGTGGCAGAGGCTTTTATTCGCTAGTTTCGTTCTGCTACTTCTGCAGTTCCGCTAATTTCATTCTGCTACTTCCACAGACTTCACAAATAGCAGAAACATGCCATTTTTGCTACTTCCACCATTCCGCCAGCACCACGAAATAGCGGAATAGTGGTTTTCCAACCACTTCCGACAATTCTGCAATTTTCCCAATAGTTTCTGAATTTGCAGAATGCTGGTGGAATTAGTGGAATGTTAGCAGAAAAGCCACGGTGTGGCGCGGGTAATTCCGAAATGGCGGAATGGAATCGTGGCGTGGTAAAAGCTGCTGCCGCTTCAACCCTAACCACATGTTTTCATGCGATGTCTTGATCCACACTAGACCCAGCAATTAAATAAATGAATTTGACAGACAAGGTTTTACAGAATTAAAATGAGCATGGGGGATCACCACTAGGGCTGATGCGGCAGCAGCTTTTACCGCGCCGCGATTCCGTTCCGCTATTTGGGAATTGCCCGCGCCACACCATGACATTTCTGCGGATATTCCGCTAATTCTGCCGGAATTCTGCAAATCGCGGAATTGCGGAAAAATCGCGGAAATCGCGGAAAACCACTATTCCGTGATTTTTTGGCGCTGGCAGAATTGCGGAAATAGCGAAAATGTCATGTTTCCACGATTCCACTAAGTTGCGGAATTAAATAAGCGGAACCGCGGAACCGCGGAATGAAACCGCGGAATGAAAGCCTCTGCCATGCCATTCCACTAATTGTGGAAACACTGTTTCCGCCGGAAATAGCTACCGCTGCGATATTCCGCTACAGCCCTAATCACCACCCACATCATAAGAACATAAGCAGTGCCGTACTGGGTCAGACCAATGGTCCATCTACCCAGCATCCTGTCTCCGACAGTGGCCAATCACAGGTGGCTTGGGAGATGCACCCAACGGGTCACCATGGGGGATCCATTCCCTGTTGTTTCCCCCCAGCTCCTGTCATGTTCTCCGATCCTGTCTGGCTAATAGCTGCTAATGGATCTATCTTCCAGAAACTTGCCCAAACCTCTTTTAAACTCAGCTCTAGTACTGGCCCTTAACACAGCCTCTGGCAGTAGATTACACAACCCAATTATACGCTGAGTGAAAAATTTCTTTCATTTGTTTTAAACTTGCCACCCATGAGTTTCATGGAGTGTCCCCTAGTTCTAGTACTAGCTGAGAGGGTAAATAACTGCTCCTTGTTTATTAGTTCCACCCCACTCATGATTTTATAGACCTCTATCCTATCTCCTCTCAATCATCTCTTCTCCAAACTGAAGAGCCCCAACCTACCAAGCCTCTCCTCATACAGGAGCCCTTCCATGGCCTTGATCATTTTTTCTGCCCTTCTCTGCACCTTTTCTAGTTCAGTTGTGTCTTTTTTGAGATGGGGAGACCATGGTTCACTCAAATCAGGACGATAGTAAAACCAAATTAAATGGGAAAATACAGCTCCAAGAAAGGGGATGTCAGTTCAGCGAGAGGAAATGCATTTATGCCAACAAGGAAGATAGACATCAAAGACAGTTTTAAACAATTTGAATTTCTGAAGAGGGAGAAAGAGGAAAATCTCTTCTTTTTTGTTTCAAAAAGCAGCTTGACACATGCCATGCTATCTCAAGTACAAACACCCAGGAAGATAAAACAAAAGCTCTACAGTTGAAAGACAAAGGGTTGGAGGAAATAATCTTCCTGTCTGAAAACTCCAGTTGTCCCAGCCTGTACAGTTCTTTGAAGGATCAAGCCCAAGCCCTGGGAAATCTTGGCAGATTTAGGGCGCTTTTACATGAGCGGTGGGATGCAGCGCATTGAAGAACACGCTTCCTGAAAAGCCCCTCAGGGTGCGGTTAGACACATCGGAAGTAGCCAGCCACCATAGGAATCATGGTTCATGCGGTCTTTTTGAAGACGCATTTGGGGAACCCTGATATTGAGGCTTCCCAAATGTGGCTTCAAAGAGACTGCACGAGCCATGATTCCTTTGGCGGCTGGCTTCTTCTGGTCTGTCTAAACAAGTCTCTGTCAATGGACCAGATGGTCACTGTCTTCTTCCCCTTAAAGATCTACAGAGGGAAAGGGAACCCCATCCCCCTTCGCAATTCACAGGCCCCAGCCTTTGGACCCTAATGTTTATAAGCTGTAGTGATTCCTACCTCAGAGAATCAGATTCAGCCTCCAAAAGGGCCCTGGTATACAGTCTCTCCACTCAATAGGGTTGAGCAGTCTCTTCTCCTCAGCAGGAGGTTCAACTCCTCCTCTGTTCCCTCCAGTGGCTCCCTCTCCATCTTTCCATCCAGCACAAGCCCTTCATCCTCACCATCAAAACTCTTCATGGCCTTCCCCCTCCCTATCTTTCTACCTTTGTTTCCCGCTAGTTGTGAACTTCACTCCTTCTCTGTTACTCCCCTAGCTCATCCCAGAGTCTTCTGCTTCCTGAACAGTCTTGTGTTTTCTCCCATGCTGCCCCATGAACTGTGAAGTTCCTCCCCAAATACACATGGGATGAACTCACACATAACTCTGCTAAACTCCAATGTTCGTGGGGTTTCAGAAGCTGTATAATCTGCCCTGGATGACCCCCTGATCACTGTTGTGTGTGAGTGAACACACTGAGTTCCAGCCCTGCTTTAAACTTGGATCTGATGAAGAGATCAGATCTAAATGTCAGATCACAGTTTAAAGCGGGGCTGGAAATCGGAGTGCGTCATTCACCCGCAACAGCAATCAGGAGATCATCTGGGACTGATTCCACAGCTTCCAGGGTGCTGTGGATATCAGACTTTAGCAGAGTTATATGTGAGTTCACCCAACCTTCCAATTCTTCTTAAAAACCTACCTCTTAAAGTTTGTGCTACGAAAGACATCAACTTGCTTCCAGACCTGCAAATATTCATAAAGATAGCTACCTTCTGCTGGTTGTCTTTCTCATCAAAGCTAGGGAACTGCAAATGTCTGCTTGAATCTCTTCCAGGATTCTCTCTGAATTGCCAGAGAGAGTTGGAATATCATGGAGGCTTTTAACTGCTTCATCTTCAGTGTAACTAGTTTTCTTTCCTTGAATCCCTTTTCTCCTTTTTTTTCCTTGGGCTGCTTCTTGTACCATGTGCTAACCTGTAAGTTCTGATAAAAGTCACATTGCCAGTCGTGTCCAGTCCACGGAGAATGTGTGAGTCTGCCCAGATGTGGAGTACACATGTGAAGTACAGATATGTGGTAACTGAACTGATCCAGGAATAATTGGTTACTGATTGGCAATAGGCAGTTTGACCAATTTACCTACAGTACTGATTTCAAAAGACTCATTCCTTCATGTGTGAAAGCACTCTGGTTTGCTCTAGTCTCCTTGTTCAAAGAGAATAAAGTTGTTGATGGTGGAGTAGATTTGCAATTAGTAGCTTTGGCTGTTAGCTAAGACCTCACCTTTGCTTTGGCATTTAATTATCTACAAAAAAATTACATAAAAGAAACTAGGGATGGGCAAACAGATCGTGGTTCGAGTTCGGCCATTCGGTTCGGCTGCGTTTGTTTCGTCCGTTCGGTTTGGTTCGTCGGTTCGAATGTTCGGCCCTTCGGTGGTTCGGATCGAACGTTGAGTTCGTATTCGGGATTTGGTTCGGTCGGGATAGGTTCGGTCTTTAGTTCGGTGCAATCGGGAACTGAAAATGACATTTAGTTTTTGAAATAAAAGGAAAAAACTAAAAAACATATTTCTGGCCATAACATTTTTGTTTCTTATTACTTTTTGATGATATTTAGGGAGATTGTACCCCCCAATGGAGCGCACCAAGTAGACCAACATTCGGAACGATTAGATAAAGGAAACTGATTTCAGAAGCAATTGAATATTGTGATTTTAAGAAAAGCTCCATACACATTCATGACTACAACTTCTTTATCTTGCATCCAATGTTCATGAAACTTGTGCATATTACATCCCTCTATATGCTTAATATTTCTGCCAATTTTAGGAAAGAGTGGATAAAGGGTCCCAAGGGTATAAGACATTAACCTGAAAATACATTTCCAGCTGTTACATTTTGATATTCCATTCTGTTTACAGGATATTTGACAGGAATGTATCAAATACCGTTCCTGCTATTTCAGCAAATGTACAGGAGATTTTGATAAAGGGAACCACTTCTGTTGGCCAATTTGCATCACAAACCGATCTTATACCACAGTGACATAAGAGAATCCCAGGCATAGGCCCCTTCTCTACATTTGTTGTACAGGCATATAAAATTGAGACCCTTTATAATATCTCTCTGATATTTGGCAGAGATGATCATGAAAGTGAAATATATAGTCCTGCCAAATTTCATGTACACTGGTTGGACTACAAAGATGTTATAATCAGACATACATTTATTTGTTAATTGCTTATACCACCAAGACCTTTTGTCCAATCCTTCTGAAATTTGGCAAAGATAGTTACTATGGGAAGGGGTATAAACTTAACATGTTTCACCTACATTAGATGTGAGGCAAAGAAGTTACAGCTAAGAATGTATATGTAGAATATTGCAAAATACAATAATGCAACTGCTTCTAAAATCGGATTCCTTTATCCAATTGTTTTGATATTTGGTGCACATAATGAGTTCTATTGAAGGTAGAGGCACCCCAAATTTCAGCCACATAGCTTAAAAAACAAAAAAGTTACAGCCGATAATGTGTTTTCCATTGAAACCAATGGAAATTCAATTCCGAACTCACCGAACGCATCCGAACCGAACGTTCGAATTCGAGTTCGGTTCGACCATTCGGTTCGGTTGACAGAACTGTTCGAGTTCGGTTCAAACTCCGAACGTTCAAATTCGAGTTCGGTTCGACCGTTCGGTTCGGTTGACCGAACTATTCGAGTTCGGTCCGAACTCCGAACTTCCGAACCGCGTTCGCCCATCCCTAAAAGAAACCCTTGTCTTATCTACTCCTCTGCCATTTACATTACCCCTTCATTGTAAGGCAGCAGGAGGAAGTTACTTGTGGCATGGAAAAACACTGCAGCCGACCCAAAAGGGAATGTGTTTTCAAAAGATTTCACTTTAACAAAGGTTGGTCATCTGTATTTGAGACTTCCTACGTTTCGTGCACGTTGGCCTTCTCCTTTGAACTTTCATACCCACCGTCAGTCTGTAAAATCAGAACACAGTAACGTTAATGATAACGTTTAAGTCTGAATTTTCTTATTACAAGTCATTTCTGCTTCACTAACCTAATTGCAGACTTGTTCATGGACATTCTTCAAAAGCCTTTTTATTTTGCCATGGTTTTCTTTCATGCAATTTTTCTTTTCATGCAATTTTTCTTCTCTCTGTTTGTGCATTAGACTATGGGGGAGGCTGCCTGGAGCTATAATCAGCTAAGCAAATTCCTGCATTCACAATCCAACAGACCCATTATCGTGAATGACGTTAATGTGTACATTAGACTTCTGCCTAAATCAACAAACAAGTATACAGATGAAATGACTAAAATGCTTGATTTATTGACAGATTTATACCAGTTGATGGGTGTATTTACTGGTTATGCAAGTTCTTTCATAGGATGAAAAAACAAAACAAAGACGGGGGTTAGCCAGATCCCCTAACTTCCCGGAGGAGGATCACCGCAGTCACCACACTTCGGTCCAACTGGGAAGGCCGTTCAAACAAGCCGTCACAAGTTCCCCTGTGCCATGGGTCAGCTGAAGAGCCATCCACATGGGGCAAGACTCCCAGACCCATGCTGCACATCAGGACCGAGCCCCTGGGAGTAGCTACCACCAAACTAATGATCAAGGGGCTCCCAGAGGAGCAGAGGATCCCACTCCCCACTATCAAGTGTTTGGTGGCTGGGGTGAGTGTGCTTCTTCAGCTGTTTGGTAGCTGAGGTGAGCACACTTCACTGGGTCCAACCCTCAGACCTCACCTCACGGCAGGCTGCAGGGGTCGATCCAGAGCTCGAGGAGTGAAGAGGTCCCACAATTAGGTAGGGCCCAAACTGTATAGGGCTTTATAGATAAGCACCAACACCTTGAATCGGGCGCACAAAACTATAGGCAGCCAGTGCAGAGAACTGAGCACTAGTGTAATGTGCTCATGGAGACTTGTCCCTGTAAGGTATCAGCTGAGTCTGCCCCGTCCCTCCTGCTCTCCCCCCTCCCATTCCTGAAAATTTGTGATCGGGAAGCTTTCCCCACCAAGACAGCTGCCACACCCAGATAAGGTAAGAAAGTTGGGCATGGAACAGCATGACTTCCTTCTCTCTCCCTCCTCCTCCCTCAGCAATGGGTATTTTGTTTTTTGAGATTTTCATTGAGAATCCAGCTGATTCTCATCTCATTCTCATTTGCAAAAACAAGACAAGAATTGTGATTCTCATCGAGAAACACAGTTTCACCCTACTGCAAACCCCTACTCTAATCATCTCCCACCTTGGCTACTGCCAAGTAGGCCCCTGGGGGAGATTGTCAGGAGATTTGGAGTGAAGTGCCATAAGTATGCTGATGACACCCAAATCTCTCTCTTTTTCATCTGACCCCAGCCATGCAGCCGCAGTGCTTACCAGATGTCTTGGTGCTGTTGGGGACTGGATAAGTATGAGCCGACTGAAGTTGAATCCAGCCAAGACCAAGGTCATGATGGTTGGCTGGCTCTTATATATAACATCAATCACGCTAATATCTCCCAGTCTCACCTTGCACCTCTGATTTCTGTCCAACATTTCCTTGGCAAGATCATCAATTTGTCACTACTACTTATCATTTCTATAGTGCTACCAGGCATACACAGAGCTTTGCAGTCACAGATTTTTGAAGACAGGTCCCTGTCCAGCGGGCTCACAATCTACGATGGACATGGTTGAGGGGAACACAGGGAGAGACAAAGAGAGACGCATACACACACTCCCATTTTTTGTACAGATGGGGAACTTAGGTTGAGAGGTTGCAACTTGCCCAAGGCCACCCAGCGAGTTCATGGCTTGGGCAGGATTTGAACTCTGGCTTCTCAAGTCCACATCCAGCACCTTATCCAGTACACCACACCGCTCTGCTGGTTTGCCTGTCAGTTTGATCATGTTCAGCCTCTCCTCTGCTCCCTCCACTGTCTCCCTCTCCCCTTTCACATTCAGCACAAGCTCCTTATCTTTACCATCAGGGCTCCTCGTATATACAACTATACGGTACATCAAAAATCAAGATAAACAGTAAATCAAGAAAAATTCTCAGCCAAGGAAGTATCAAGAACTGTGGTTCTTCTTGATTATTTATTCTCATTAAAATGAGTGGAGAGCCATGATTCTCAGCAAGAATTGAGGGAAAATCGAGATTGAGTTTACAGCCCTAGTTCTCGGTACTCAGTGGGCTACCTGATTATCGACTATGTACCCAGTTATCTCACGGAAACCTTGGTTCCATTTCTACTTCACAGATAGATCCCAGCACCAGCGGGTGGTGCTAGGCGACTGTACTTCGTCCCCTGGTGGCCTCCTGTGTGGAGTCCCGCAGGGTTCCATTCTGTCCCATCTCCTGTTTAACGTGTATATGAAGCTGTTTGGGGAGGTCATGCAGAGCTGGGGGGTCTGCTGTCATCAATATGTGGATGACACCCAGCTGTATCTATCGTTATCATCGGACTTGGGCCCCGCTGTCTCCTTGCTGTCTCGGCAAGACAGCCTAGTCGCTGTAGGGTAGTGGATGAGGTTGAGTCAATTTAAGCTCGACAGAGATGATGCTAGTTAGTGGGATGGGTGATCTGGGTGAGACTGTCTCCTCAGTTATTGGGAATGTCTGTCCTCCTTTGGTTCCATCCATCTGTGCAGACCTAGGGGTGATCCTGAACTCACAGTTATGCTTGGATTCTCAGGTGTTGGCTATGGCCAGGGGCACCTTTCAGTAATTGCATCTGGTGAAAAGGATCCTCCCATATGTCTCAGCTTCCGATCTCGTAATGATCATCCATGCATTTATCACCTTTAGTCTAGACTATTTCAGTGCGCTCTACGCGGGGCTGCCCATGATGATGGATCAAGAAGCTGCAGCTATTGCAGAATGTGTCATCCCATCTCCTTACTGGGATGGGCTTGTTACTACGTGTACCTTTTCCATTAATGTACACTGGGTCTCCCTGAGGAGTGAGTCCCAATGTCCAGATGCACGCCTCAATTTTTTTTTAAAAAAGGTCAATTTGGGGAATTTAGCTCACTTTCCAATCAGGGCACATGAGTACTAGGGATCTTTGGTCTAGAGATGTGAAGCTCTGCGACTCCTTGAACCACCCCAGAGAAATGAGTTATACAAAGTTTGGAATAGTAAAATGCTATTTATTCAAGGGGACCAGGGGTACAGGGTTCATCAAAAGAGATCAAGTCATAGAAGCACACACACACTAAGTCTGAGTCGGTGATAATGGGGTTCAAATAGTGGAGGAACAAAATGCAGTTTGACTACAGTGACCTAGATGGAGCTCCAGACTTATGGAGGGGGCTGGAGGCAGGTGGTTTCTGCCGGGGGGGGGGGGGGGGGGGGGGGGGGGAGGGAGTCCAGGTAGACAGATAGATCAGCAAGCGGGGTGAACGGCGGAGAACAGGGGATGTGAATGCACATTCTCTGCCCGCAGCTGAGAGCAGTCTCTGGCGAGACAGAATCCTGGGGTTGGGGCAGAGAGGGCAGAGATGGAAAGGGATTGGAGGGTGGGGAAGCTCTTAGCAAGGCTGGTAGGAACAGAGGGGAGACCAAAGTGATGAAAGCTACGGTGCTCACTGTGAGCATTAAGGACACCGGGGCGAGAGACGAGTGAAGGGAGGGGTCTGAGAAAGGCACTGTCAAATTGTACCGGCAACACAGAAAAAAAACACCACGTGGGCCCCAATGAAGTGCTCGGGGCTTCTGTTGCCCTGCAGCTGCAGTGGAACAGCATTCCTGGCAAGAAAGGGCTGGTGGGACCAATCAAGAGAGTCCTGTTGGCCTGGCAACAAAGTTATCAAAAATAGAAGAAAGGAAGAGAGGATGTGAGATGAATCCCTGGGGAAGGGCGAAGGTTCTTTCTCCAAAGGAATAGGGAAGTTTAAGCAGTAGAGGAGGGAGGTTGTGGGGAGCAGGGTGGTTGGAGCAACCTAGTAGGGAGAGGAAGGAGAAAAACTGTAAAACTAGAGAGTGAACAGGAGAGAGAGAAAGAGAGAGAGCAGGTTACCTTTCCTGGCCCATTGCGGAGGGGAAGGAGGCACCCCAGAGATCCAGCGGGGGGAGGGGGGTTCGAGGGCAGACGTGGGGCAGGCAGATGCAAGGAGGGTGCCTGACTGGGAGGGTTTCTAGAGCAGTGTCACACAGAGTGTCCATGGAACCCCACTCAAGAAACAAGACTCTCTGAACACTGGGAGTCCAGACCAATGAACAAAGCAAAGCCAGATCTACAATGGGCGTTAGAATAGAGGTCCCTGTGTATGGGAAAAGGGCAGGATAGGAGGGCTAGGGGTGTTAACGAGATTCTTTGTATATGCAGATACTGGCTGGGTGGAGGGTTGTAAGTGCCCAGGAAAGGACCTGGCCTTCATGGGTAAATTCAATCACTGCTTGGCGTGGCGTTCCCTTGATTACTTCAAGGTGGGCTGATGGCCCATTCAGAGTCCAGAGCCACCCGCCCTAGTGGGCGGAACTCAATTGTGCCTCCCCAGTTTCCTTGGTTCTTAATTAGGTCAAGGGGGCTATGTGCCCTGTCTGCCTTCACGACATGACAGAGGGGTCTTAAAATGGATGCTAGGGCAAGTACACTCAGCGGGGCTTTTCCGCCTTGCACACTGGTGGGATCGCAATCGGGAAGCCTTACTAGACAAGAGAAAAAATCAGTGCCTCTGGTTATATTATCAATAGAGATAGCTTGGCATCTTAACTGCTCCCTAACTTACATGCCAGCTACTCCTGGTTTTCAAAAGGCTGTGTGTCTTGCATGAAGAGGGAGCAAAAGAGGGGAGGAAATTGAATAGGTTGCCATGGATTTAGCATACAATACACCTAATGCGGACACTCCAGACTGCCTCTCTTTTACATTAGTCTATTAATTATTAATTATTAATTATTAATTATCAATAATACGCACTTATATAGCACAGCAATGTACCTGGTGCTTTACAAAGTAATGTAATAGACACAGTCCCTGACCTAAGGCTTACAATCTGAGAGATGGGGTGGTGGGGGGATACAAAGGAAGGGGAACAGAGGGAGAGACAAGGAGTGTAACATTCACAAAGATGCGAAGCCCCAGGAGCACACGCTTGGCTTGGTTACACCGAGAATGATGTCTTTGTCTGTCTGGTCTGTGAGGTGAGGATATGAGTACACAGACCTCAGGTAACAGATTGTACTGAATGGAGGGGATCAGCAGCAGTTAGGTGAGGGGAACGAGGACTCAGGGAGGGCAGAGCAGAAGAGGTGGGTCTTGAGGAGTGATTTGAAGGTACAAAGGGACGGGGTGAGGTGAATGTGGGCAGGGAGGGAGTTCCAGGCAGCTAGGGAGAAGGGATGATGGCGGTTAGGGGAGCAGGGGAGGTGTGGGAGGGCGAGAGAGGGGACAGAGGAGGAGTGGAGTTCATGAACTGGAGTATGGAGGGAAATTAGTGGAGAGAGGTGGGGGGGGAGCAAGGCTGTGAAGAGCTTTAGAAGTGAAGACTAGGAGCTTGTGCAGGATTCATTCAGGAAGGGGGAGCCAGTGAAGAGAGGAGAGGAGGGGCTGCACATGGTCAAAGCGATGGGCAAGGTGGATGACCCTGGCAGCAGAGTTTTAGATGGAGATAAGGTGAGAAAGGTGAGAGCGGGGGGATGGGTGTGTGTGTGTGTGTCAGTGAGAAGGAGGTTTCAGTAATTGAGGCGAGAAATGACCAGGGCATGAACAAGAGTTTTGGCAGAGGAGACACAGAGAAAAGGGCGAATCTTAGTAATGTTATGGAGGGAGAAGTGACAGGATTTGGCAACAGTCGATGTAGGGTTTAAAAGAAAGGGGTGAGTCAAAGATGAAGTCTAAGCTATGGGCTTGTGGGACGGGAAGGATGGTGACCCCATCAATGAGGATCGATGGGGAAGAGGGAGAGGAAGGCTGAGGGGGGAAGATAAAGAGTTCCGTTTTAGCCGTGTTGAGTTTGAGTTGATGTTGAGACATCCAGGTAGAGATGTTAGAGAGACAG
>QEPC01006695.1:311971-356871 GCA_003113815.1 Sphenodon punctatus | reverse complement strand
GGGGAAAAGACGTGCACCCACCCACCCGCCCATCTTGTAGGGCACCACTTTGAGGCATAACTGGTCGTGCATTAAGACCGGAAAGGAATTTTCCTGGAACCAAAATTAGCAAATTGGTGAAGGGTTTTTCGCGTTTCCCGGAGTGATCTGCCAATTAGGAAAGATAGGGTAGCAACATCTCCCTAAGAGATGGGCATAGGCCATACATAGCCGCTCAGTGCAGCCCACTGTATGGACAGCCCAAGGGTGGGAGGCGAACGGCCAAACCTGCTGGGAGGACCATGTACCAAACAGTAGATTACGGTTTCCTCACCCTTGTTGTTTAAACCCCTGCCCCCAGAGGGCAAAAGGGGGTAGGTACTAACAACCCGCTCAGGCCCGGGGAAACCGGTGGTCAGGGTAGGGCGTAAGTTTAAAAGTTGGTTAGGTAGGGCATAGGAGGTTCCCACGGGCTTAACCCGAAGACGTGAGAAGAAGGGTGCCGGATAAACACGATAGCACCTGGTACAGGATGGGAACCTCCTGTGGGGGCAGTTAACAGTTAGGAATCAGTAATAGTTAGGACCTCAGCTTAAGGGGGGAAGTGGGAGGACTACCCCTTCCCCCCTTTCTTGTATATTAATAAAGAGCGTGACTGTTCAAACCATACGGTGTCCTCATCTTCCTTGGGGGGTGCATCGACAAGTGTGCCCATTGCTGCCTTTACATAGGAAATACCCTTTTCAATGAGCTTGGTAGTGCGAAGTTCTGAGCAATCTAGCTGGATCCAGAGAAGCACATAACCATTTGCTTAACTTTAATATATTTATTTATTTATTTATTTTATAAATTTCTACCCCGCCCCTCCTGCCATGCAGCTCGGGGCGGCTTCCAACATATTAAAAACAATAAAATCAATTTAAAAACATCCAACATATTATAAAACATTAAAACAGGGCTAAGAACAGCATAAAAACCCAAAATAGGTGGGGGCACTAAACACCCCCCCTACCCCTCCCTCCCAAAGGCCTGGGCGAACAGCCAGGTCTTATAGTATCACCAAAATGTTAACAGGCTAGGGGCCAGGCGAGCCTCCTCCGGAAGGGAGTTCCAAAGCCGCAGCCCCACCACCAAGAATGCCCTCTCCATCGAGGCCCCCCGCTTAACATGGGGGACCTCCAGGAAGGCACCCCCAGTGGACCGCAGGAACTGCTCTGGGGCACGGAGGGTGAGGCGGTCCCTAAGGTCTGAGGGGCCAAGACCGTGTAGGGCTTTATAGATCATCACCAACACCTTGAACTTGGCTCGGCACGCTATCGGCAGCCAGTGCAGAACTCGGAGCACAGGTGTAATATGCTCCTGACGGCCCATCCCCGTAAGAAGACGAGCCGCCGCATTCTGCACTAGCTGCAGCCTATACATGAATAGTCCCATAAAACACAATGGAGACAATCCAAAGGCCTATGTACGCCAACCCCAATGCATGGTCAGAATGCGTGCACTCACATGTGCATGCGTTCTGTGCGTTCACATGAGCACACACATTTTGGCCTGCTGTGGGCGGCATATGCGAGCCATTGGATTGTCCCCAATGATGCTAGCCTAAATTACTTGTCACATCATTATGGGTTTTGTTGGATCATCGTAACTTGATCAGCCTTTTGTATATTCATGAACAGACTCTTATAGATCTTGATTAGAGCTGCAACCAGATACCCAGAAAGTAAGGTAACCCATTGGATCTGGGGTGCCTGACTCACCTCACTTGTGTCCAGGCACCAATTGGTACTGTAATGTGACCCAACTCCCCAACTCACCCAACTCACCAGGCTGCTCCTCCTCTGGTCTAGTCACTGCTTGCTTTTTGTTGCTCCCTGGTTCTCCTGGGCCTGAGCACTGCTCAGATGAGCTGGGAACTTCTGGGCGGAGCAGAGAGCAGAAAGCAGTGAGTAGCAACTGGACCAGAGGATCAGCAGCCTTGAGATGAGGTAGCGACAGGACAGGAGGAGCAACAGCCCGATGGTGCAGTGAGTCAGCCTAGTGGGGCTGGGTAGCACTGGAAATGGGCCCATTTGGAGGGTGCACACAGGTGAGAAGAAACCCCCTCGCTCCTCCCTGTACTTGGAAAAAGCCAAGTGGGGATGTTCCCTGCTCAGCTGAGCAGCTCTTTGGCCAGGGAGGAGCAAGGAGCAGTGACAGGACCGGAGAATGAACAGCTTGGCAGTGAGGTCAGTCATCCTAGTTCCAGATTGCCCTAGAGGATATTTCCTCTGACTTCGATGGCTGTTCACTCAATGACCTCATGGTCTTGTGGAATTTTTGCTGACAGAGGTTATCGACTGTGTAGCTACCAGGCGATCACTCCCCAATTGCCAACTATGCAGGTCCTCATGGTATACGGAGGAGCTGTTGTGGATGAAGTGAGAAGGGCAACGTTTAGAGGGATAGGGATGGGCGAACACGGTTTGGAAGTTTGGAATTCGAACCAAACTTGACCAGTTCGGTTGACCGAACCGAACTTCCCAACCGAACTCGATTTTCGAACCGAACCAAATTTCCGAACTTGGTTTTGTTTGCCCATCCCTACAGAGTGATGGCGGCGTTACTCTCATACTGAAGTTGACTGATTGTGACATAGAGTCTGGTTATGTACCTAATTTCAAGATGTGTCGCCCTCAGCTGTGGGTGATGCTCTTGGGACTTTTCAAACCGCCTATTGTGAATTAGATCCATGCCTGTCCTGGCTGCATTTGATACCATTGACCACGAGTTTTGGTGACTCATCTTTGGGACCAGGCAGTGATGTGTGCCACCACTCCCACAGTCCTCCCCACAACCATCACCTCCATCTTGTCAGGATTAAGCCTCAGGCGGCTTGCCCTTATCCAATCCCCCACAGAGGACAAACACCGGGTAAGAACTGAGACTGCCAGGCCTGAGCTGGAGGAAAATTTTATTCCCTTATTTGTTTATTTATTTCCTAAATTTATACCCCACCCCTCCTAAAAACAGCTCGGGGCAGCTTCCAACAGTAAAAAAGTACATATAAAATATATATAAAACAATTTAAAACATTTCAAAAAAATACAATTCAAATATTAAAATATTAAAACAGGGCCCTGGAATTTATTAAAACAATAAATAGGGTAGGGGAGAAAACCCTCAGCCCCCCCTCCCCCCTCCCCAAAGGCCTGGGTGAACAGCCAGGTTTTACAGCATCACCGGAATGTTCACAGGCTTGGGGATAGGCGAGCTTCCTCCGGAAGGGAGTTCCAAAGGCACGGCACGGCCACCGAGAATGCCCTCTCAATTGTGGCCCCCTGCTTAACAAGGGCGACCTCCAGGAAGGCACCCCCAGCAGACCGAAGGAGCCACTCTGTGGTGCAGAGGGTGAGGCGGTCCCTGAGGTACGAGGGGCCCAGATCATGAAGGGTCTTATAGATCAACAGCAAAACCTTGAACCAAGCTCGGCACGCTATTGGCAACCAGTGCAGAGTCCGGAGCAGAGGTGTAATGTGCTCCCGATGAACCGTCCCCGTAAGGAGACGGGCCGCCGCATTCTGCACTAGCTGCAGCCTCTGAACCAGGCACAAGGGAAGCCCCACGTAGAGCACGTTGCAGTAGTCCAATCTCGAAGTGATGAAGGCATGGATGAGGGAGGCCAGGTCCGGGCCGGAGACGAACGGATGCAGCCTCCGCACCAGATGCAACTGGCAGAAAGCTACCTTTGCGACTGCTTCCACCTGCCACTCCAGGCAGAGATTCACGTCCAGTATCACCCCCAGACTCCAGACCTGATGAGCTATAGGAGGGTGAACCCACCCAGTTAGGGGGACCGCTACCTCCCTCGCTCTCCCCACCAACATCACCTCCGTCTTTTCAGATCAACTCATGATCAACGGTATCAAATGCAGATGAGAGATCTAACAGGGTCAGCAGGGTTGAACAACCCCCATCTAACTCCTGGGAGAGGTCGTCGTCCAAGGACACAAGCATAGTCTCCATGCCATAACCTGGAAAAAAGCCTGACTGCAAGGGATCGAGAAAATTAATCCAGTCCAAATGCCCCTGAAGCTGCTGAGCCACCACCCGTTCAATAACCTTCCCTAAAAAGGGAAGGTTAGAGACTGGTCAATAACTGGCAAGGATGTCAATGTCCAAAGATGGCTTCTTGAGCAGGAGTCGGTCCACCACCTCCTTGAGACAACCCGGCACCCTGCCCTCCCCAAGGGAGGCATTAACTATCCCCGCCAGCAATGGCCCCAATGTCTCCTGGCTAGGCTTAACCAGTCAGGATGGGCATGGATCTAATTCACAATAGGTGGCTCGAACAGTCCCAAGAGCATCCCCTGCATCTGAGGGCGACACCGTCCGAAACTCATCCCACAAAACAGAACCAGACGGGGCTTCTACTGCCTCAGACCCGTTCTCTGCTAAAAAAAAGTCCCATCAGATCCATGGTGAATTTGAGTGATTTTATACGCAAAAAAGTCTGCAAACAAATCACAGCGAGAATTTGATGGTTCTTCATCCAGGCAGAGGGAGGTCGAACTGACCAGCCCCCTCACCATCCAGAACATCTCAGCCGGGCAGGACTTAGCAGACGCAATGTGGGAAGCAAAGAAAACCTTCTTTGCTGTCCGCATCACTATGGCATAGGCATGTAAACAGACTCTATCCCACAACCGGTCCACTTTAGTACGTGAGTGATGCCACCATCGCTCTAGCTGCCACCCTTCCTGCTTCATCCACCACAGTTTACCCACATACCATGGGGAGCTGCGATGTCAGCATTTCAGGAGCAGACGCCTAGGAGCCACACAGTCGACGGCCTCCATCAGCCTGATATTTCACCTACACATGAGGTCATCGGTGAGCGACCACCAAGGTCAGAGGAGACATCCCCTAGAGCTATCTGGAACCTTTCAGGTTCCATAAGCCTTCAGGGGTGAAACAACCTAACTAGTTCCACACCCTCCCAAGGGCCGACATGAGCCAGGATATCTGCTTGGAGAAGATAATGATCTGTCCATGAAAATACCTCCCTCACCAATGAATCCACTGCTTCAAGGCCTGTGTAAAATATCATGTTCAGGGTATGTCCTCCAACATGTGTGCAACCCACTACGCTCTGAAATAGGCCCTCGGGTTGGGTTGGGTTGGATTAGGGTGGAGTTTTATTGTTTTGGGGTGTGTGTGTTTAATTCTGGGAATGTTGTTTTTAATGAATTTTATTATATGTTTTAAAATGTTGTTAGCTGCCCCGAGATGCTTGTAGCAGGAGGGGGCGGCATACAAATGCTATTATAAATAATTAAATAAAATAAATCAATCCCAGGAAGCCATGGGTGCTTGGATCAGAACCTTAGGGCATGCCAGAATGCCAGAGTAATACCTGCATTTTTGGGGAACCAGGCCACTGATGGTGGGGCAGAGACCCCGTTGGTGTCCACTGGGGGTGCCCTAAAATGTGCGTATTATCCAGGCACAGCAAATGTGCAACGCACTGCAGCTCTAGTCTCAATCCAGAATAATGCAGGCTATGTGACTGCAAAGGGCCCTGTGTGTTAGGGGGTTCTTCAGGGAGAGACTTTCCCATCATTGTTTTTAAATGATTGATAGGCATGACATTTTTCCTAACAGCAGACCCCTTTCTCCAAGAGATTGCTTTCATATATAATGCCTGTCTTTCATTTGCTTCTTCTATAGATCTGACTCCTTACATGCCTGAGGAAGGGCCCTGTGTGGCCTGATCTGTTACCCTTCTCCATGGGGCAGGGGTGCATGGGAGGGCGTTATTGGTGGTTCCCCCCATTTTGTGGAACTCCCTTCCCCTGGAGGTTCACTTCTGGGCATCTTCTGGAGACGATGCAAAATGCTTTTATTTGGAAGAGCATTTGGTGAGCAGGGATAGCAAGGTTGGTTGGGTTTCTGTGTAGGGCTGTGGGGGAGGATGGGAGCTTGAGGGGAGGGTGATTTTATTGCGTGAATTTTAATGTTTTTAATCGTTACAGATTGTAAGTCACTCTGAGCCTTGTGGGAAGGGTGACCAAAAAATTCAATTAATTAATTAATTAATTAATCTCACCAACCAAGGTTGCTCCGAGAAAAGAGATCATCTGAACTACTCTGTGTCATCTGTAATGTTCCTTTCTTGTTTAAAATGTTCTATAAAAATTAATCATCTTAATTATTAGTTCTGGCCTCCTGCATGGGTGGTGGGGGAGAAACAGGGAAAGGGGAAGAAAGCCCATTGTGCTTGCTCCATTTCTGTCGTGTACCCTTGAGAGGTGACGCATCGTTTTCTGTTCCAAAGTTACCCACTGTTCTGTACCTTTGACTTGGAGTGCAGCAGCTCTGTCATAGCCTTTGTCTGCCGCTTCATAGACCACAGTAGTTATTTTCTTATCAAAAGATAATTCAAAGTCTATTATTAAGACAACGGATTTGACTTTTCAATGAGTTTATGTCTTTAAGGATAGTTTTCGGCAAATGAGTCAGCCATATGTTAAATCAATTTTAACATCCATTATGAAACACTGAATCATACTTTATATCATTGTAATGATAATGAATGATCATCTCTCTCATGTCCCCTCATTTGTCCTGCTTCTCATCAATCTTGCTAATATCACAAAGATTTATTAAATGAATAAGTTTCAGACTATAACTGTTTTAATATTAATAGCTCCATTTTATGTTGTTTCTCTTACTATAATTTCCATTTGTGTTTAAGCATGCTGACTTTAAAAGTAATAATCCTTTTTATACTGACACTTAATGAATAGAAAACCAGTAAATCAATACAAAAGTCCTCCTTAATGAGATTTTGGTAATTACACCTATACATTACGACATACAGTACATCTCTTAGTGTCCTTCATATGTACAAGATTCACAAAGGTAAAAGACTGCAGCTTGAAGGCTAAGGTAATTTTTTAAATGATTTCCCAAGCTACCGCTGAGAATAAACACAGCTGGATAAATATATCTCAACTAGATTTAAAAGCTCCCAGGAGTAAAAATTTTAACGCAAGCCCCTTTAATATAAATCCCTGGGCTAATAATGCTCCCCTAGAGGGTGTCGCAATGGCCATACTGCTAGCCAGGGAATTCTAGATCCATTGGGTCAAATCCAGGGTCATGTTCATTTCTGAGCTTAGTATAACGCTGTGCTATTTTATGCTGGCATTCTCTCTGGTTTCTTTTTGTGGCAACCTCATAATTGACCAAATGGCTCTAATTGTTTATCAGAGGAGAGGAGTGAAGCATCTAACTGAGAAAGAATGCAAAGGCAATTAAGAAGCCGATTGACAAAACAATACCCACAAAAACATGAGGTTGATACAGCATGGGAACATCAAGAAGTGAACCCTCTCCTCCTGGAGGTTCACCACAGCCTGAGGTTGAGCCTTTTTCAGAGGCAATGTAAGATATATTTAACTGGCCAGACATTTGGGAGGTGGGGATAGTGCCTCGGATGCTATTAATGCAGAAATGTTTTAATTACGGCTGAAACAAGATCTCGCATTTGCGAGATATCTTGTCAAAATCCTGGTTATCGGTTCGTCATGGGAAAACCGAGAACTGAGACTGTTTCATCCAGTTTTTAGCGAGAAAATAAAATGTTGAAAACATTGTACATGTGCAAAATGGCTCTTGGGTTGTTTTGCACATGCACAAAATGTCTCCCGAGTGCTGATATTAAACAAAATGGCATGGAGCGAATTTTTCGCATGTGCAGTTAATGTTATTTTTCTCGCTGAGAACTCATCTTGGGACTGAAATTTTGGTCCCAGTATTTGAAATTGTGACTTTTACTCACAAGAAATATTGGGCTGCTTGTTCAGTCCTAGTTTTTATATAGTTTGGACTTTTATCCTATGCATGTTTTTGTATGTATGTTTTGTTATAAAACTTGAGAAGTTCTGAAACAGGTACCCACAAAAGCAGTTATACCTGACCCATCAAATTTGTGTTACTTGACATTTGTGCCACTCAGCATTTTCATTTTGTTTCTTCCCATTCCCACACCCACTTCAGAGGCAGGGCAGTGGCCCTATTTCTATTTTAAGAATGGGAAACTGAGGGACAGAGAGGCTGAGCAACATGCTGAAGGTCATGCTGGGTTTTGTGTGGCAGAGAAGAGAATTAAACACCAATTTTAGAAGTTCTAGGATAGATTTCTGTCTCCTGTACCAAACTTCCTTCTTAATTACCTTAGTTGGAGCAGAATGAGAGAAGCATGGAACATCCTTTCATTAGCCAAGAGACTACCATTGGCTGAATATTCATGTGTGCTGTGTAATGACGCAAAGTTATAGTTCTGAGTCTCTCTCTTTCGATGTCAGAGTAACCAGAACGCATTTAGAGACAGAGAGTCTCTCAGCATGCAGAGGTGTCCAAACTGTGGCTCATGGTTCTTAAGTAGAACTGAAATGAGTACCCGCCAAAACGGGTATACCTCTCAAATTTCTGGTACCCAAATTGACCCCAAAACATTGGATACTAATTGGTACCCAATTTCAACCCAATTCAGGTACCTGATGACCCGGAACGATAAGTTCCAATCCTGGAATGTCGAGTTATGTACCAATTTGTTTTCATTTCCAATGCCTATTTTTTTAATCTTCCATCCTGGAAAGTCAACTTTCCATCCCAGAAAATTGACATCTGGTCCCGATCTTTTGGTTTTCCGTGCCAGTTTGGGGGGTTTTACATTCCAATATATTGATCAGCGATTAGAAAATTAAAAAATCAGTACTGGAAGTTCCCAACTTTTCGTGCTTCCAGGTACCCAATCAGTACTCAAGTAGCCCACTGAGTACTCAATGCAGTACCTGAACATTTGTGTATTACCCAGAGGTAATACACAAATTACCCAGGTTTGTTGTGTAAACTTGACACCCACTTCAGCTCTACTTGGGCAGTTCAAGTGCAGCTCTCTAGGGATGTGTGAACACGGTTCTGATGTTCGGAGTTCGGACCATACTTGGTCTGTTCGGACAACTGAACTGAACATCCAAACCGAACTCGGAAATGACCGAACAGTTTGGTCATGTTCAGGTGAGTTCGGGGAGGGAAAAAACGTGACTGGAAGGCCCCTTTGAGTGGGAAAAATGTGACTGGAAGGGGGAGGCAGCTGAGGAGCAGACTTCCTGGTACCAGGGGAGGAGACCAGAGGTGGTCTCAGGGCCAAATGATACCGATACCGAAAAACCCCTCAGAATTTGGTATTGATATCGGTACCGATAGCACTATTTTGAATGTTCAGCAGTGTTCGGCTGAACTGAACTCCGCCGAACCAAACAACCGAACCCAAACTCGGTTTTCAAACCGAACGGTCGAACATCCGAACCGTGTTCTGTTCGCACATCCCTAGAACTCTCAGTCATAGCTAGTCCTGGCCAATGCTGTCTTAATAGTTCTGTGTTTTACTTCTTTGCACCTGAATTTCAATAACTAATTTGCAGCATTATGATATTTTGGGTTGGCCATTTCAGCAATAGTCGATATTTTGCACCTGTACAATTGCCAAAAATGATGGAATCCAAATGTTAAAACAACAAAGCCAAAAAATCAGAAACACAAACATGCCAGAACAGAAGAGCAACAAATTGGTTATGCGATTACCAGGTTTTGGTTGCGGGTATTGTTTTGGCACTCAAAGGATTACCCCAAAATTTGACAAATAGCCACAAATAATAAACGCACTATCCATTTCATTTTTATGTGCAGATTTTGGGGTTGTGAACTTTGGCCATTCCTGATGCTTTGGGTCTACTGTCGGGCAATGCAGCTCCTGCTAAAGCCATAGACAGGCTTGTGATTGAGCGGGGGTGGGGATGGAATTAAAGTCAGTTCCAAAGTTCACTGGAAGTTCACACAAAGATCTCTGGACTGGTGTAATCTGCTGTGTTCAATGAGAGCCTGTAAAGATTCCTACTACAGAATTCAAGATGAATGGTCATTCTTGAAGTGGCTGGTCTGGAAGGGCTACATACAATGTATGCCAACGATCTAGCGGAGATGTAATGAAGACATGAATTAAAGAGACTAAGCACTCTCTTGAGATAGCACTGGCCACCACCTTGCTATGCTCTGTAGATGGTAGACTAAATGTGGCTTTTGTGATGGAGCTGAAATGGTAATCAAAAGATGGGCGGGGATCACACCTGACCTCGAGACGATGCTCTGTAGTTGCAGGCTGTTTAATCCATGTATCAAAAGGAGAACTACAAAAGATGAATCATCAGAAGAGTTGGGGGGGGAAAGGTGACTTGCTCTTTTCTAAATTCAACCTCAGGAATCATGTCACACATTCAAGTCGTATTTTCCTTTAGGAACTTAATCAAATGAGAATTTGTTTCCCTGAGGTCAGTAATAAAGGGGATTAATCTGTGCTGGATAATCATCATAACAAGGGTGTAAAAAGCTGTACCTCTTTGCAACACCGTGGATGCAAGCAGAAACATATCACAGGCCTGCAGTAACAGAAACAGTATTAGTAGCGGTATTGGATTACTAACATTTAATTTCTGGTAACAGAAACAAAAATACTGCCAGTATTCAAATCCCTTACTAGCAATATTAGTAAGACAAAACAAAATCTGATTAACGTTAATAACCAAATTGAAGAAAGACCTGGGCACTGGGCAGTTATAGACTGGCTACACCAGGCATCCAGACCTGCCCCTCTTAGCTGTTCAGTAGGAAGTTGGGCAGCTGCTATTTTTTCGACTTCTGCTGCTAAACTGGCCTCCAGTTAAATTGCAGGTCAAGATCAGCCTCACTGTAATCCACATCCAGATGTTTCCTCTGGTGGGGCAAAACATCAGGAGCTGCGGGAAAACAACAGGGAATGGATCCCCCATTGTGACCTGTTGGGTGCTTCTCCCAAGCCACCGTGATTGGCCACTGTCAGAGACAGGATGCTGGGCTAGATGGACCATTGTTCTGACCCAGTACGACACTTCCTATGTTCTTATGGGGCACACTGCCTCTCAGTTGCTCCCCCAAACTTTCTAAGAGGCCTGTGATCCTCCTCTGAGTGGATCTGGAGGTAGGTGACCCTTCTGTTTGAGAGTTGCCGGTCTGGAGATTTTTGGAGGCCACTGAGCAGACACATCCAGTTCAACACTTCCTAGAAGACTACTTCAAGGTAAGTGCACAGTGGGCAAGGGGGCTGAGAGCGGTGTTGTTCAGGGAGAGGGGTTCAGTTCAGGTTTGGAAAGTCCCAGAAGAGGTAATTTTGGAAGAGGAACAGGGTCCCAGGCCCAACTCAGGTCCCTCCTAGGGCCTGGTGTGGCAATGAGATTATGTTGGTAGGGAGAGGGTCCAGATACTTCTAAAGAGGATCCTAGGAGAGGTTAAAAGGGCATGGGGCAATTATATGGGGCTGAGGCACATTCCCTCTCCCCCCACCCCCACCCCCTTAGCTTTCATGCTCTGTTGTGGAGGAGGTGTTTGTCAAAAGTTGGAGAAAGGGGTGAGAACCTGAGAGGGGGACTGTTTTGGTTTGAGGGAAGGAGCAATTATGGAGCTGAGGAGGATTTGTAAAGGTTCTAGCTGGGCAACCAAGGTATTTCCGCATCCCAGTGCATTCTCTCAGATGAAGACCCTACTACTGGCAATGAAACATGCAATTTTTTACAACAGTTTTGAAAAGTATTCCCTGCTTCAGTTTCCCAAGTTTGTTTGCATGCATGCAGACTCATAGCACACAAATGCACACGTGTGCACACACCAGGCCCTTTCCTTTATCAGTTCGTGCTTCACTTAGCTCCCCCTACAACCACCCAATTGTGGTTGTACAACCTACAACCACCCAATTTTCCAACCAGCATATGGGTCTGGAGGAGGGTGTTGTAGAACTTCCTCTGCATTTCCTATTGCAGAGACAAATGGCACTAGGAGGAAGAGAAAGAGAGTCTTGTGTTTTCGATCATTTCACTTAGTGTCAGAAGATGAAAGTGCATGCAAGACTGAAGACTGCACAATACTGATTTCTTTTGGCCGTATGTTTCAGATAGCGACCTGGTCGCCATCATCCATTCTTTCATTAACTCGAGATCGGACTAATGTAATGCGCTCTACGTGGGGTGACAGTCCAGAGACTGCAGCTAGTACAGAATGAGGTGGCCCTTCTCCTTAACCGGAGGTGGAGGTGGAGGTGTCTGAGTAAACACCATGGGCGGTGGGTGTAGGTGCATGCATGCTCCCGCGCAACGCCCATCTCCACCCACCACTCACCCACGAAGCAATCGGCAATGGAGTCCGTTGCTTCATCAGTGGGTGGTGGGTGGAGATGGGTGTTGCATGGGAGCATGCACGCACCTACACCCACCACCCGCGGTGTTTACACAGACACCTCCACCCAGAGAAATGCACCCCACCCACCGCACCGCAAAACTGGGTGGAGGCATCTTGTGTGAAAAGGGCCCATGTTGCAGGACTGCAGTGTTGCCCTGTACCATGTATAATAAAATGTAACACTCATTTTATCGGTGTTAGAGTGTCTGTGTAAAAAGGGCCTAAGGAGAGGGTGTTCTCAATGGCTGAACCCCAGCTGTGGAATTCCCTCCCGGTGGAGGTCCAGATGGCCCCAGACCTCCCTTCCTTCCAGCGTATGACTAAGACCTGACTGTTCCATTGGGCGTTTGGTGGGGGAGATGGGGTTTAGGGTTGACGATTGTGATTAGGGAGGGGGGAGGGAGATTTATTGATTGATTTATTGATTTCTCTTTTATTGTGCTGTTTTAGCTGTTGTTTTATTGTTTCTATGTGTATGCCGCCCCGAGCTGCCTGGAACAGGAGGGGCAGGGTAATAAAATGTGTTAAACAAGCCAACAAACAAATAAAATTTTGGTAAGTATTTCTCATCTTTTGGAAATAAATTCTGATTTTGTAATGACCTTCAGGTTAGCCAGGTGTTTCCACCTCCTATTGGCAGCATGAGAGAGCATTCTCCGTGTCCTGGGACTGTGCTCAGCCTTTAACAAAGTCCAAACGGGATGGGTTTGAGGGTGGAAACAATCAAGACAATAGCTCACATTAGCCGTCACCAGGAATGTTCCTGCATGCCTGTCTGTTAGGCATCCACCATATGACCACCACATGGTCACCATTCAAAGAGCTGCCACTCACGGAGGAGTCCAGGGACATTGAAGGCCCACCATGTGGATCAATCAGGGTTAATGATTGCCCACGTGTCTGTGTCTCCTCCATTTGTTTCCCCTGCAGCCTCACCGGCATCCAGGTCCACCAGCACGGAGAGTCCCGTATAGAGCACCCGGCCAGCTGAGAGGCAGGAGTGGTAGCAATCTTCATCCTCATAGCTGCCTCTCAGCTGAAATGTGGGGAGGGAGACTTAGGCAGGAGATCTCTAGTGCGCATCTCAGCTAAAAGGCAGCTGCGGGAAGCGAGACCGCTAGTGCCACTTGTGGAAGCTGCCACTAGTTCATGAAATATGGGTTGGGGGCTGCCCATTTATTAGGCTGGACATGTTAAACATGTTTGGAATCTGTATGTGGTCTGCAAAGACCAAACACGGACTCCAGCGGGCTATCGTGTCATTTGATTCCACCCTAATTTTGGGAGGTACATATTATAGGGTAACAGGATCTGCCGAGGCATGTTCCTGAACCATGGGCTTCCTTGCAACACTGTAGCCAAATTTGGGGTGACTAGATTTCAGATGGAATTGTGTTAATTTCTGACACATCTTTATATTTTGAGTTCTAACTCTATGTTTAAACAACTAAATTGTTATATACAGGGACAATATGCAGGAAAGGTGAAGAAACACCTGAAATCTTGCCATCCTAAACTCTTTGAAGAGGTTTTTGAGAGAGATGAAAAAGTTGCTTAAAAAAGACAACACAAATTACCTTCTGCTAATACCCCTCTCATCAAGACAATGAAAAAAACAAGTCTTAATTTCACCTGGTAAATGTCTATTGATAGTAAGTGTAGCAAAAGTAGGGTTTTCTGTGTTGGTCCCAAATATCGGCAATAGAGACAAAGTAGTAAAGTGATAACTTTTATTGGACCAACCCCAGTTGGTGGAGGTATATAAGCTTGCGGACCTCTCCGGATTCTTCATTTGGTAGGTCTGGGGTTACAAAACAGACCTGCCTGACAAAGTATCCTGTGAGGTCGAAAAACTTACATACCTCCACCAACTGGAGCTGGTCCAATAAAATATATCATTTTACTTTGTCTCTATTGCCTATTGATATTAAGACATTTAAGAAAGGCCTTGTGTCACTTGTGACTGTTAATGGGCATCCTTTCTCTGCTGTGGATTTAGAATCCTTTGGGGACCAAAGGGATCCAAAATCCCTTTGGATAGATGGTCCCTAAAAAAGAATATTATAGCATACTACAGTGCTGCTAAGCAAAGACTTAGGAATAGGATAGCAAATAAAATTGTTTCTTAAAATGGATACTGCTACTTGACAAGACCAATCATTTCATGTCATAAATATTCGGTTTGTAGATGACAAAGGATAATTACAGTTAAAAGTTGGATACAGAGAATATATCCAGCATGTGAAGAGTGTGAAGTTACTTAATGAAGCTTCAATGGCAAGAGTAGATGATTGTTATGAGTCTAAGTCCATTAAAAATTAAAATGTGGATGAAGATGACCCGGAATTGCATTCCAATGGCAAAGCTTGTATTCCTTAATGTTCCATTTTCATTCATTTTCTTATTTTAATTATTAAAATTAACAGGGCTTTTTCACTATTTTCCAGGGATGTGTGAACCGAGTTTAGGGTTCAGGTTTCGGCCCAAACTCAGGGTGTTCGGCCTGTTTGCGAACACCCCAAATCCGAACTTCCCCCTGCACGAACCAGCCCAACAAAATTCGGGTTCCGAACCCATTCGGTGGGGGGCTGGGGACAGGGGGGAACCCGGTTTTCCCTTCCCTCTCCAGGCTGCGCAGGTGGAAGGGGCACCTCCTCCCCACTCCACCCTGGGGTGGAGGGGGGAGTGGTGTCAGCAATGGTGGCAGGTCCAGCGGTGGCGGCGCTCCAAAGCGCTCCAGGCCTCTGCTAGGAATGCCTAGTAGAGGACTGAAGTGCTCCGTAGTGCCGCTGCTGCCACCGCTGCCACCGTCAGACCCGGAGCCAGAGCCCCAGAACCACCAGGTAGGTTGATCCCTTGGGTGGGTGGGGGGTTAAAAAAAATTTACCAGNGGGGGGGGGGGGGGGGGGGGGGAGAGGTGAGCCCTGGCGCCCCTTCCATCTATGCAGCCTGGAGTGGGGAGGGAAAACAGGGTCCCCTCGAACGTATTCCGGCTGAACAGTCAGAACCCAAATGGTTTCGGGGGGCTGAACCCCGAATGGGCCAAACCCTGAACATCCCTACTATTTTCATGAATTCCCATTTAGTAATTGCCTTTGCTCATGACTGTATTTAATATTGTTATTGTTGTTGTTGTTATCCCACCTCTCTCGGCCAAAGGTAAAGCTGAAATTAAGTCTTTGAAAAACTTCAGAATTTGTCAAATATTAAGGTATTCAGCTTGGAAAGGCCGAATTCCGATGTTGAGGACAAAGGACATTATTGGGAAAACTTTGCAAATCTTTGGAAACCATTGTACGCGTGGGGGACTGGTGAATAGTTGAACTTCCCTTCTTCTGGAAATGAAACTTAGTGCCATATTTGGTAGGGGGGGAGGTATGGGAGGGGACAATTGAGTGATGGTAATCCAGATGGCAAGCTTTGATTGGCTGGCCAAGTCAGTTGGTCAGCTTTTGTATTGGCTGGCAGGGAAAATAAAAGTGTCTGCGCTGCAGCCTTTTGTCCATTCTCTTTGGTGAATCTGGCTGCGCTGCATGCTACAGTGCTGCTGGGTGTGTAAGTAATTGGCTGTGGGGGGAGAGGGGTGCCTGGCCTGGCATGGTATGGTATGGCCTGTCCTTTCCATCGGGCCAGTACTGGGGGATGGGGGTTAATGTGACCCTCTACCATGCCGTGCAGTGGTTTTTTGTCGTTTTTAACAAATAATTGGGTGCCACATTGCCGCCTGCTCCTTGGTTGGCATTTGGCACCATGAGGAGGGACCTCACTTCCAGGTTCCACTTCCCAAGTTTACTTGGTTGGTTCAAGTTACCATTGTCACAATGTCATGCCAAAGAAGAGGTTCCCCCGAGAGGGGTGTGAATGTCTGGTTTCTCAATTTTGCGACTGCTTCTGGTGCCTGGGCTTCCCGGCTTTTTTGGTTGGGATTTATTTCTCTATGCAGTTGCAGACTGTTTTGCAAGTGCTGTTGTATTCGAATTTCTCTTGCTAGCTTTCATTTTTGTGCACTGCTTGGTTGGCATAATGATATAGCGGGTGGACTTACTGCTGATGGTGGGCCATGCTGGAGGTACACTACTACTGTTGTTGTTTTTTGGGTTTCTGCAAACAGTTGCACTTTTTTCGGGTTGTCTTCTGGAGTGATTGTCCCACTTTTGCTAACCTGCTTTTCTGGGTAGTGCTTTTCTGTGTAGTGCTTTGGCTGTGGATTCAAGGACTTTGCAACAACTTTCCAAAGTTTCCAAAGTTTTTCGAGGTCTGGAATTCCGAATCCAAATCCCAAAACTTCGTAAACAGCGCCGAAGGGCCACCAAGTACTCAAGCCAATTATTCAGAACTTCGGTATTTGGCCCGAGTTCTTGGAAGTACTATTCAGTATAGCCCTACGCAAAGGCGACTCGAGGTGGGTTACAGAAGACTAAACATACAACAATAATACAAATATAAATCAGATTAAAATACAATACAACAATAATAATAATTTAAAAAAATCAAATAAAAGCTCATAAAATCACAGTGATCGATACAAAAACCCTACCTAACCCCATTCCACCATCCCCCTCTTCAAATGCCTGACTGAAGAGCCAGGTTTTACAACTACACCTTAAGGTAAGAAGATCTGGGGTCAGATGGATCCCCACCAGGAGGGCATTCCAAAGTGATGGCATGGCTGCCACAAATGCTCACCTGTCTGTCCGTACCCGTAGAAAGCAAGAGACCACTGGGGGGTAGGGGGGCACTCCTGGATGATGGTAGGGGCCTCCCAAGGGACCAGGGGTTTAGGAGATCCTTCATGTAAGCAGGGCTTAGACTGTTAAGGGCCTTAAAGGTTAAAACCAGCACCTTGAATGGTGTCTGGAAGACAATAGGCAGTCAGTGCAATACTTGGAGCACTTGTGTAATATGCTCACTGTGACCTGTCCCCATAAGGAGAAGGGTCTCTGCATTCTGCACAATATGCCACTTCTGGACATCATCAAGGGCAACCCCAAGTAGGGCACATTGCAATAGTTTAATCTTGATGTGACAAATGTATGGATGATGGTGGTGATGAGGTCTGAGTCTGAGACATATGGAGGGAGCCTCCTCACCAGATGTAAAAGGCGAAAGTCGCCCCTGGCCACCGCCAACACCTGGCAGCCCAAGCACCACTGTGAATCCAGGAGCACCTCCAGGCTCCACACAGACAGACTCAATGGAGGGCAAGCACCCCGCAATGACAGGAGTATTCCCCTCCCTCAGATCACTGACCCCACCTACCAGCATCACCTCTTTCTTATTGGGTTTGAGCTTCAGTCGGCTCCACCTCATCCAATCTCCCACAGCGGCCGGACACTGGGACAGCAAGGAGACGACAGGGCCTCGGTCAGATGAAAAGGATAAGTATCGCTGGGTGTCATCCGCATATTGGTGACAACGCACTCCCCAGCTGAGCACAACCTCTCCGAGCGGCTTCATATACATGTGAAACAGGAGAGGGGACAAAATAGAGCCCTGCGGGACCCCACACGAGAGAGCCCCAGCGGACGAAGTACAATCCCCTAGCACCGCCTGCTGTGATCTACCGGCGAGGTAGGAACGGAACTGCTACAAGATGCTGCCATCTACCCCAGTCAGGTCCCGCAAGTGGGTCACCAACATCTTGTGGTTAACGGTGTCAAAAGCTGCTGATAGATCCTGTAGAACTAGCAGGGTAATTTGAACCCTATCCAACTCTACTAGGAGTTCACAACCAAGGCTTGTAATTCTTTCTAAGCAGGAGCCACACGTCATGTAATGTTCCTTTCATGCCTATTACATTTGCTATTTCTGGCTTGTTATAATTGCAAGTTCACTGAGACGAGAGCAAGAGTTCCCATTCTGAAGGGAAATACTGAACTGTCAGAGTTCTTGAAAGTGTCCATTGGTATTTTGACAGTTTCCAGTGATTTTGCATTACCAGCATTTTGCCCATCACTTTCCAGGACCTTTTTGTCACTCTCGTCACTTTTCAGGGCTTTTAATCACTTTCTGGAATTTTTTGGTCATTTTCTGGGAATTGTACAATCGTTCTATAGCAGTTCTAAAGACAAGTTTGGCAATGCAAAGCATTTCCCCAGTGCTTAGCTGGCACGTTTTCATCTCCCCAGCTCCCAGGCACACATAGGGCTTGGGGACGGCCCTTGGCCCCCATTCAACTTGAAAAAAAAACATTAGAAAATGCAGGAAACAGCAGGAAAGTTTCTCTGTCATGCAAATCTCAGCGAATTCCCTGCTTCTGAAAGAACCAGCACTTGCCAAGATTTTTCATTTCAGGTCTAAAGTTCACTACACAACTGTTGTCATTACCCTTATTGGTGCTTGTAAACTGTTTTGATTAGGGACTAGCCCTTTCCCCCCCTGTATTCTGATTCCTGGACTTGATGTAAAGTGCGAGAAATCGTCCAAAACACCAACAAGTCTCAGAAATTGGGAAAATACCAGTAACTAATGGAAATTGCAGAAATACCAGAAACTAATGTAAATTGATTAAAATACTGGAAATGAGTGTAAATTACTGGAAATACTGGAAATTGATGGACAGGCACAGATGCCAATCTCAACAACAGCAGAAGCATGGATTAATGGAAAGTGATGAAATACTGACAAACAGTTCCTACACTCCTGAAAAGTAGATATTTCCTGACAGCACAGGAATGGTCATTCTTGCCTTACTTTGTGCTACCACATTACACTCTGTTTAGCACGGAGGTTTTCTTTGACCATGTGGTAATCCAGTGATACAGCCATTGAAAAGTTCCTTGTATTGTTTTCCTTCTGAAAATTCCCTGGAGTAGATAACCTGAGTGAATTTTTCAGCTGACCTTCCACAGAGTGAGGACTTTCAATCATCAGAACAGTCCTGCAGAACCCCGAGTGGGGTTATCACAGGGTCCTTTGTTTGGAGGTTTTAGGGCATCTGAAAGCAGCCTGTGTCCCATTTTCAAAAGGGATCTAGGGGAATATGGCTTCACTCCCAAAGCCATGCACTAGTCCAGAGTACTCCTGCTGAAATCAGGAACAAGACCGTTAAGGCTTGAGGCCTACATCTCGTTGAAACTCTGTAGAACTTTCACTCCTTGGTCCCTTAAGTGCGTTGGACGATTTTACCCTCAGCGGCTATAATTAATTTTCCACTTGAATTAATAAAACAGAAAAGTGTTGGTTATTGTTCTTATTGTTTGATAGTCAATTTAGCAGACAAGATGATCTCCAAAGAACAAGGAAAATGAGTTTATGGCATCTTAATAATGAATATTATGTTTTGAGAGCCCCAAGCTAATGGACTCTTGGTCTGCACTTGACCTTGCAGAAGACCTGGGAGGAAATGAATGCAGATTTCCAAAGGCTGAATAAAAGCTTTCTCTTTCTTACCCAAAACCACTCAGCAGCCTAAGAGACCCCTTGAGCTTGAATACTCTATACCTAAGCATGAATGTCATTCACCTGGTTCCCCTTCTCTATTCACTCAACCTTCTCTTGCATCCTAGAAGCAGACGTTTTGAATGCCTTGGCCCCCTGGGGTTCTCACATCTATTCAGAAATAATCTTTCCCTTCTGGACCTCAAAACTAACTGCTGGAAATCTTATCATCCATTCAGCTCAACACATATGAAAATTTAGCAATTAATTATCTCTGGTTCTAATCCAGTAAGCCTGTGCAATTAACATCTGGGATTCAGTACATCCTTTTGCTGACTTTTTAATTTAAGGATGGGGACGTGGTGGATCCCCCATCACAGACTTAAGCTAACAACTCTTGCAGCACTTCTTTGAAAAGTGCAAGAGGATCAAACACCTGCCAGCGTGGCAAAACGGGGAGGTGAAGGAAGCTATTAGAGCCAAAAAAAAGTGTCTGTAAAAAAAAAGGATACCTAGTCCTAAGGAGGAAAATAGGAAAGGACATAAGCACTGACCAATTAGATGGAAAACATTAATAAGACAGGGCAAGAGGGAATTTGAAGAGCGACTTGCTAAAGATGCAAAAACTGAAAATAAAAACCTTTTCAAGTACATCAGAAGCAAGACATCTGCTAGAGTTAGTTGGACCAGGGTATAACAGGGACACTCATGGAGGATATGACCATTGCACAGAAGACAAATGAATTCTTTGCTTCATGGCCTTCACATCAGAGGATGTACGGGAGATACCCACACTGGAACTATTCTTTGTAGGTGATGAAACAGAACTTCCACAAATCAACGGGACTCGGGAAGAAGTTCTAAAGAAAATTGCAAACTAAATAGTAACAAATCACAAGAACCAGATGATATTCACCCCAGGGTTCAAAAGTAACTCAAATATGAAATCGCAGACCTGCTATTGATAATATGTAAACTTTCACTAGAATCCGCCACGGTACCTGAGGACTGAAGCGAAGCAAATGTAAAGCTAGTATTTTAAAATGGCTTCAGAGGTGATCCTGAAAACTACAGACCATTAAGCCTGATGTTGGTGCTGGGAAAACTGGTGAAAACGGTTGTTAAGAACAGAATTACTGGGAATATTGATAAACACAACTGAATGGGGAAGAGTTAACATGGATTTAGCAAAAGGAAGTCATGCTTCACTAATCTATTGGAATTTTTCAAGGTTGTAAATAAGCATGTGGATAAGGCTGGCCAGTTGATATAGTGTATCAATATAGGGTATTTTCAGATGTGACGGGGCTCAATTTGCCCCACCACGGAAACACCCTACTGATTCCCAGCCGGGGCCAACACGTAACGGCCAACAGATGTGTTGGCCGCTCCCGGCAGGGAGTCCGGGGGGGCCGGGGCCGCGTGGCACAACGCGCGACCCCACGGCTCTGCTCCCCCATGCTCCCTAGGCCACCCACCCTCTTGGGAGATGGGCGGGTGCCGCGACCAATGCGGCTGCAGCGCCGGACCGCATTGACCACGGCCCGGAATCCCGCTGCTGATTCTGGGCCGTGGTAAGGGGACAGACATTACGGTCTCCTTGGTCACGGGGGGGAATCACATTCAACACGCAAACAGAGATGGTCCGGCCAGGACCTCCGTTTGCGTGTTGAATGCGATTCCCCTCCGTGATTCACGGGGGTGAACATTTGGGGGGGAACTTCTGTTCCCCCCCAACAGATGTTACAGGATCACGATCACCATGTGGGGATTCACCGTGGTTGAGCATGATTTCGCAACATCTGAAAATACCCATAGTGTACCCTCTCAAATAGTACTAGAACGGGGGACACTCCATGAAACTAACTGGCAGCAGATTTAAAATAAATAAAATCATATTTTTTTTCACTCAACACACAATTAACTTGTGAAATTTTTTGCCAGGTGAAGTGATTAAACTAGCAGTATAACTGAGTTTTAAAAAAAGATTTGATAAGTTCTTGGAGGGTAAGTCCATTAACAGCTATTACCCAAGTAGTTTGGGCAGCGAACGTAACCTTTGATTCTTGTGAGCTGGGAACGAACAGCAGGTCCCATTGTGATCTCTTAGGTACCTCTCCTGATTGACTGATATCAGCCTGTGCTGGAGACAGGATGCTGGGTTCGATGGGTCTGACCTGTTATGGCACTTCTTTTGTTTATATTTGTGCCATCACCCTTCTTGGAGCCCTCTGCACCATTCACCTGCCTGTCTATGGGATGCTACTTCTCAAAGCCCAAGAATGTTATAGATTTTTTCAGAGATGTTAAGATCAGAGGGGTCTGCTGAGATCATGTAACCTGACTTCCTCTATACCGCAGGCCTATTGAGTTGTTTATTTATTATTTATTTATTTTTTATTATTAATTAATTATTATTATTATTATTATTATTATTATTTATATAGCGCCAGCGATGTACCTGGCGCTTTACAGAGAATAAAATAGACACGGTCCCTGCCCGAGAGCTCACAATCTAAAGACAGAGGGAGGGGAGACAGGGAAGGGGGAACAGAGGGAGAGACAAGGGATACAACATTCATGAGGATGCGAGAACTCAGGTACATGTGCTTGGCTTGGTTGCCGTAAATTGGGAGTTTTCAGATAACAGGTGAGGGATAATCCTGGGTGGGGATGATTAGCAGGAGTTAGGAAGGGCTGAGCGGAAGAGGTGGGTTTTGAGGAGGGACTTGAAGGTGTGGAGGGTGGGGGCAAGGCGGACGAGGGCTGGGAGGGAGTTCCAGTCATGCGGGGCAGTGAGGGAGAAGGGACGAAGGCAGTTGGGGGAGCAGGGGAGGGGTGGGGGGGATGGAAGTGCTCGAGCAGGGGTTTGGAGGGAGATCAGGGCAGAGAGGTGGGGGAGTGAGGTTGTGAAGGGCTTTGTAGGTGAAGACTAGGAGCTTGTGCAGAATACACTCAGGAAGAGGGAGCCAGTGGAGAGAGGAGAGGAAAGGCTGCACGTCTTCATTACTGCACATTGCTAGAGGCCTGATGAATTTAAAACTGGACCTGCATAAGCGTACATATTGTCTCAGCATTTCCTAGCTGGAGTGCCAAGGAACATGGGTCAGGATTGCTCAAGCATTCATCATTCATGAGACAGAGTAGCTTATTGATTAGAAAAGGAAAGTGGGAGTTGACATTTCTAGACTCTACTGTTTGCTTTTCCACCAAGTTGCAGAGTTACCAGTTCACTGGACCTCTCTGTGGCCTCCTCTTGGCCCTTTGTCCGGCATGCATGTTCAGTCATGCTTCCCTCATAGGAATGTTAGAACCAAGGAATAAACATTAGGGCATCCCTTTGAAGCCAAGACAGAAAAGGTGACAAAATAGCAACTAAACCCAAATAATAATACACTCTCTCCCACCTAGAAGCAACGCATAAGGCTGATACAAACAGCCCTTCTGTTTTCATTGAACACTTCTGTGAATACAGAAAATTTTGATAGAAAGTCCTGTCGATCAAAATTTGGGATCAGAATTCTAATCAGCTGTTTTGTGCATCTGTAAAATGGCAGCGAACATCCAAACGGAAACTGGATTCCATTCCCATTGTCTTTTAGACTGATTGAACCAACAAGATCCATCAACAATGGAATCCAGTTGGAAACAGAGTCCCAGTCCTAGCGGTGCTTAGTGCTAGCCTCATTTGCTTAACAGGGCATTTTCAGCAGCTAAAATGTGCAATCCAGATGGTGGAAGGAATGGCCGTAAATTCCTGACAATCCCAAGCAGGGGCGGCTGGTACATATGGGCACTGGGGGCAGTGACCCCCTCGTACATATGGCACCCCCCAGCCTGCACCCGCATCCCCCAAACATCTTATCTCACCTCTTATCTCCAATTGGAACCCAGCAACCAACATACCTCCCAGGCAGTTCTTTTCCTGGTTCCTTCCCCCTCCCCTTTCCTTCTGTCCCTGGCTGCCCTGGCCAGGCTGGCTGTGATGTGAGGTGGGTCACTCTCCAGAGTAAACTAAACAGTCAAAGCATCCTAGCCAGGAGGTATGGCCAGCAGACGACAATGGATTCCAATGGGAGCCCAGCAGCCATTAGAATCAAAAGCCTGGCTGGGCACTTTGAAAAACCGCCTTCCGGGGCAGAGCCTCTGGCTTCTCCTCCCCACTTCCTTCCGTGGGCGGAGCCAGACTGCAGTTTCAGTGGAGCCAGTTTTCTGCACATGGTCACGGCTGCAGCTGCCTGCTCCTGTCTGGTCAGTTTCAGGGCCCTTGGACTCCACTTAAATTAAATATTTGTTTTTCTTCCCCTGAGCAGATTGGAAGCCTGAGGTGGGGAGGGCAGATTGGGGGAAGTTGTGTGCTTTAAGATTTAATTGTGTCCCCTGCTTGCCCCCATGTGCGCTGTGGGGGCTTGCTTCTAACATGCTGCTTCTTAAGTGAATAAAGAGAGGGTGGTTGTTTTGTGCCTTGCTTGTGTTTCTCCTGGGCAGATTGGGTGGTAGGGGAGGATTAAGATTTGTGACCCCCATATGCACTGTGGGGGACTTGGTTCTAACCCGCTGCTTCTAAAAGTGATTTTTTTTAAAAGAGAGAGAGAGAGGATTTGCCTTTCGTGTTTTCCCATGGCAGATGGGGGTGAAGGGAGTTTTTTGCCCCCTGCCCCAATGTGCACTGGACTTGGTTCTGCTTGGTTGCCTATTTTCCCCCTGAGCAGATGGGGAGGGAAGACTTTGCCATGGATCTGCCACCTCCTATCATTGTGTGTGCCCTCATTTCTGCCCCCTTATCCTGAGTTCAGCCTTTGGGTATTTGGGGGTAGGACGTGGATCCAGGCGAGATCCAGGAGCTGGAAAAGAGCATAAAACCTCACTCTTGGCCACATTTGGACCCTGAGCCTGAGGTTGCAGGGTAGATTTGAGGGAGTGGGATTGGTTTGTGGTGGCCCCATCATGGGCTGGACTTTGGGGTTTGTTGATTGCTCTAAAATTACAGGTTGGGGGGGACGGGTGTTTTTTAAAGAGTTTGCCTGTTTCAGTGTTGCCACTTCCTGTTTGTAAGTTTTATGGATTTGGGGTCCCCCTGGGAGTGTAACGCTCTGTTGGAATTAATTTCCCCAGGAATGCAAGTCATGGTGTAGGGCCATCAGCCACACAGTTTGGGGGCAGAAGGCTACCGAGAGAACCCTTTTGGGAGCCCTTGTGGTGCTGGACCTGGAGGAACTAGGACATTTGTAACTAAATGGACCATTATACCACACAGTAAGTCTCTCCGGTTTCTCTCTCCTGTCGAAGGGACACTGACCCAGCCAGGCTGCCCCTGGAACTTCCAACCACTCAGGGAAGTGGGGTGAGCAACATAAGGGGGTTGAAAATCCATAAGTGCCGAGAGTTGTGATGAGCCTGTGATTTTTGGCTTTCACTAAGGAAGCAAGTTTCCCTAAAGTTGTGGAGAGAAGCTTTAAAACATGAGTGCAGTGTTTGGATGAGAAACCAAAGGCAAATGGAAAGAACCCCAGGTTAATTATTGCTCTAAGCTCTGAGCCTGACCTCTTAGTTGGTTTGTTTGAAATCTGGGCTAGCTGTTAGGCAATGTGTTCAATGGCAGGAGTTATGGTACTCCTGCCATTGAACACATTGCCTGCTGGTGGCTATTGGAGACAGGTCCCTGCCCAGTGGGCTTACAATATAAGAAGGACAAGGGTGAGGGGAACACAGGGAGAGACAGACAGACACCCACATTCCCATTTTACAGATGGGGAAACTGAGGCTGTAAAATTCCATAGTGTTTTCAAAATTCTGCTCGGCCCCACCCACTACTGGCCCCACCCACTGAACCACCAGCCGTAGAACCCACCAGCCGCCACTGATCCCAAGTGGAGTTGAGTGTTGAGTTTCATGTAGACACTGGGGCTGATCCTAAGCCCCGTGTATGTGATGTGTGCGGCATGTGCATGCAACCCATGCACACCCCTGCTGTGGGGATTGTGGTGCACACGTGTGTGCATGGATGTGCTGAAGTTACGCGTGGAGGGATTTAGGATCATCCCCGGTTATGGCAATTTATTTGCCCTAGTTTTTTGTTTTGTTTTTAATAGTTCAAACAGTGTCCTAAGCCAATTTGAACCTTGGAGAAGTGACCAAATTATTACACTGCTTAGTATAGAGGCTCTAGAACAAGCACAGCAGGAGAAAGCAGCAAGACAAGATTCACCTACTGTTCGTTTCCCATGGTGGAGTTGATTCAGATTAACATTCTTACTCCTTTTTAAATTCCCAAGTGGGCACACGAGTTGTTTGAATTATGACTTACACAAACAAACAACCCCAGTTGGAAGCAGCGTTAAATCCCTAACTAGTTTAATGCTGGTGCAGTGAATCCAAATCAAGTTAGCTAACCTAGAAAACAATTGCTATACGGGAACCCCAAAGTGAACTTGATAATGCTAGGTTATTTTAAAACCTATAAAGTAATTGTGTGAGTACAAGGACTTAACCTATACATTCCTTTGAATAGAGCGACATTAGTAGACTTGTGGGGTACATGTGTAAACCAATGTAGATTTAGTAAACAATGACAATTTATTTCAAAACTCGTAATTTCATTTTAAAAAATAACACAAAAAGGTTCAAACAACATTAATTACATCTTTGAAATCAATGTTTTACAAACTGGCAGCAATTTTTAAAAATGCAACCCACCCCCCCCAGAATGTAAAGAGGCTATTTTGGCCCACTGGAAGGACTCTCATTCATGATCAGGCATATGGAGTACAAATATACCCCTCAAGACACACACAGCCAGTGGAATGACGGTGTAGAAGATTGTGTTTCTTCTGGGGGATTGGTTTGTAGTATGTGGCTTCTGTTGTAACATATGACATTGATTTGGGTGGAGAAGACTCTGTGTGTGTGTGTGTGTGTGTGTGTCTGCCAGGGGGGTGGGTTTGTGTGTGTACTGTGACACATACTGGCTTCTGTTCTCGCATAAAATGGAAGTTGATCAGGATTCATTTATTCTGATGTTAGTGCTCCCTGGGGTACACCAGTACCTCATCTTGAAATTCCCATTGTGTTTGGAGTACAAACCTACCCGAGAGCCTCTTTTTGTTCACAGGAAAGAAATGGTTAATGGTACCTCACTGTCCTTTGGGTACGTTGTACACCTGGGAGCAGGTGACAATGTCATAAAAGGTTAGTGGAGAGTCACTAACTTGTGAGTTATTGCAGTAGATACATGTCTGGGGAACAAAACTACCTCAAAATGCTGCTTAAGTTCAAAATTGCATTGGTGCATTTGAAAATTGTCTCCTTTGTGTTAATCAGGATCTCTCTCTATCCTTTTCTCTGTGTGTGATGGAGAGAGAGAGAGAGAGAGAGAGAGAGAGAGAGTTTGAGGACAAAGTTGAGCAAATCCCAGCTTTCCTTTATATCGGAATCAGGTATCCCCAAAAATGCATATACTAAAAATTGTGGTTCCAAAATTGGGAGTACCAACAGGTTACATGAATTACCAAATTACCCTTGCTGAGTTATTTGGGGTTTCCCCCGATTTTTGCCGTTATATTGGTTTATCATTTGCCCATCCATTTTGTATTTCTTGTTTGGGGTTTTTTGGTCCCCCAACATTAAAATTAAATTAAAAATGGAGGGCCCTCTCCTATTGTATGTGTGCACAACACCGCAAATGATGACATTTGGAAAGATACTAAAATGGCAGCATGATAAGTAAGAATGGGTGGTTAGAGGTTCTAGAGCTAAAGCACCCGCATTATCACATACTGCATTGAGTATTCAATGGGCAAAGTGGATACAGATCAGATACCCAGATATTTGAAAGACTGGAAACTTCCATTACCGATTTTTTTATTTTCCAATTACCGATCATTATATCAGCATGGAAAGCTGAAGAATTAGTATGAAAAACAAAAAAATCGGGATTGGAAGTTGAAAAATTGGGACATGAAGTTGTCTTTTCAGGTCAGGAAAATAAAAATAAATAAATAAAACTTAAGCATTGGAATTTTAAAAAAATTGGTATTGGAAGTTGAAATTCTAGGACCAGAAGTTGACATTCCAGAACAGATGGTACCTGAATTGGGTCACAGTCAGGTACCAATTGGTACCTGATGTTTTTGGGTCAATTCAGGTACTGGAAGGAAAATCATCAGGTGTACCCATTTTAGTGGGTATTCGTTGCAGCTCTAGGTAGAACAGAAAGTTTCGGATAGTCAGTTACCTGTTTTGGTATGCGGATACTGATTGGGTAAACAACAGAGTAGCTGAAATTGTGAGTATTAGCTGCAGGTGAAAATTTGCTACTAGTTTCAGATCTACCTTCTTTCAAGTTCCAACAATTCTAAAATTCTTACATCTCCCTCGTACTAGCGCCAACAATCAAATGTGCAGTTGCCATGAGACACCATTTATAGGATGCAACGTCATCCTGGTTCACCCGCTCTGGCCCATCTGGGCCTGCATCGAACCCTGCACATGTTTTCTGGCTCTGCCAGATGTGGTCCCCGTTCAAACCCCAGCGGAGTTGACAGCCGAGCAGGAAATGTGGGCCCAGAACGCTGGGCCCAAGGTCCAACCTCGCGAGCCAACCAGGCAGACCAGAGTTGTGTGAACCAGGCGGGCGTATCTATTTTCGCGCCAGCCCAGACCAGCATAGAGGGTCGCCATGGCAGCCAGCCATGGCTGTCTCTTATTAGCTTGGTTTAAGTTTATTGAATCAGCCATCTGGCCATATCAAAATAAAACATACGTATAATACAAAATAATATACCTATAATAATATCAGCCTCTGTTCAGTGACAGAAATTACACCATAAACACCCGATTCTCACTACAAGTATCTGTCCCGTAATTATACTATCCTCTACCTCAGGGGTTTGTTTTTCGCATCGAGAGCGAAGCTTAGCTGCTGACATGGCAAATGAGGCTAACACCTTCGTATTACTGTCTGTGGAATCATTTAGCAATATAATCAATAACTGTCTCTGGAAGATATAGTTCAGTATATGTAAGGCCTTAAGCATCTTTGCACGCGCTTGTGCATAAAACGGGCAGTGTAACACACAATGTATTAAATCCTCCACCTGTCCACTGCCACAAACAGAAACCCTATCGACATAATCCACCCATCTATACCTCCCTATTGTTATGACTGAGCGCATCCATTGCATCGGTAGGGAAGTGACCACCCTTTGTTGGTCTGGACTAGTCAAGACCAGCAAATACCGTGCCCCAGCTGGACTAGGGATCCAGAATTTATAAAAGGGAGCTGTTTGTAATTGGCAGCCATTGCTGTCCATCATGGCACGGGGCAGGGTGCCAGCCACAGCACGGGGGTAGAGTCAGGCAGCCGGACGTCGCTCCTTGTCCCCCTCCCTGGCTGGGTTAGGCTGGGGGAATGTTAGTTTCTGTCCCCCGACCTGACTCAGCTGCTGCGGTTGCATGTATTTGCTTTCGTCCGTTTTCATTTTAAAATTTAAAATAATCTTTTAAGAAATAAAATAAACGTTGCATGTGCAAATGGCCTCCAGGGCCGTTCGACGAATGCACACTTATTAAATGGTGCTGGCAGCGTTGGTGCCATTTTGGAAAAGGGATGTGCATGTACAGAATTGCCTAGCAGCCATTTTGCAAATGGGCAGTAATTTTTATTTTTTTTAATAATCATTTTTTCATTAAAAAAAAACACAGGAAAAAACCCCAAACATGGACTGTTTATGAAAGTCCCTCCAAAGGGAAGGAGTTTTTTTGTTGTTGTAAACGACAATGAAAGTTAAAATGAAAATGGATCATGTACTTTATTATTTTCTGTAAGGAGCACCTCTCCTTTACTTGCTGGGAAGCACAGATTGCTGTGCCATGTAGGACTCTGCTGAAGCTCAGTATTGTAAATTCTTGTTTCCCCAGAGGTTCTGTCCAACTTCGGTTGCTCTTACGTTATCTCGTGCCTCCCATATCTTTTTTCTGCAGACCTTGACATTCAAAATGGCCTTGAGGCAAACTGTGTCAGGGTGAGTAAAGGGAGCCTTATTATGTCTTACAATGCCATTTTTGCCTTGCCATGACTATTGCTGTGCTCAAGGGGTAGAGCTTGTCTGGGTGGGTATGTAAAGGGAAGGTTCAGTCTGTGCTTCCTTCAGTTGCACAATTCAATGTGCATACCACAGACCGGAATGTGAGAGGGTTGAGAAGAGATAACAACTTGAAGATATTCACCAATTCACAATGCTGGGCCTCGGAGTTAGAATATTCTGCAGAGACTGGAAGCCTGATTAAATTTTAAAGAGGGGGGGAAAAAAGACAAATAAAAATGATACTTGCGGTCTATTCTCCTTGAACCAGCAGGCAGCAAAAATGTACACAGGGGGAAATGCCGCAAACACAGGTCCTTGAATTATACCCATGTAAAATAGTAAAGACAGGCTAAGCTGTAGAGGGTTTGACACCAAGCTGGAGCAGTTGCCTGTTGAGGGTTCCTCTGTTGTCTAAACTAAAAGGGTAGCATGTTTATTAATAGTGATTTGAGGGCGTTTGTCTGTTAAATTGGTTGTAAAAATAACTTTGGTTTACAAACTCCTTTCCTATTAATTTTTTGAAGTTTCTTCCCCATGATAATGACTCTGATTTGAAAGTCTTGAACCTTCTCACAGAACTCAGTGGGTCTTGGCGAATCCTGTTTTGCAATCATTTAACTAGCACCCTGAATAGGGTATAGTACACAGGATTTCATGGACTTCATCTTTGAAAGGCATTGCAACCTGAACTCGTCAGAATGAACAGGAGACAAGGGAACCCAGAACCATTATCAATTGTCCTTGATAAGAGCAGATTCCTTATAGAAATAGTTGATTAGAACTGGAAGAGTGAACTGTGCAGTATCTGGTAACAAACTGGGGGCAAGCAATCTGCACTGACAATGGCTAAAATCCCAAACCTCCCTGAGTGTGGAACTCATGGACAAGTTTCTGGAAGATCGGTCCATTCGCAGCTTTTAGCCAGACAGGATCAGGGAACATGACGGGAGCTGGGGGAAAACAACAGGGAATGGATCCCCCATTGTGACCTGTTGGGTGTTTCTCCCAAGCCACCGTGATTGGCCACTGTCGGAGACAGGATGCTGGGCTAGATGGACCATTGGTCTGACCCAGTCTGGCATTTCTTATGTTCTTGTGTTCTGTGTGCGCGGGTTCCACATAAGTCCCCCGATAACATGGGTACATGTGACTTCCATGTGGGATCTGTGCGTGCATGCACACATGCCATATGCAGGGCATGAGATTTGTCCCAATAATTGGTTACCGAGTGGTACTGTTTATTATTCAATTATTTAACCGACTTACCACATTATCACATTGCCATATTGTGCCATTTACCATAGTGCTACATTCCATTTCCCTGTCTTTTCTACGGTTACCAGCAAGTTCCTTTTGCAGACAATTCCCTTTCCTGTTTAACCCTGGGCTCTGGATTCACATTTAACAGTTACCCATTGGATAAATGGTTCAGAATGCACCCTTGATTTTGTTCCAGAAATAAACCAGCAATGGCAGAATATAGGGAAATGTTAAAACGGTTACACAGTAAATTGGTTATATGGTAACGGTAAAGAGATATTCATTGGTATTTCAGTTAAATGCTGTGGGTACATGGTTACCAATCATTAAACAATTAGACACATGCAATTTTGGCTGTTAACCACAGTCAAAGAACTAAGTATCCATTTGGGGTACAAATGGACGGTACGTATACCTGTACATATGCATGCAATGCAGCACAGCAAATAAAGGACACATGCTGGATCCAAAGGGCATGCAGTGGTCACAGCATGTGTGACACAAGCAGTTGCAGGTTGCCCACACCTGCTCCATACCTCGGCCGGTTGGGTGCTCCTGTGCACCCAGATACTCCACTGTACGGGCATGGAGGGTGCTGTCAACCAAGGGTGTGTACTTACCACAGGCAGCTATGCTGCACATGCTCTTTCTGCACACACCTACGATGCGTGCATTTTTTGCACATGGATATCGCAAACACTCCACATGTGAACGACACATGCACTGCATAGGATTGTGCCCTTTAGCTCTATTTGATATGGTGCTGATCTGATGGCCTCTGGATCCTTCATCCACATGTGCATGCGTGCTGTTTCCATGTGACACAGTGTGCCGGCAACAGAGGTGACTGAGGTTCACACGCGAGTGTATGCAGAATTCACAGGTCATGAGATCGACCCCAATATCTAAGAAATTATAAGAAGAACATAAGAACATAAGAAGTGCCATACTGGGTTAAACCAATGGTCCATCGAGCCCAGCATCCTGTCTCCAACAGTGGCCAGTCACGGGGGCCTGGGAGAAGCACCCAATAGGAATCCATTCCCTGTGGGTCATCCCCAGGCTTAATGTGTCTTAATGTGTCTAGAGCAAAACGAAAGGGACATACGTACGAAGAATTTAAAAAACCCCACAAGTGACTGTTTGGGTGAGGGGGTGGAAATATTTCCAAGCAACATCAGCATCTATTTAGTACCTAGGGTGACAACTGGGCCTCACTGAATTCCATGGAAGTTTACCCTTGACTTTTATTGACCAAGGATTTCAACTTTAAACAGTAAAAAAATATATTAAAAAGTAAAGACACATACATCATTCCATGCTTTTATTGAGTTACATTTTCTAAACATGAGCGGTTGTCCCAAAGGCTGTAGAGCGGCTGTGCGTGTCCTGATGACACACACACAAATGACGCACATCTTGTGTTTTGGGCCCCTGTTGCATTTACACTTGTGTAACCCACACAATTCCCACCCATTTTCCTCTCTCTTTCATACACATGAGCTCCTTGCTATGTGTGGAAGTTCTGGATCATGCCCATGGTAAATACATTTTGAGGGTTTGGGGTGTGTACAAAGACAATTGGTAAAAAAGATTTTGCTCTAACCTTGCAAAAACAATGGTTTCCTGAAAAATGAATAACATGGCAACCTTACTATTTACTTACTGCTTCTGTAAGCAGACATCTTACCTAAGCTAACATCAGGTAAAGAAAGCTTCACCGGATAACTCACAGAGGCCACTTTTAGACAAGCAGGTTGCACTCACCCAATCTGCTCATGTGACTTTTGAAAATCCCGCGCAACGGGATTAGCTGAGATGTTTTGCATGTTAAAGCCGGTTGTGCGTTCTTTTAAAACCATGAACGAAATACCTCAATGTCGGGGTATTTAGTTCACTTTTTTTTTTTAAATGCACAAACTGCTTTAACACAGGAAATATCTCGTCTAATCCCTGCCCACAAGATTTTCAAAACACCTGCTCATCTAAAAGTGGCCAGAGTATCTTTAGACAAATCACACAATTCCAACATGCTACACTATACCAGGGTGAAACAGATGAGTTATTAAAACACTCATCTGCATCTCTGAAGGTTGTGAGTTCAAGTCCTGGAGCCCAAATATCTGAAAGACCTGCATCTTTACACCTGTCAATCATGAAAACGAAAGAAGCTAATAACATCAGGTCTTCTTTTTTTGGTTATTCTGGCTGGGAGATTTTGAGACATAAACTTCAGGCACTAACTTCTTTGTTTTTCATGCAATATGCATGAACTATTGAGAGATTGTACCCCACATCCAAAGGATCATCCCAGCCAAACTTCAAAAATATTGGATAAAGGATTCCAATTTTATAAGAATCATGATTTGTGCATGCATTTCCAGCTGTAACATCTTTGCTTCCAATACAATTTGGAAGATATTTGGAGAGGTTATATCCTCCACCCAAATGGTAATCCCTAGCATATTTCAGAATGATTGGATAAAAGGTACAGATTTTATAAGCAATTCAAATGTGGTTTTAACAGAAACTGTGCAAATACTAGTCCTGAAAATCGGAGGCCAAAAATGAAACTTTCAGGACATAAGCAGACAATAAGAGGCACTTCAGGCAGCAAGAGAGAACAGGTGGGGGAAGCATCCCAGCAATCAAGAGACATTCTTGGCACGTCAAGGCTGGCAAATTGGCATCCCAAATACATGCTTCAGCGCTGTGACAGAAGACACAAGAGAATCCCTTAGTGGCTCTTTCCAAAGCAGATGCTTCCAATTTCCCAGTAACATGTGTGTGTGCGGGGTGGGGGGCACAGCACAGAATTAGGATACATAATTGACATTTCTGCTGGCCAACTGACATCACAAACCAATCTTGTACCACTGCCAAACATAAGACAATCCTTCTCAAGAAAATCATGAGACCTTTATTGCTTATAAAATTGGGACCCTTTATATAACCTTTCTACATTTTGGCAGATAAGATATCTTGGTTGAGAGGAACAAAATGACCAAATGTCATCCAGATTGGATGGAAAACACAGATGTTACACCTGGAAATGTGTGTGCAAATCATGAAACAATTGCATTGCTTGTTAAATCAGTGCCCATTATACAATATTTCTGAAATTTGTCAGGGATGATCCCTTTCATTAGGGGTACAAGAAGTCTAAAATTCATTAAAATTAGATGGGGAAAAGATGTTACAGTTATAAATGTGTGTGCAAACCACAACAGTTTAATTGCCTATAACATCAGAATGCATTTTCCAAACTTTATGATACTTGGCAGGAAGGATCCCTTTGGTGAGGGGTACAATCATTCCAAACCCCATACAATTCAGATGAAAAATAAAGATGTTACAGCCATAGCTGCATTTTCCATCTAAACAAAACAAAAATGAAACTAAACAGCAATAAATAAACAATAACACAATGAAAATAGAATCAAAAACATATGACATTTTAATAAGATAAAAGGAATAATGAAACACAAATCCGTGTATACCTTTAGAAGAGAGGTGTCCTTGGTAGCTGCCCCACAAAAACGGAACTCTCTTCCCTTATCGATGCATCTAAGCCCGACCTGCTCATCTTCTGGAAGTCATGTATGACCTTTTCGTTTGACCAGGCAGGGATAGGTTGGGACAGAGTTGGGGGGGTGGGAATGGGGGTTTAAAGTGGATTTTTATTCCTGAACCACACTAGCCTGGTGGGCCACATGGTTGGGAAAGACTTTGACTTTTGCATTAAAAAGAACCTCTCCCTTTCAGAGTGATACGGCTCCACGAGCTGTACCATTTATTGCCTTGGATAGCTGAGTATAATCGAATGCTAAGGATTGGGATACTTTGAGGGATTATTAAATAACAGGAGGGAAAAGGGCAAATTCAACAGCTTTAATGCTTATGAATTTACGGGTGCTAGCTGTACGCGGCCTTATATGCTGGAACTCTGCCTGCTATTTATTCTATCACTCCGATCATTTGCATGCCATTTAAATACAGAGAAGAGCCTGAGCAGATTTCATCTCATCCCACCTGATTACCCAAACTGCTGACACCTTTCATTGCATTCTCCACCAGTTGTCCTTCACCCATTTCTTTTACGGTGTTGACAAATGAGACAAGAGCCCCCACCAGGTGCGTATCCACTGGATGTTGTATTAGGCAGTTACCAGATGCTCACCTGTATCCCCCAGGCATCAGCCTCTCAGCCCCCATTCATTGTGGGGCCACTCCACTATATTTATTAATTTATTTATTCTGGCAGCTTGGGGCAGCTCACATCACAAAACAATCAAATTACAATCAAATTCAATACTGTGTAACAACAATTTAAAACAATCCATAAACCAGTAAAAAACAAAGATGTGCTCAGAAAAGCATTCCACCCACCCCATAACCCACCCACCCCATCTATTCCCCCCCCCCAAATGCCTGGTGGAAGAACCAGGTCTTGCATTGAAGCCGGAAGGTGAGAAGATCCGGGCTGAGGCAGATGCTCACTGGGAATGAGTTCTGCAACACTGGAACGATGACCAAGAACACCCCCCTTGTCGGTCACTACCTGCCGATACTGCAGAACATTCAGGGGGGCGCCCCCGATGACTGCGGGAGCCATCCAGGAGCCCAGGGAATTATTATTATTATTATTATTAACAAACATTTATATAGCGCCAGCAGTGTACCTGCCACTTTACAAAGTAATAAAATAGACACGGTCCCTGCCCCTAGGGCTTACAATCTGAGAGACAGGAGCTGGGGGAGAGACATAGGAAGGGGAACAGAGGGAGAGACAAGGGGTCTAACATTCATGAAGATGCGAGGTCTCAAGTGCACGTACTTGGCTTGGTTACGATGAGAATGACAGCAGGCAGGTCCATGTTGCAAGGATAAGGGTAAACCGATCGTAGGTATAGGAATAGTGGCTCAGCAGGATAAAGAGTCAGACAGAGCAGAGCGAAAGAGGTGAGTTTTAAGGAGAGATTTGAAGGTATGAAGGGAGGGGGCAAGGCGGATGTGGACAGGGAGGGAGTTCCAGGCATGGGGGGCAGCAAGTGAGAAGGGACGAATGAGGTGATACTTCAGGTAGCTAGGCTTCCCAGGCTGTTCAGGACTTTATATGTCAAAAACAGCATCTTGAATCGGGGTAGGAAGAGTATAGGCAGCCAGTGAAGAGCCTGGAGCACAGGTGTTAGTGATGGGCGAACAGAATGGAGTTCGGAAATTCAGTTCGGTTCAGTTCCATTTGAAATTCGAGTTCGTAAATTCAGTTTGGTTCGGTTTGAAATTCGAGTTCGGTTCAGAAGTTTTGTTCGGTCAACCGAACAGACCGAGTTAAGCTGAATTCCGAACTTCCGAACCAAGTTTGGCCATTCAAAACCTGTTTTTTTGGTGTGTGTTGCCACTAGGGATGGGCGAACAGAACGGAATTCGGAAATTTGGTTCGGTTTGAAATTCGAGTTCAGTTCAGAAGTTCAGTTCAGTCGAACGAACAGAACGAGTTTGGTCCGAACTCCGAACTTCCGAACTGCACTTGCCCATCCCTAACAGGTGTAATATGTTCATGGCAGCCCGTTCCAGTAAGCAGAATGGCCGTCACATTCTGTACCAGCTGCACTCTCCGGACCGTCACTCTGGGCAGCCCCATGTAGAGCACATTACAGTAGTCCAGCCCCGAGGTGACAAATGCATGAATGACAGTAGTGAGGTCGGAGTCTGTGTAGCTGAATGCTGTGCTAACCTGTAATAATGTAATCTGTAATAATGCTGGCTAATCTGGGAAAATGCATGCCCACGTGACGGTATTCCATCAGTTACATTGCACACAGCCTGGTGTGCGTACAGCACTATAGAGTCACGTATGAAAGCCTAGAGCATTCAAGGATCAGCTGCTTCTTGGTGGTCACGAGGGAGGGCAGAATGCGGTGGGGAAGAATGCTGCCAGTCTGGGAGGTTTGTTGTGCTAAAACTGTGAGTGGGAGCTGAGTGGGGTCTGCACAAACCAAACACAAACACTAGCGGGCTATCATCTTGCTTGTTTTTACCATTAATTACATGCTCTTTAAGCATGGTAGACTAGAACTAAAGGGGCTGCACTGAATTAAGAGGAAATGTGTTACATTTTGCAGAGCTGGTTCAAACATTTGTTTATGATTATTTTTTTAATTAGCAAAATGCTGTGTTGGCAATAATAATAATAATAATAATAATAATAATAAATAATAAATAATTCCCATCTCATGAAAGCATTAGCCGCAATCCCAAGCAGGATCCGCATGAGATCCACATGTGATTCAAGCGGGATCCGAATGGGGTGCGCGTGAGAAACATGCAGGTTCTGCACAGTATCTGTGAGGCACAATGCAATCCCTATGGAGATGCATGCGGTTTGTATGCACATGTACGTGTGCAGGATGCACGCAGCATGCGCGGGGCATGGGATCACCCCCATTGTTGACATGCTGGATGGAAAACTTTTCATTACTTATGGCATTACAAAACTTGCTGTGAAATTTGAAGAACACTTGAAATTTCAGGGACAGCTTACAAAACAATATGGGGCCAATCCCACAGCTCATGTGGGTCCTGGTGTCTGTGAGGGCCACATGTTGTGAACTCGATCCGTGCCCGTCCTGGTTAGTAAAAGCTTCGAGGGAGACATTGGGGACGGTACTGGCGAGGGTAGTGAACGTCCGCCAGGAGATGGATGCAGGATGTTCAACATTTCTTATCCTGCTAGATCTCTTGGCCGCTTTTGATACCATGGACAATGGGTTGCTGCTGAGGCGGCTGTGTGACCTGGGGGGGTCTGAATGAGACTGTTCTTGAATGATTCCGTTCATTCCTCTCGGGGAGGAGCTAGCGGGTAGTGCTGGGGGAGGAGACATCGTGCCCCCGCGCTTTATCATGTGGCGTTCCGCAGGGTTCGATCTTGTCTCTGCTGTTGTTTGACATCTATATGCAGCCCTTGGGGGAGGTCGTGAGAGGGTTCGGGGTGCGGTGTCACCAGTATGCTGATGATACTCAGCTGTACCTCTCCTTTTTAACTGACCCAGACCCTGCTGTCTCGTTGCTATCCCAATGTTTGGAGGCCGTGGAAGAATGGATATGGCTGAGCAGACTGAAAGTCAATCCCAATAAGACGGAGGTGATGTTGGTGGGGAGAGCGAAAGAGGTAGTGGCCCCCCTGGTTGGGGGGGTTCGCCCTCCTATAGCTCAGCAGGTTTGGAGTCTGGGGGTGATACTGGATCCGGACCTCCGCCTGAAGCAGCAGGTGGAGGCAGTTGCTAAGGCTGCCTTCCGCCAGCTGTATCTGGTGCGTAGGTTGAGTCCGTATGTCTCTGGCCCGGTCCTGGCCTCCTTCATCCATGCCTTCATCACCTCGAGGCTAGACTACTGTAACATGCTCTACGTGGGGCTTCCCTTGTTCCTGGCCCGGAGGCTGCAGCTAGTGCAGAATGCGACGGCTCATCTCCTTACGGGGATGGGCCGTCAGGAGCATATTACACCTGTGCTCCAAGCTCTGCACTGGTTGCCGATAGCGTGCCGAGCCAGGTTCAAGGTTTTGGTGATGATCTACAAAGCCCTACACGGTCTGGACCCCTCGTACCTCAGGGACCGCCTCGCCCTCCGCGCCCCAGAGCAGCTCCTGTGGTCTGACGGGGGTGCCTTCTTGGAGGTCCGCTGTGTTAAGTGAAGGGCCACAATGGAGAGGGAATTCTCGGTGGCCGCGCCGCGCCTTTGGAACTCCCTTCCAGAGGAAACTCACCTGGCCCCTACCCTGTTGACATTCCGGCGAAGTTGCAAAACCTGGCTGTTCGCCCAGGCCTTTGGAAGGGAGTGATGGTAGGGTGAGGGGTTTTAGCTCCCCCACCTATTTTTGTTTGTTATATCCATGATTTTAGCCCTGTTTTAATATTTTATTATTATTGTTATAAGTGTTTTAAATTGTTTTTATTGTATTTTAAATTGTTGGAAGCTGCCCTGGACTGCATTGCAGGAGGGACAGGGTATAAATTCATTAAATAAATAAATAAATAAATGTACGCTGACCTCCACGCACGGCGCATGACCAGAACATGTGCATGCGTGCCATGTGTTCAGCATAGCCCCAGGTGGCTCTGCTGCACATGTTAAACACTGGAGCATGCACATTCTGGCCAGAGCATGAGACCAGCAGGAGGCGTATGCAGCTCATTGGATTGCTCCCCTTGCTTTTAAAGCTGAAATGATCAGGTGTTCTTTTGTTTTCATATTTGTCAATAATATTCAAATGTTCAGATAGCTCACCAAATATTTGCTTTAAGTATTAGCCATGAAAATGATATATGCTGTTCGGAACTTTTATTATTATTATTATTATTATTATTATTATTATTACTAATAATGATTTATACTGCGCCAGCAATGTACCTGGCACTTTACAAAGTAATGGAATAGATACGGTCCCTTCCCTAAGGTTTACAATCTGAGAGATGCGGGGTGGAGCGACGAAGGAAGGGGAATAGAGGGAGAGACAAGGAGTGTCACATTCATGAGGATGCAAGGTCCCAGATGCACGCGCTTGGCTTGGTTACATCAAGAATGATGGCTAGTTGGTCCATGTGGTGAGAATCTGAGTACACAGACCTTAGATAACTGGATAGAGGGTATCAGCAGGAGTTAGGTGAGGGGAGCGAGGAGTCGGGGAGGGCAGAGTGGAAGAGGTGGGTCTTGAGGAGGAATTTGAAGGTACGAAGGGAGGGGGTGAGGTGGATGTGGGCAGGGAGGGAGTTCCAGGCATGGAGGGCAGCTAGGGAAAGGGACGAAGGTGGTTATGGGAGCAGTGGAGGTGTGGTAGGGTGAGAGAGGGGACAGAGGAGGAACGAAGTTCACGGACTGGAGTACGGAGGGAACTTAGCACAGAGAGGTAGGGTGGAGCAAGTTTGTTAAGAGTTTTATCGGTGAAGACTAGAGGCTTGTGCAGGATTCATTCAGGAAGGGGGAGCCAGTGAAGAGAGGCAGGGAGGGGCTGCATGTGGTCGAAGCATCAGGCGAGGTGGATGACCCTGGTAGCAGAGTTTGGGATGGAGATAAGGGGAGAAAGTGGAGAGTGTGGGAGGCCAGTGAGAAGGAGGTTACAGGCGAGAGGTGACTAGAGCATAAACAAGGGTTTTGTCAGAGAAGACAGAGAGAAAATGGCATATCTTAGCAATGTTGTGGAAGGAGAAGCGACAGGATTTGGCAATAGAGTCAATGTAGGGTTTAAAAGAAAGAGGTGAGTCAAAGATGAAGCCTAAACTACAGGCCTGGGGAATGGGAAGGATGGTGACCCCATCAATAAGGATCGACAAGGAAGAACAAGAGGAAGGATGAGGGGGGAAGATAAGGAGTAACCATGTTGAGTTTGAGTTGACATTGAGACATCCAGGTAGAGATATCAGAGAGACAGCTGGTGAGACGAGCTTGAATAGATGGAGAGAGAGAGGAGGTAGAGAGATAGAGTTGAGTGCCATCTGCGTGATATTGGAAGCCATGGGAAACAATGAGTTTGCCTAGGGACAGGGTGTAGCTAGAGAAGAGGAGAGGGCCAAGGACAGAGCCTTTGGGAACACCAACTGAGAGGGGAAGGTAGGAGGAGTTGGAGTTGGCAAGACACACATTGAAGGAGCAGTCAGAGAGGCAGGAGGAGAACCAGTCGAGGACGAAGCCACAGAAGCCAAGGGAGTGAAGTGAGTCCGGCAAGAATGATTGGTCAACAGTATTGAATGCAACAGAGAAGTCAAGGAGGACAAGAATGGAGTAGAGGCAATTAGATTTAGCCACAAGAAGATCTTTGGTGATCTTAGCGAGAGCAGTTTCAGTAGAGTGAAGGGCGTTGAAGCCAGATTGGAGAGGATCAAGGGAGGAGTTGGCAGAGAGGAAGTCGAGGCAGCGGGAGTAGCCAAAACGTTCAAGAAACTTTGAAGCAAAAGGAAGGAGTGAGACAGGACAGTAGTTAGAAGGGTCAGAGAGGTAAAGAGTGGACTTTTTGAGGATAGGAGAGACTTTGGTGTGCTTGAAGATAGAGGGGAAGGAGCCAGTAGAGAGGGAGAGGATGATAATGTGCAGGAGGGAAGAGGCGACAGTGGAAGCAATGGAGGTCAAGAGGTGTAAGGGGATGGGGTCAAGGGGGCTAGTGGAAGGGTTGTAGGAGGAGAGGAGGAAGGAAATTTCCTCAAGGGAGGTGGGAGATGGCGTGGGATGGCATGTCCCATCCCTGGCATGGGATGGCGTGTGCCACTGAACCATCACTCCTTGTCCAGGGGCAGCTTGGGGAATCCCAGCAGCGGAAGGTTAACCTTCAAGAAGGTCAACTGCTCCACCAACTTGGCCCCCAGTCTCAGGTGGTGCGGGGAGCAAATGTTCCCCACCACAGAGAACACCTGGTCGCTGGGGACACTGGTTGGTGGGCATGACAATAATCCCCTGGACACTTTGGACAGGGCCAGCCACACATTGGTCTTGCTGGCCCAGTAGGCCAAGGGATCGCTGCCGGGATCGATGCACGGCTCCTCGTCCAGGTAGGTATCAACTGCTGATGAGGCGCCATCATATTCCCTCTCATAGCTGTCCCTGGGCACCACCGCCCCCCGCTGCCCTCAGTCATGCTGTCAGTCCCTGCCCTTTTGTGGGGTATGCAGAGGAGGAGATGCTGGCAGTAGGGGTGCTGCTGCTGCTAATCCTGCTGCTGGTGGTGCTGCTGCTACTGCTCAGGCTGGGGGCAGGGATATACCCCGCTGGCTGAGAGGGGCGGCTGCTCCCACCAACCCCTGGGGTATCCTGCTGCTGTTGCTGCAGCTGCTGCTCACTCTCAAGAGCCCGCTCTGCCTTCCAGACCCTCCCCACAAGATCATCCTTCCAGAGGCCATAGAGGGATGACTTGCATGCCACGCTGCCATTGACCCTGGGTTCCAGTATAGTTCCCACAACATATTCCCCCCACTACAGAAACTTGTCGAACCTCACCATCAGGCCTGTCTTAAGCTTCTGCGCCAGCCCATCCACCTCAGCCCCCAGATTCTTGCCCCTAGGGCCACAATCCTGCCCCTGCATCATGATCTCCTCCAGACTCCCATGGAGACTCTGGACCAGAGGGGTCACCTTGCTTATGGTGACTGTGGAGGAGCTTATCGTCTCTGTCACCTCATGGAATGGTCTGAGAACTATGACCATCTGTGCCAGGATCTCCCATTCTGGCCCATTGAATCCTGGAGGTGCCCCACTGTCCATGTCCAATTCCACCTGATGCAAGGCAGCTTTCTGCTCCACAAGCTGCTCAAGCATCAGGAAGGTGGAATTCCACCTTGTGGACACGTCCTGCACCAGCAGATGTCCTGGGGAGCCTTGCTCAGCCTGCTTGACCCTTGAGGATTTCGCTGACCTTCACGCTCCTGTTGAACAAGGCCACCAGCTTCCTTCCCCGCCCTATCAGGGATCTAAGGGTGCCTGCCCCAATCCCCTTCTCCTCCAAGCCCAGAGCGTCCATGACCACCAGGTGGAGGCACCCTCCACCTGGTGTGGCGCAAGGGATGCTGATAAATTTCGCATCGCAGAGAGCCCTCACTATATTTGATGTGTTATCAGTCACCACCCAACCTGGGGTGACCGGTGCACCAGGCATAACCCACTCCCCCACCACGGCATTCAGAGCTGCCTCAAGGTTCTTAGAGGTGTGAGGGCAGTCCATGACTTCCGCCTAAAGCAGGGTCCACCTATACCCTGCTTCAGAACCCCTCCTGCCACTGTCCAATGCCAACTCTGGGTCCTACCACCAGTGCGCTGTCACCACCAGGTAAGCGTGTCGGGTGACACAGGTCAGTTGTAAAATGGACAGTGGCACCCCCAGTCCCTGCCAGTGCCAGCTGCTCCCTCACCCTCTCCTTCAACGCCCTGTACAGGCCTGGCACCACCGTACGGCTGAGGGTGGTGCAACATAGCATCTTAAATTGGGGGGCCAGGAACTCCATCAGCCGCTTAAACCCTGTGTCCCCAACAATGGAGAAGGGCTGGCCATCAACAGTGATCATCTCGCCCAACAGGCATGTGGCTTTCTCTTGAAAGCCACGTCGCCCTCCAGCTGCCGACGGCCTTGGAAGCTGCTCCCACCCCAGCTCCTCCATTGTGGGCTGACGCTGCTGCTTCTGTTCCTGCTGCTCCCTCCTAGCAGCAATACTGCTCCTGCTGCTAGAGGCAGCTGCTGCAGTGGGACGGTTGCCTGATGGAGGACGAGTGGCCGCTTGGATTGGGAACCCACTTGTGTCCACTGACCCAGCCTGCCCACTTAACAGAGCAGCACTGTGGCATGTTTTTAGATGCCTGGACATGGCGGATGTCCCTAGGTTGGTGAGCACCTGCCCTCACTTCACCACCTTGCTGCATAAAGTGCACGACACCTCCCGGGGATCATCCACCGGCACCACCTTAAATGGCTCCCAGATCCATGATTTCTTAGCCCGTCCTGCCTTCTGTCTCACACTGGGTGACACACTCCAGGGAGGGTCAGGACATGGTGGCACTGGTGACACATCTCGGTGAGGGACAGCCCTGTCTCTAACCGGGCCCTGTCTCTAACCGGGCTCTCGACAATGGGGGAGTCGGGGGATAATGCTGGCCCCTGCTGGGATACTTCGTCCCCTGAATCGCCTGCTACCATAGATGACACAGCCACCACAGCCTCTTCTACTGCCAGGAGGTTGCGCCCAACCCCCATGGCCTTAGTGCTGGGAGAGCGAGAGCCAACATCACCAGGCCTTTGCATCTTGGGGTGTGGGGATTTGTTCGGGCTGCGGCTTCTGCCCACTGCTGGCACTCTGATGGCACGACCCCTGCCACGTGCCTCGTTGGCTGCCTTACAGGCAGCAGAGCAGCCTCACCCCATCATCACTCCCTTTTCCATTGGTACAAACCACACACAATGATATTAAAAAAAATAAATTATTTATTGTTTTACAATATGATATCTATCTATCTATACTACACTAAATTTAAATGCAATTTAACTATCTAATAACTATTAAAAAACCTATTGAACTAAATAATGGAATATAAAAAAATCACTCTAAAACTAGATCACTGTATCTCTGTAAAGAATGGGTAATTTCAGAAGTGACGCGTTCCAATTCACCACAGTGAATTCCACCCCGGTGTGAATGGATTCACCGTGGGCTGTGGTGACACATGTGGCCCCAACACAAGTGACAGGATCGTGACCACCGCCCAGGGGCAATCAGAGAGAACATGGGCCGGGGGATCACAACAGACATGCAGTGCAGACGTGGACCGCGGTTCGAGCCCCAGAATGCACCGCGGCTGGGGTCAATTCCTTCCACTGCAGCTGCGGGTTTCCGTTCAGAAGTTACTTTTCATTCACTCCTGCCATTCAGCACGGGTATTTTCAGACGTTACAAGATCACGCTGAAGCACAGTGAACCACGCTCAATCCCGCGGCAGGGCCAAAGGGCCATGAACGTCTGTTCGGCGCACGCCAGATGTTTATCATGCTCAATACCCACATGGGGTCAATTTCAACCACGCTTCCAGGGCTAGCCGGGGGAATATCCTGGGAAGCATGGTCAAACAGACCCCCACCGGAAACCAAGGAAAAGTAACGTCTGGACGCCAATCCCCGGGCGGAACCAAAGGAAACGAGCCTCAGCCGAGGACAAGGCACTCAGCATCGCTGCTGGGCAACCAGCGACAACACAACCACCGGAGGGAGATTTAAAGCAAAATCAGCAGCAAGCAAGCATGGCGGGATGGAGCGAGGAGGGAGGCGGAAGAGAGCGGAGGCAGAGAAAGTGACAGTGGTGGTGGAGGAGGCAGAGGAGGTGGAGGCAGGGGCAGCGATGGAGGTGGAGGGGGCACAGG
>QEPC01006695.1:200995-222289 GCA_003113815.1 Sphenodon punctatus | reverse complement strand
GACTCCCTCTTGTCCGCTGCCACTTCAAGAAGTGCCCACTCTCTTTGTGGCTTGCAATACCGTGTGCAGGGGGAGAGAGTTGATCCCTGTTCTTTCTCCCTCTGTGGACAGCTTTGCAAAGGGGCTTGGCAGCTTACAAAGCCGTGTGTGTTGGGGAGAGAGTGGACCCCTGTTCTCTCTCTCCACCCACGCATGGCTTTGCAAAGTGGTTTGGGCACTTCCCGAGTTGGTGCCCTGACAGGGGGAGAAAGGGGAACTTGGATCCCAATACCCCTGTGCCAGGACAGCAGTTCTGGACGTGCCCAAGCTCCTGACGGGGGGGTGGGAGGGCTGTCTCAAGTTTCTTGAATCTGAGCACTTTCTTGTTTACAAGAATGAGCCAAAAACCCTGATTCTAGTCAAGAAAATTGAGAATCCGAGAATCGAGATTCAGCTCTTGTAATGTTTTATCATAATATAGATATATATTAATCACCTATGATATGAAGCAATATCGCACTAGGTGGGGTTCGCTGGGTTTGTTCTAGTGAGTTCTAGACCAGGGACTTACCTGTAATAATCTAACCAGGAATTTACCCATAACTGTGTTGTACAATGTCAGTATGCAATATCCACACACACACCAAAGGTGGTTCAAAGAGGTTTATGAGATCAGATTGAAAACAGTGCACGACTGATAGTGCAAGTCAAATCAAAGAATATTTTATACTAAAAACATCTTTGGTTTTAAGAGAATTCAAGGCCCTTAGACATTCAATCATGCTCCAAAAAGCATGGAGTTGTATGTCTGCAACTTGTCCTCATACTGAACTGTTCCAATTACAGGGTTGCTCACTTCTGACATCCTTTCTTGGGCCTTAATGTCCCAGTCTTCAGCTTGCCATCACTCCTGCTAACTTAGTTTAACTCAGGCCCAACCTAGCTATTGCCCATAATTCCTTTCCTGTTTACTCTTTCCCCCATAACTGGTTAAATGTTGTGGTATTGTCCTGTTAGTCTGCGTTTCCATTAGCCATTGTTGTAATTGGTTTGCAGCTAAATACCACCAAACTATTTGGAATGCGGATATCATTCATCTGTGGATAATCAATTTACTATTCAGTTCAGGTCTAGGGAGGACAATACCTCAATGTGAAGGATAATTCAGATAATTCACTGGTCAGAATATAACTTGGGACTGCGGAGACTGGGTGGGGACGCCATGGCCTGTGGGAACTTAAGAGCTGAAATGAGCACCCACAAAAATGGGTATACTCAATGAATTTCTGGTAATTGAATCGTCTCAACACTGGGTACCAATCAGTGCATGATTACAACCATGATTCAAGTACCCAGTGTTCCAGAATCTTGTCTTCCGATACCAATTTTTCAACTTCCATGTCAATTTTTCAACTTCCATGCCAATCTTTCAACTTCTGGTGCCTATTTTTTTTGTTTTCTGTCCAGGAAAGTCAACTTTCAGTCCTGGAAAGACAGCTTCTGGTCCAGAAAAGTAAGCTGGTCCCGATTTTTTTTTTTTTTTATTCTCTCCCAATTTTTTGGCTTTCTGACCCGATATATTGATCAGTAATCAGAAAATTGGAAAACTTGGTACCGTAAGTCACCAAAATTTCAGGCTTCTGGGTACCTGGTTGGTACCTGAGTAACCCACCAAGTACCTGGTGTGGTACCCCCAAAAAATGTGAGTATTACCCATCGTTACTAAATTTAGTACCCGTTTCTGTTCTACTTGTGGGCCAGATCAGGCCAGTGGCTGTTTTAATTTAGCCCCTTTCCAGATCCTTGACCTTGCCCATGAACCGAATCTGAACCCTTCAGTTCTGAAAGAAAGAGCTCAAATGGAGGAACTGGAAAGCACTCAAGTCTGTGAATGGCTCCATGGCAAAGATCCTTGGTCTGGACCCTCCCCTTTCTCCCCCTATCCCGACCATACCCCTTCAGAACACATGCCCGCAACTCTTATCTATTATTTATTATTATTATTATTATTATTATTATTATTATAAGCATTTATATAGCACCAGCGATGTACCTGGTGCTTTGCAAAAAAACAAACAAGATAGAGCTGCCCGAGAGCTTACAATCTAAAGACGGGGAGAGGGGAGACAGGGAAGGGAGAGGGAGGGAGAGACAAGGCATGCGACATTCATGAGGTTGCGAGAGCTCAGGTATACATTCTTGATCTGGCACCAGGAACTTGTACTAATTGTCAAAATGGCATATGGAAAGGAGAAAGTATAGTAACGGGGTCGCTCTAACTGCCGCCGATGGACTGAATTTGATTACAGCTAGCAATAACATTGAAAGAAGCCCAAGAATTTTGGAATAATAATGAGATGAGGAATTGCAGGGTTCAAGGAATTCAAAAGCTGCCATACCGATCTCCACCTCTCCCCCATGTCACTCAGTTAATTAATACCGAGGATTAATACATACACAAAGAGGGTGGAGATGATTCTTTTTGTATGTAAAAAAAATGTGGAGTAAGTCTTGTGCAAGGCATATTTAGGAGACAGTATTTCGGTCAATCAATAACATAGGATTTAGTGAACTTTAGTTAATCCTCAGATATTGATTCTGATCTAAATTCATTTTAATTTGATTTTTCTCAAGCTGTGCAGGAGCGTAGCTCTCTGAATTCTCCGTGTTCCCTTTCCTTGTTATATTGCTAACATTTGCAGAAAGGATACTTCAGGTGTGTCAGAATTAATTAGTAGTTATTTGCTTGTTTGATTTTTTAAAGAAATAAATAAATAGTGACAATGTGTATCTTACTGTTCTTTTTTGTGATTCTTACCATTTCAAGATGCTCCCAGGGTGCTATAGCAGTTTCTTGTCTGCAAAGTGCCTGTCAACCATAAATAATTGTGAGTGTCCTGATCTTTCTTTACTCATCTAGATAGGTTGCTCACTGGAGCAGAGAATACCAATTTGACACTGTTTAGGACAGTATTAGGCCATCTTTGGTTGTGAACTGTCACTTTCTAGACACCCAAAGAAAGCAAGGCTTAAAGACTCTGAGTAAGGCTGTCATTTTGGAGGACCTTGTGAGTCTTGAACTTGGGCCCTGGGGCCTCAGACCAATGCTCTATCTCTCCTCCTCGTCTCTGAATCACTGGGGCAGCTGTCCACAAATCCTCCTCAGCAGTGATAACACTGTTCGAACTTGCAGCAATGTCTCTGACTGGTTAGCAGGATCTATGTCCTATTGACTTACAGAGCTTCTATAAAGCGGAAGCAGGCAGTATCGCGGCTGCTTGCTGCTTCCTGGTTAGCTCATCAGACTGTTTACCTCATCATATTATGCCCGCCTTTTGTTCTTTGCATTGGCTGCCTGTAGAGTAATGGACTGAATTTTAAGATTGTGCTGCTGGTTTTTAGGACCCTGTATGTTATAGGCAGTGGGGCTAATCCCACGTCCAGTAGATCCTGCATACACCTGCGTATAAACCATGTGGACCACCATTGCGGTCACATTGTGCCACGTATAAACCGCCTGCATGTGTATGTGCGAGGGGGTGTGCACGGGAGCGAGGGTGTGTGTGTACATGGGATCTTCAATAGGGCATGGCATTAGCCCTATTGGCTATATTCAAGACCTGCCCCTGAAGTATCACTTTAGTGGTTGTTTCCTGTCGTCACTCAGTAGCAACCCGCTGCTTGGGCATCTCGCCATTGCACCTTAAGTCAGTGGGCTATCGGGTCTTTGTTGCGGCATGCCCCTTAGTGTGGAACTCGCTCCTGCCAGAGGTCCATCTTAGTTCCTCCCGCCTCACCTTTTAAAAAGTAACTGAAAACTTATTTGTTCTTCAGGTGCTTCTAGGACCCACTGCTGAAAGTGTTTTCTCCTCCCACTTTACATTGCTCTTTAAAATTGATTTGTATTTTTCATGGATTGTTTTATTAGATCTTGTTGTGAAATGCCCCAAGTGCTATTTGGAAGGGTGTGGGGGATGGACACTATGTTATTATTTGCAAACAAAGATATAAAAAAAAAACATATTTAATTAGGGGGACACTATTAATTAGGGATGGGACTCTCAATATTGACAAGAATCGAGAGTAGCCAATAATGGCTATATTGGATTAATTCAATATCTTGGTTTTTTCTCGGTTCTTGGCAGTATAGGATCTTTTACACTTTTTTTGAAACTGTATTTTTAACATAGTGCTTTTCCCCATTGAAGGCAATAGGGAAAATTGCAATGTTAAAAATCCAGTACCGAGAGAACCAAGAACCGGTAGAAAACTAATAAAGAACCAAGATACTAAGAACTGAGTTTTTTGTCAGTAGTCCCACCCCTATGAATTAATTGTTAATTGTTAATTGTTAGTTGTTAATTGGCAATTATAATTAGTAATTAGTAATTGTCAATTACTAATTAGTAATTATTAAGTATTAATTATTAAATAGTGATTATTAATTATTCATTATTAATTATTACTTGTTGATTATTACTTGTTGATTATTAATTATTAATTATTAATGGTAGCAGTAGTATGTGTGCACTGTGAGGAATTTCTTCTTCCAGACCTGTCTTCTTTTCTCCACTCCTGGTTAGGGTTGCCATCTCTTGCGGGTTTGATCTTTGTGCTCCCATTTTTGTTGATAGGAGAATCAGGGTCAAAAATATGAGGTGTGGCAATGGTAGCATGCCTTCCCCCTGCTACTAGGACCCCGGTCTTGTACCGAACCCCTGGATCTCCTGGAGTAGTGGATGGACATGCAAAGCAAATACTTTCTCTTGTGTCTGATCCAGTCACTTTCATCCACACTCTTCCTGTCTGTCTCCAGCTGAGCGACACCTTCGAGATTCTTGGTGGGCTGCCACCCAGGATATAAGGCTGACTGGGGGGAGGAGGGGGACACCTCACCTTACATTTATATCTGAAAGTAGCACATTTGCTATCTGCAGGTAATATCCATATTTTCAAGCAGTCTATGGGGCACCCCATTATCCAAAAATACTAGATATTACAGTTACCTCATTACTGGGTTACTTATTAACCAATTGGTAAAATGATAAATTGGTACAGAATCAGTCCGCACGCTCTGCCGATTACAATGGTGGGCAGCCAATTCCGGTGCATGTAAACACACCCTGTTGCATCTTTCTCCAGTGGTGCATCGAAGAATGCGTTTCTCTGACTGCACATGTAAAAGTGGCCTAAGAGAGTACAAGATGGCAGCACAGGAAGTGAAAGTCTTTGGGGCATGGCTCCAGGGCCAAATTCAAGATGTTAGTATTGACCTTTAAAGCCCTTCATGGCCTAGGTCCTTTCTTATCTGACTGATCACCTCACCTCCTGGGCCCCTGGGTGGCCCCTGCAGTAGTCCAGGGGCATCTTCCTGGAAGTCCCACATTATTGGTGAGTTTGGAAGGACAGGAAGATGTTCCCAGTGGCCACTCCATCTCTCTGGAATTCCCTCCTAGTGGAGGTTTGCCTCAGCCAAAATCTTCTTGCCTTCTGATGAAACTGTAAGACCTGGCTCTTCCATCAGGCATTTGGCAGGGGAGAAGGGAGAGTTGGATGTTTTAGTTGGTATGGGGGAGGGTATTTTTACGCACAATGTCAGTCTTTCAATATATCTCATTATGATATATTTTTGGATATATGTTTGGTGACTAAGAACACTTGGTTTGCTGATTTTGCACACATTTTTGTATGGTTTTAATGTTTTGGAATTAGGAAATACCTGCATTAGCAACTTTGAATTCCACCCCCCCCTTCCACCAATCCACCCACGTCCCCCACATGCCCCAGTAGCCACATGTTCTGCTTGTTAATGTCATCTTGGCTAGTGTAACTAGGGATGTGCGAACGTGATTCGGATGTTCGGAGTTCGGACCGAACTCGGTCAGTTCGGACATCTGAACCGAACGACCGAACTGAACTCAAGTTCGGATGAGTTCAGGGGTGGGAAAAACATGACTTCGGGCAGGAAAAACGTGACTGGAAGGGGGAGGCAGCTGAGGAGCAGACTTCCTGGCACCAGGGGTAGAGACCAGGGGTTGTTTCAGGGCCAAATGATACGAATGCCAAAAATTCGGTATCGATATTGATAGTGCTAATTTCGAATGTTCGGCCAAGTTCGGCTGAACTGAACTCCGCCAAACCGAACAACCAAACCTGAACTCGGGTTTCGAACCAAACGACTGAACGTCCGAACATCTGAACTGCATTCTGTTCGCACATACCTAATTGTAACTAGGTCTGAAATGGCATTCCCCACTGGCAATTTTTTCTGCTGGAAACTGCCCTTCCAACCCGAGCGGCCAGAAGAGGTGTGCACCAGGGGACCATGTCATTTTCATTTTTGTTTTTGTTACTTACATCTGTTGTTTTTGTTTTCATAAATATCAATTTTTATTTTTGTTTTTGATTTTGTTTTCATTGGTTTCAATGGAAAACACATTTTTGGCTGTACATTTTTTGTTTTTAATTATATTTATCTGAAATGTGGAGAGATAGTACCTCCAATAGAAGGCTTTAAGTGTACCAAAGTACAAAAAGATTGGATAAAGGAATCCAATTTTATAAGCAGTTGAATTATATTATTTTGCAAAAATCTTCATGTACATTCTTAGCTGTTACTTCTTTGCGTCACATTTAATGTAGATGAAACTTTGCAAATTTACACCACTTCCATATTTACTATCTCTGCCAACTTTCATAAGGATTAGAAAAAGGGTCCTGGTGGTATAAGCAATTAAATTATAATTGTATGTCTGACTGTAACATTTTAAAGCTCTCTTTTAAACCTTACATTGACTCTGTTGCCAAATCCTGCCAATTCACCCTTCATAACATTGGTCAGATCCACACCTTTCTCTCTACCTCCTCGGCCAAAACCCTTGTTCACGCCATGGTTATCTCTCGCCTCGATCACTGCAACCTCCTCCTCGCTGGCCTCCCGCGCTCTCACCTGTCCCCCCTTATCGCAATCCAAAACTCCGCTGCTAAGGTCATTCACTCTGCCCTTCGCTTCGACCATGTGCAGCCTCTCCTCTTCTCTCTTCACTGGCTCCCCCTTCCTTAACGTATCCTGTTTAAACTCCTGGTTTTCACGTTCAAAACACTGCACAACCAAGCTCCCCCCTACCTCTTGGACCTAATCTCCCTACGCACTCCTGCACGCGCTCTCCGGTCTTCCTCTGTCCCCTCCCTCACTCTCCCTCATTTCTCCTGCTCACCTAACTGCCTTCGACCCGTCTCCCTCGCTGCCCCTCATGCCTGGAACTCCCTGCCCACATCCGCCTTGCCCCCTCCCTCCGCTCCTTCAAATCCCTCCTCAAGACCCACTTTTTCCTCACCGCCTTTCCCAATGCCTGCTAGTCATTCCCCGTACACTTACTGTCTGCCCTCCTCTGCAGACTGCTGCAACCATCCTGATTGTAACCAAGCCAAGCACACGCACCTGAGATTTCGCATCCGCTTGAATGTTTGTTTGTCTTCTCCCCTGTCTCTCCCACTGCCCCCCTCCCTGTCTCCCCATCCTTGTCTTTTAGATTGTAAGCCACAGGCAGGGACCATGTCTATTGTATGTTTCTGTACAGCACCAAGCTCATGACTGGTGTTATTAATAATAATAATAATAATAATAATAATAATAACATCTTTGTAGTTCAACCGGTATACATGAAATTTGGCAGGGCTGTATATCACATTTTCACTATCATCTCTGCCAAATATCATAAAGATGTGATAAAAGGTCCCAATTTTATATGCCTGCACAGCATATGCAGAGAAGGAGTCTATGCCAGGGATTCCCTTACGTGTCACTGTGGTATAAGATTGGTTTGTGGTGCCAATTGGTCAGCAGAAATGTCAACCAAATATCCTCATTCTGTGCTGGGACCATCCTAACATCTCTCCCCCACTTGTTACTGGGAAGTTGGAAGCATCTGTTTAGGAAAGAACCAATAGCGATTCTCTTATGTCCTCTGTCATGTGCTGTACAATGTGATTGTGATGGTAATTAGCCAACCTGGATGTGTAAACTATGTTTTCTGATTGCTGGGATGCTATCCCCAAAGTACCAGTTATGTCCCTTCTATGACCGCCTGAAGTCCGCCCCCTATGCCCGCCTCAAAACCACTACCAATTGGTCCTGTAAAGCTGGAAGCATGCAGTAATTTGCCAGTGAATTTGTCTGTCAGTCTTTTGGGTTGCTCCACATACTCCCTCCTACGTTCTGCATCTGACTGGCACTGCATGTGCTGTTGTTTATCTGAATAATGGTCTTCAAGGGGACAACTTCAATTGATTATAAAATTGGTTCTCTTTATCAAATCATACTGTAGTTTTGCAGAGATTCCAAAAAAGTATGTGAAATATTCCTGCCAAATATCCTGTTAACAGGATGGAATATATAAATGTTACAGCTTGAAATGTATGTTCCAGTTAATGTCTTATACCGTCAGGACCCTTTATCCAATATTTCTGAAAATGTGTAGACATGTTAAGTTTGCGGAGGAACATAATAGTTACAGGTTCCATGAAAATTGGATGGAAGATAAAGAAGTTGTAGCTATGAATGTGTATAGAGCTTCTCTTAAAATCACAACATTCAATTGCTTCTAAATTCAGTTCCCTTTATCTAACCATTTCTAAAAGTGGTACATATAGTGCCCTCTGTTGGGGGTAAAACCACTCCAAGTTTTTTCAGAATTGAAAAAGAAACAAATATGTTATAGCTGTAAATATGTTTTTCCATTTTTTCCATTTTTCCATGTTTTTCCATTTTTTCCTTTTAAAGACCAATGGACGATTGAGATCACTAATGCCATATCAGTATGGAATGACAGAACGGGAGCAGCAGCTTTAACTACAGGCCTAATTCTAACCCTAATCTGCCTGGCTACAGCAGTTGGCTTTTACCCTGAGAAAAACTGTGCAGTAGGTCTGGGATTCTGGGAAACCCCATGCTGCATTTACAGTGTGCATTTTAGAACTTGTTGGATTTTTCTGCACATTGCATGTGTTCTGGCTGTGGCTTTCTTTGTTGAACAAACTTGAATTATAATTAAGATGGTTTGCTTCTGCTTGCTTGTGTGCTCCACCGCTAGTCTGCTTCCCCCCTGCTCTCCAAGAAATGAAGAGGCCATTTCTGTGAGCCCAACTGGAACTGGGCATGACTGAGCCTCTGGCTCATCTTTAAAATGGGAATGGACCTGCTCAGTACGGATGTGCCAACGTGGTTCGGGGATTTGGCCCTAACTCGCGGTGTTCGGCCCATTCGTGAACATTCTGAACTCGAACTGTCCCCTGCCCGAACAGGTTCATCAGCCTGCTATTCTCAGAGCTCAGGTACTTGGGTCTTTAGGCTTAGAGGATAGAGGCTCATGTAGATGGAGCTGAGGTCACCAGTTCTAAACCCCAACCCTGCCAGAGTAGACAGGGTTACATACATGATTCCTTCAACTAGGAATGGGTGAACACGGTTCGGGAGTTCGGAGTTCGGACCGAACTCACCCAGTTCGGTCGACCAAACCGAAGTTCCAAACTGAACTCGATTTTCGAACCGAACCGAATTTCCGAACTCGGCTCTGTTTGCCCATCCCTAAAAGATAATATTCCATTTAGTTCAATGGGGTTTGAATTTCTGAACTTTGTTCAGAAGTTCAGAGTTCGGACCGAACTCGACCAGTTCGGTTGACCGAACCGAACTTCCGAACCAAACTGAATTTCCGAACTGAACTGAACCGAACCGAATTTCCAAACTCGGTCCTGTTCGCCCATCCCTACCTTCAACCTTTTCTCCTAAGTCTTGTTTTCCAGACCCCTTATCATCTTAGTTGCCCTCCTCTAAATCCACTCTAATTTGTCAATGTCCTCAGGGTTTAATAAATGACCCTATCATTTGTTGTTGGTTTTGTTTTTTTAATTTAAAATAATGTTTCTTTTATTTAATTAAGAATTTTAAAAATCACATCACATGCTCAAAAAGGCCGCCAGGGCCATTCTGTGCCTGCGCTTCATTTTCCAAAATGGTGCCTGCAGCATGAGAGCCATTTTGGGAAAAGGTGTGCAGGTGTAGAATGCCACCAGTGGCCAATTTGTGCACGCGCAGTGATTTTTCTAATTTTATGTTTTTATTTTTAAAATAAAAATGGACTCAAGCAAATGGCAATTGTTTGCTTATGAATCCCTTTTTGTATCTTTAGTAACTAAAAAAAATGGGGTTCCATTTCTTTTAGTTACTAAAGAAACAAAAACCCCTAGGAATTATTACTTTCTGCTGATTGGAAACAAGGCTTCTGTTGATTTAGCCTAAAATTGCACTGGTCTTCTTTGCAACTGCATCACACTGATGACTCATGTTTGATTTACATTCAACCAAAATCTCTAGATCCTTTTCACAGGTGCTGCTGCCCAGCCAGAGAGCCTCTGACTTATACTTGTGCATTTTGGTTTTTCTTGACAAATGCAAAACTTTACATTTATCTTGGTTGAATTTCATTTTGTTAATTTCAGCCTAGATTTCCAGCTTATTCCATTCTATTTGAATTCTAATTCTGTCTTCCAAGCTGTTAACCATTCCTCCCAGATTCATGTCATATATAAACTTTATGAGGAATCTCATCATCCATTCCAAATAACCCCTGCGTTATGAGAAAATGTTGTGTTTGCCACCAAAGCGAGTAGCTGCTAGCACCACATCTGGCAACACTAAGGCCGCTTTTAGACGTGCAGCTGTGATCAGGCGCAGGACCGGCAAAACAGCCGCGGTGCTGTTTTAGACGAACCGGAAGTGGAAGTTGTGTGCGTGATCCGGGGCCGTGCATTCTTTGCCGACCGCGAGCGAACCACCCTGATCTCTCTGGGGTGACATACGCAACCGGAAAAGAATGCGCGGCGCCGGATCACGCGCACAACTTCCACTTTCGGTTTGTCTAAAACAGCGCCACGGCTGTTTCGCCGCTCCCGCGCCTGATCCAGCTGAACGTCTAAAAGCGGCCCTAGTTTAGGAACTACTGTGTTAAATAAGCGGACAGAATATTGGGGTCTGATTCAAAGCTCAATGAAGTCAATGGGAAACAGTTTTTCTGCTGTCTTCTCCATGCTTTGGATGATAAGGTTCAGGTTGTTAGTGGGTGTACTATATTCTAGCTTCCTGGAGAAAATAATCCCAGAATCCAAGGCACTGATTCAAGGAAAGAATCAGGGGATGTTGCAATGGTTAATAGCAGCAGTGGTTAATGGTTGAAAATACTTGCAGGAAGCTCTGTCCAAAATATGCCCATATGGCTTCTGCAGATTTATATGGCAGCAGGCTAGGAAACAATCCAATTGTCTGGCAGTCTAGGACAATAGAACAAACCCAGTCTGGGAAAATGAAATTTAATTGTTTGCTCCCCACTGGACAGCTGACTCGAGCCACAGAACTAATGCTGGGTTCATCGACCAAGCCAGCCAACTAGCTGAAGGCTGAAGATGAAAATTGGTTTCCTGTCTCAACCTTCCAACAAAATCACAAAGCGGCAGAAGAAATGGAAGGATCTAACTTCTCTTTTTCTCCACAGTCATTCCTGTCTCTTTGCTCAGCTGGCTGAAACCACGTAATGCTCTCTGGGATGAAAGTAGATAAGGCTGAGTCTGTAGGGGATGACGAAAGGCAGAATAGAATTGTCAATTGTTCCTGCACTTTTAGAGACAGTCTCTAAAGTATGAACACTTTTGGCTCTGGTCCAAGCTTTGCACGTGCTGCAGTCTGGATAATCGAGTGCACCATGTGTGCCCACGGTGTGTGCATGGGTGATTTCAGAAGTTACGGGGCCCATTGGCCCCGTACCAAAATCAACCCATTCGTTCCCCGCCAGGGTCACCCCGTCACGCCATATCAGACGTGCCGGGGGGATCCTGGTGGGGAATCCGGGAGGGGGAGGGGCCGAGCGGCGCAACGTGCGGCAGCAAGGCACCGCCCCCTCCACGCACCCCGCCGCCCGCCCTCCGAGGAGACGGGCGGGCGGCGGGGCCAATGCGGCTGCCGCGTCCAGCCGAATGTGCCACGGCCCGGGATCCTGCCAGTGATCGCGGGCTGTGGCGAGCGGCCAGACGTTACTTTTTTTTGGTCCCTGCCGGGGGTCCATTTGACCACGCTTCCCAGGACATTTCCCCGGCTAGCCCAGGAAGCATGGTTCAAATTGACCCCTTGTGCAGATTGACCATGGCAAACATCTGGTGGCTGCCAAACAGACGTTCGAGTCACAATGACCACAGGTGGGTATTCACCGTGGTTCACTGTGATCTCGTAACGTCTGAAAATACCCAATGTTGGCCATGCACACCCAAGTGCTGACCAGGCACAGTATATGCATGTGTTGTGTATGTGGAGCTTGGATCATCCCTGAAGCTGCTTTTACACATGACAAAATGGGTTCTTATAGGTGCTCCAGATAATACCAGGTGCTGTAAATGCTGGAGGTTTGTACGGTGCGTACATATTATTCCACTTTTTTGAAGCAAGATCTTGCAGCCTTGTAAGACCCACAAGATGTGGCTTTTTCAAGGCTGCGAGATCTCACTGCATAAAAGGGGAATAATGCATTCACACATTATGAAACTCCAGTATTTATAACACCCGGTATTATCTCAAGTACTTATAAGAACCCATTTTTTCACGTGTAAAAGTGGCCTCAGGGTCAATTTTCAATAAATACTATGCAAAAAAGAAGAATCAGTGCAAACAGGATTTCCCAGAAAAATACAGTACTGGCTCCCTTGTCAGTTGAATCAAGAACCTAATGGTACCCATCTACTTCCTGATTGATTTCTGATTTTACCCCTAAAGTTTATCAGGTTCTCCGGTTAATGTACACCATTTCCCCCCAATTTCAGTTCCCAACATAGTACCAACATAATACCCTAATTTCTGTCTGCATTCTCTGTGGGCTGGGCTGGGTTTATTCAGCCTATCATTAATGTTGTTACAATGGTGTATTTTGTATTTCACTACTAATAGATGGAAACCTGGAAGTAAAATGGAAACTTGGTATTGCAGTAAATTAGTAACTCGGAAAGACATGCGTGTGCAGACGTGCATCCATGTTTTGTGTACATGCCATAGTCCCCATAGCAAGATGCACATGAGTTACACACGTAGGCGTGTGCCATGCGCACTGAGTGGGGTTTAGGATGAGCCCTAGTAATGGTAACAGGATGATACCCAGAAGGTCAGTAAATCACAGTGGTATTTCCAGTTATTTTGCAAAATTTGAGTACTCCTTTCAGCAATCACAAAACGGGTTGTAAATCCGATATTGGTTCTCAAAATTGAGGGATTACTTGCAAGGTCCACTCTATTGGTGAAAACAGACATGACGCTAACCACCCTTTAACCACCCTTGGTGGTTATTTATGCATGTTGCAGGGCTGTATTGGTGCCCTATGCAGCCCTGAAACATGCATAAATGACCACCAGGGGTGTTTAAAGGGTGGTTAACGTCATGTCTGTTTTCACCCTATGATTCTATGTGTAGCAATTTAGCAACCAATTTTAGACATAATAACTATTGTTAGCTGAACTGCATCAATTTGTTCTCGCAGATGTGCAATTGGAAAGGGGAAGGTGCAAAGTCCACACCAAACTTGGAACAACTGAGACCTCAAGCTACTATTGCGGGAATATTTGCTGGTTTCTCTTGAGTGCAATAGCCACCCAAAGCTTTTGTTTCTTGATGACCCCAATAACAGCAACAACATAATAAGGTTGGCTGGAAATTGCTCAAAAGAAATGAATGATCTTGTAAATCATTTTTCACAGCTGTCCATTGAGGGTGCCCTTCATTACTGGCTGGACATGGTTATATACAAACTAGATTTATAGCAATCTGCCAAACTGTTTGGGGATTTTGACTACTGGGACAACAGGGCTTGATGATGCCGTAATCACTGTAAAAAGTTGACATTTTAAAACTGTTAGGAACCCAGCACTGATTTATCAGTTTGTAATCCTTTTTGTACAACTCTCTATGCTTTGTATTCAGAAGTTTCCAAAGTTCAGCCAGCGTGAGGAACGGTCTTCTGTTTTCACAGGATTAGGATTGTTGATTTGTTAGTTTAGTTAGTAATAGAAATAGTAATAGTTTATTATGGCTTAGCTTCCGCTGTTGCCAATAAATCCCAATACAAAAAATACAATAAAAACCATAAAAACAGCATACAATACTACATCGTATAACCAAGTGCTGACCAACTCCGAACTCCAACACTACCCCCATACTTCCCTGGGGTACCAGGTTGATTCCCCTCTTGATGGGAACTGATTCCCCATGAAAACAAGGGTCTTAATAACTAGTTAAGCTATCACCTGCCTTGGCCACATCCCGATGGAGGGGCATACCAATCGGACTAAAACTGCTTGTAGCAGCAGTCGGATTACAAGTATTTATACCATTAATCCTTGCAAGCCTCACACTCCAGTCACCCCTCTGGTTTGCTTTCCCCAATCCCCTGGTTGATGTAACTTTGAAGAGGTTACAGTTATCACTATGCCCCAACAGATGTTACCAGGAGCTAGTTTAGTTAGCATTTAAATAAACTAGATCTGCATCGTTCTTCTTCTTGGTCATCCCAGGCTCTACATGTGAAAGATTTTTTAATAGTCTGCATCTTATTGAATGAATTTTTCTGTGCAGATAGTTGGGGGCTGGCAGGTACTGTAACGGTGCAGAGGGCTGGGCTAGACAGATGTTGAGGTCGCTTCAAGCTCTGGAACTCTATGACTCTATGGAGCCAATCCATATCCCGCACATACACTGTTCACAAGTGCTGCACAAATGCTACACACATGTTGTGCTGCTCCCACCTCTGGATCCGCCACACCACCACCACCACACAAGCTGCTGCTGCTCACACCATGCTCACTCGCTCCATCCAGCAATGTTCCCACCTCCAGCCCGCCAGGAAGTTGCATAAAGTAACTTCCTGTGAGGGAGGGGAGGGGGAACATGAGGGAGGAGGAGCCAGCAGTGGATTAGAAGCATGGAATGGGCAGCAGTGGATGAAAAGCGTGGAATTGGCAGCAGTGGTTGAGAAGCGTGGAATGGGCAGCAGTGGATGAGAAGTGTGGAATGAGCAGCAGTGGGTGAGAAGCGTGGAATTGGCAGCAGTGGGTGAGAAGCATGGAATGGGAAGCAGTGGATGAGAAGTGTGGAATGGGCAGCAGTGGGTGAGAAGCGTGGAATGGGCAGCAGTGGATGAGAAGCATGGGTGGGTGGTGACGGGGACCCACACACAGCGCGAGGGATGGGAATGCCCCCCCCAAAAGACACAGGCTGATGCCATCCAGGCCTACAGGTGGCGGGTGGGGTCCCATGCTGCAGCAGCCTCACTGGGCCGGCCCCCCCCACAAAAGCCAATAACTTTCTTTGTAAGTGGGCCAATGCAAGCCTCCCCTAGCCACCCCGCAGTAAGGCCTGCCCTGGTGCAAACCTCACACACCACATGCACAGCATGCACTCATCACGTGCAGCATACTCACGTGGTGCGCATGTCATGCATGGGATGCACAAGGGCTGCGTGAGCAATATATATATTGTCCCCATTGACTTTCTGATAGGGCTGAAACTCACCCTCACAATTCTTGGAAATCTTGTCAAGAAACGGATTCTTGCTGGGATTTTCAGGAATGAAAGCAGGTTGAGAATGGGCCATGATTCTCACGTGGCCAAAAACCAGGTCCGTGCATGTGCAAAATGGCCACTGTGGCCATTCTACGCATATGAGGCCCTGGCGGCCATTTGTGCATGCACAGGGCATTTAAGGTTTCGGGAATCTCACAAGATTCTCAAGAAATCTCAAAAAATCTCTCCACATGGGCAAAATGGCCACTAGGGGGACACACATGTGCAGAATTGCTGCACTGGACATTTTGTGCATGCACCAAGCACTTTCTGAATTTTCTCAAGAATCGTGTGAGAGTCTCAGGAACCCTTGTGAGAACACAAGAGATTTATTTATTAATTATTGTTATTATTATTATTATTATTTTATTTATTAACTAGGTCCCTACCCCAAAGGGCTTACAAACTAAGGGCGTCTTTAGACATAATGAAGATCGGGTGTCAAAACCCCTAAACACGTGTTTCGCCGTTGTGTGAAAGCTCCATAACAATCCCAGCACCAATTTGGTCATCTGTTGAACATCCATTGAATACACAATGTAAACACCATTGCAACACAAGGGGCATCTTTAGACATAACAAAGATCAGATGTCAAAACCCCTAAGCAGGTTTTTGGCCATTGTGTGCAAACACCATAACAGTCCCAACACCAGTTTGGCCACCCATTGAACACCTTGCATCACAAGGACAATGTGCGTGTTCCAGCTGAACACGTGGCCAATGTTGTGTCTAATGATATCACGTGGAATGTTAGCAGGCACAACATGGGGAACGAGGTGGCAGTGCTTGCATTCTGAGATCGGGTGGCAAGCAAAACACCAGTTTTCCCCAAGATGGGCTCTGTGTCTAAGCAACGCCACATGGTGAACACAGGGCCAAACCGGTATTCATATCAACGTCAAAACACACATTCAGACACCCGTTGACGTTATGTCTAAAGACACCCAAGGAAAATGTGCGTGTTCCAGCTGAACACGTGGCCAGTGTTGTGTCTAATGATATTGTATGGTGTGTTAACAGGTACAAAAATGGGAACAAGGCAGCAGTGCTTGCGTGCTGAGATCGGGTGGCGAGCAAAACACCAATTTGCCCCAAGATGGGCTGTGTGTCTAAGCAGCGCCACATGTTGAACACAGGGCCAAACTGGTGTTCATATCAAGATCAAAACACACATTCAGACACCTGTTGACGTTATGTCTAAAAACACACTAAGAGACAAGGAAGGGGGAGATGAGGAAGAGGTGAACATCAGGAAGACAAGGATACATTCATACGGTTGAGAAAATGAAGGCGCTTAACTTAGTTACAGGGAAGAGATTTTGAGGGAGGGAGGGAAGGGGAGGCAATTTCTCTTGACATCTCTTTAACTCATGACCAGGGGAAGCTTAACGGAAGAGGTAGGTTTTCAGGAGGGATTTGAATGATCAGTTTGTTGTGAAGGAGCAGAATGAATGTACCCAGGGAAGGAGTTCCAGGCATGGGGAGGCAACAAGAGAGAAGGGTCAAAGACATTCTGAGGAGCAGAGGAGTTGCTAGCAGGCGAGGGTGAGAGCAGAGGAAAAGCAAAGTTCCCGGACAGGAATGTGGTGGGATGCAAGAGATTCTCACTGGGGTTGCGAGAATCTCATGTATTCTCACAAGAATTGAAATCCATTCTCGTTTCACCCCTACTTTATGACTCTAACTCTATTTAAATCCTCAAGCTTTTCTCCACAACCACAAGGCCTGGAAATGTTTTAAAAATAAAATCTGAAATGCACACCCTTGTATATTAAGTCTAATTATTTTATTATTCAAGAGTCCCCTTAAAATTGGAACAGTGCCAGGGCTGGAGCAGTAGCAAAGTTTGGGGAGAGGTTTCCTGGAAAATCCAGGTCCCCAATCCCATCAGTCAGTCTCTAACTATACCACTGGTCTCTACAGTAACAGTGGTAGCTCAGGATGCTTCTTGTAGCAATTGGGTGACAAATTTTAGTGACAGCCAACCTGTTATTGTCACCCGAACACGAAGGGAGGCTACGGACACAGTAAGTTGGGTTAAACTGGTCACAATTCTTTATTAACCAATACATTGTCAGTCTGGGTAAATGAGAGTGGTAAATAATCCATCGACAACAAACCAGAATCATACATGTCAGTACACTGATCCCAAATGGAATGGATCCCAATCCATTCCACTGCAGCCATTCGGACCCCCAATGTTGGGGTCTTGAGAAAAAGGTGATGGGACAGCATGTATTCTGTATAGTAACACAGTCCCCACTACGCCACATCCCAGATTTGGGTGAGGTCGCGGATCGCTAATCCCCTGATCAGCTCCCCCTTCCCTCACTTCGGTAGGAGGTGCCTCAACCTTCATAATTTCAGTTCTGTTCCAGGTCTGATCCAAATTCCATGAGCTTTCTTTTTACCATTGGCACTGGACTAGTAAGTTGCGACAATGAACAAAGGGAATAACAGCACATTGGGGGGACAGCACTACAATGAAGGCGTCAAAAACCCCTTCCTGGAGTCTGTCCAGTTTCCCCAGACATAGGGGGAAAAAACCTTCCTGGTTCTAACTAAGGTGACCAGCTGAGCCTGTAGTGCCAGTCCAAGTGGGGGGCCGCAGGTGGGTGGGTCCTTCGTATCCCAGAGCCAGATCAAACACCTGGAAGGCCCATTCAGCAAGGCTCAAATTATAAGGAAAAAGTAGGAGGGGGGGCGTCAATTAAATCATGTCTCCCCCCCCAGTGGCTAAGGGGCTGTTAAAAAGGCAGTGGGGAGTCAAAAAAGGTAGAGAGCATGGGGGGGTCCCCAATCCCCCTGTTATTCTGGCAGTGCCACCCACTGACAGAGCCTATATGTCCCCTTCAAGGGGCAGGCCCTGCCTACTGCTTTCTCACCAAAAACCCCTGGATAGAACTCCATTTCAAGTGCCACCCTCTGCCCACCCCCCACTGAAAAGAAATTCTCCCTTTCCTGCCACTATCTGACAGAAGAAGTGGGGCAATGGATCAAAGGTCCCTGCCAGTACCCTTTGCAGCCTCCCTTCTGTTAATGCGTGGTGGGAACAATCATTCCCCCCTCCCCGCAAATCATGGGTGACGGGGGGGAGAAATCTTCAGTGGAATTACAAACACCATCCTGCATCTGTATAACACTTCAATATGTGCTTTCCAAGATGAACCTAATAAAACCCACTGTCCTCCCACATGAAGCAGAGGCCTCTTGCAGCTTTGATAGAGTTACAGATGACTGAGCTTAGCGTGGGAGCTCTTTGAATCACCCGAGGCTATGCTGTGCTGCCTTGCAAATGCATGGGGAATGAGGCGTGCGCATGGACCCCCACCTCTCAATGGGAGTGTTCTGGCAAACTCATGTATCTTTTCTAGGGCTGCTACCTAATTCAAAATTTTAGTTGATTAATCTATTAAGCCCTTTTGTCATTTAATCAATCAATTAATCATTCTGCTTACATTTTTTTTTTTTTTTTATTCAAACGTTTGATATCCTGATCCTCCTGCTAAAGGCAGCTCGGGGTGGCTTACAGTATACCTGAATGCCCAAAATGTCAGTAATTCCCCTTACTGATTAACCAATTATCTGGTTACCGATAGATAAACCAGGTCAGGAAAAAATTTTTAAAAATCAGGATGGAAACTTTAAAATTCCAGACCAAAAGTCGACCTTCTGGACAATAAATCAATATTTCAAGACATCAGATGCCTGAATCAGGCACAAATCAGGTATTGATTAGTACCCAAATGTTGAGGGTTGATTCGGATACCGGAAATTCGATGGGTACTATTCAAACCCAGCAATGTTGCTTGAACTACATCAGACCAGCAAGAGTTCAAGAGGAGAAGGCCTGCAAGAGTCAGAATGTGATTTCCAGGAATTACCAGTGGGTATGTGGCCCAGGAAAGAAGGGGGAGAGTAGTGGGGGACTTAGATTCATTGGGCCACAACACAGGTAGGGCTGAAACGTGCCTTCATAATTCTTACAAATCTCGGCAAAAATCGGCTTCTTGCCAATATTTGCAAGGATGAGAACAGGTCAAGTGTGGCCATTCTGTGCCTGCGTAGCCCTCAACCACCCTTTGCATATATGAAGAGCATTTTTAGGGAGAACCGTCAAAAACTGCTCAACGTGTACACAAAATGGCCACGCCGGTGGGCCGCGCATGCTCAGAATGGCCACAGTGGCTATTTGAGCATGCACAGAGCGCATCTGAAATTTTAGAGGATTTCATGAGATTTTCTAACATCTCAGTGAGATCCCGCGGGGGCTGTGAGAATTTCGCTCGTTCTCGCGAGAACCTGCAGGATTCTCGTTCTGTTTTATGAAAGCTGAAAGCAGCACTTTGATACTCTGGAACTAGGACATTGCCTTGTCTTATTTAGAGAGACAGGATTTTTGTGATCTGCCTTTGTTAATAAAACAAAGTTTGCATCCAAGATTTCTGACTCGTCTCCAGTTTCTCTTCCAAACAGAAAGTGCCCTGCAAATGTGTCCTGGGTTTGTGCCAGAGGAGAGAGACTGTTCTCACTGCAGCAAAGAAGCGCTATAGTAAAACTGCACAATCTGCTCATTACCAATGAATCAGGAATATTATCTTTCTGCATTAGCAACTTGCTATCTCTACTCTTTGCCTTTTCCCTGTAGAAGATTTAGCGCTAAAGCACTCTCTTTATTTCATCCAGGGTCTGCTGGTGTCTAGAATAGTGTTTGACTGGCATTTTCTCTGGGTGTGTGTGTGTGCGGGCATATGCCAAGAAAGGATAATGTGACAAGGAGATGCACTCTAGGGATGTCAGCTCATAGCATCCTGAACCTGGAATTGCTAATGAAGTCTCTTCTGTATTGCGTAGATGACGTGCCGGTGCATTTCAGCTTCAAGAAGATACGAGTACAAAGCAGTCAAGGGTACCTTCCTTATCACACAAGAAACGAGGTTAAAATCTGGGGGGTGGAAATGAGACTGTAATTCTGAATGGGAGTGTTCTGTTATTCATACAGTATTTTGCTTCTATAGAGAATAGTATTACGACATGATATTCAGATCTTATCACTCCTTTTTAGTGCTCTGCCGTGCGGCTGTTCTGCACTAGGGGAGGGGATGGGGAGGTCTGTTCTCCCTTAGTTACACACACACCACTCTCATTTAGCTGAAATGGGAACTTTGGGGGTTCATCGGGGGCAGAGTACACACTGTGGGTATTTTCAGACGTTACACGATCACGCTCAACCACAGTGAACCACTCTCAACCCCGTGGCGGGGCAAAAGAGCCCTGAACGTCTGTTCGGCGCGCGCCAGATGTTCACCACGCTCAATACCCACATGGGGTCAATTTCAACCACGCTTCCCAGGCTCCCCGCACCAATTCCCGTGGACGCGTGGTCAATGAGATCCCCACCCGTGATCAACAGAAAGTAACATCTGGACCCCAATCACTGCCTGGGATCAAAGGAAATGATCCCCAGGCGTGGGCAATGCACGTAATGGCGCTGCCAGGAAACCGCCATCAACACACTCACCGGAGGGAGATTTAAAGGGGAAAAAGCGGCTGCTGAACATGGTGGGATGGAGTGAGGAGGGAGGAGGAGGAAGAGAGTGGAGGCAGAGGAGAGAGTGAGGGGCGAGGAGGAGGGGGAGGCGGGGGAGGCAGGGGCACCGGCGG
>QEPC01006695.1:161446-172593 GCA_003113815.1 Sphenodon punctatus | reverse complement strand
ATCATTCCTCACACGGAGATGATGTCATTCCACCGCATCAAGAAACAGCCACTCCTGCCCCAGGACCCACCATCAGGGTTCTGGGGTCAAGTTACAGGCAGGGAGGGCTGTGGCCAAAACCTAGAAGTTGCCACTCTAGCCTCAGGATCCACCATTATAGGTCTGGGGCCAACATTCCTTACACAGAGATTATGTCATTCCACCACATCAAGAAACAGCCACTCCAGCCCCAGGACCCGCCATCAGGGTTCTGGGGCCAAGTTACAGGCAGGGAGGGCTATGGCTAATTTCTACAAGCTGCCACTCTTCTATCCCCAGGAACCAATGTCATAGGTCCGGGGCCATCATTCCTTGCACAGAGAGCCAATTTTCCAAAGCATCAAGAAACAGCCACTCCAGCCCCAGGGCCCACCACCAGGGTTCTGGGGCAAAGTTACAGGCAGGGAGGGCTGTGGGCAATATTAAGAACCTGCGAACTTAGCCCCAGGACCCACCATCGTGGGTCTGAGGCCATTCTTCTTCACACAGAGAACCAATTTTCCAAAGCATCAAGAAACAGCCGCTCCAGCTCCAGGACCTGCTGCCAGAGTTCTGGGGCCAACTTACACACAGGGAGGGCTGTGGCCAATACCTAGATGTTGCCATTCTATCCCCAGGACCCACCATCATGTGTCCGGGGCCATCATTCCTCACAGAGAGAGCCAGTTTTCCAAAGCATCAAGAAACAACCACTCCAGCCCCAGGACCCACAGCCAGGGTTCTGGGGCCAACTTACACGCAGGGAGGGCTGTGGCCAATACCCAGGTGCTGCCACCTTAGCCCCAGGACCCACCATCATGGTTCTGGGGCCATGATTCCTCACACAGAGAGCCAATTTTCCAAAGCATCAAGAAACAGCCACTCTAGTCCCAGGAGCTTCTGCCAAGGTTCTGGGGCCAAGTTACAGGCAGAGAGGGCTGTGGCCAATACTCAGAAGCTGCCACTCTAGCCCCAGGACCCACCATCATGGGTCTTCACCCATCATTCCTCTCATGGAGACAATGCCATTCCACCACATCAAGAAACAGCCACTCCAGACCCAGGACTCTCCACCAGGGTTCTGGGGCCAAGTTACAGGCAGGGAGGACTGTGGACAATCCCTAGAAGCTGCCTTCTTAGCCCCAGGACCCACTGTCATGGGTCTGGGGCCATCATTTCTCACGCAGAGATGATGTCATTCCAGTGAATCAAGGAACAGCCATTCCAGTCTCAGGACCCGCCATCAGGGTTCTGGGACCAAGTTAGTGGCAGGAATGGCTGTGGCCAATACCTAGAAGCTGCCTCTCTAGCCCCAGGACCCACCATCATGGGTCTGGGGCCATCATTCCTTGCACAGAAAGCCTTTTTACGAACGCCTGAACTGAACCGAAGAGTACTGAACTGAACGGCCAAACCTAAACATGGCGAACGAACTGAACGGCCAAACCAAATGACCGAACCGCACCCGACTGAACCAAACAATCGAACCTGAACTGTGGTCTGTTGCCCCTCCCTATTCACTAAGGGGTTTGTGGTTAGTGACAACGTGGCCAACATGAAGAAGGCAGTGTAGGAAGGTGTGTTCCAGCAGATCTCCTGTGCTGACCACACCCTTCATCTGGTGGTGAAGGATACCTTGACCTTGGGGGATAACAAGGTAGATGGCAGCAGCAGCCCCCTTACACTGCTGATTGAGAAGGGCAGAAAAATCAAAGATTATTTTAATAAGAGTATGAAGGGCAAGTACTTCTTGAGGGAGAAGCAGGTGGTGCTGGGGGTGCAGCAGCACTGCCTCACGCAGGACGTCAGTACGATGTGGAACTCCACATACTCATGCTAGAGAATCTGGTGGAGCAGCAGTAGGTCCTGCACGAGGTATCCCTTGAGGGGGAGATTGGGATGGCAAGACCGCTAGGGCAGGAAGAATGGGTTATGACTGTCTAGACCGTGCACATACTTAAGCCCTTTAACGATGTGACAGAAACGCTAAGTGCAGCAACAGCCACCCTGAGCCAGGTCACCCCCATAGTTCATAGACTGATCAGGCAAATGGTAGGCTTCCTGATTTACTGGGGGGGGGGGGGCAGTGGAGTGATGCTTTGTACCACAGGTGGTGGCCCTGGTACAAAAGTTGAAGGAAGGGCTTAAGAGTCGGTTTGACCTCCTGATTGGGAAAGAGGTCTATATTCTCTCCACCATGCTGGACCGAGGGTGAAGGCAAGTGTTGCATCTTGCATGGCAGACTTCACCCTGAGGAAGCATACTGTGGTGGAGAAGGTGCAGGCAGTAGAAAGGTTTATATAGTGGTGGCAGCGGGGCCATTAGGATGGGCATATCAGCAGCAGGAGGGAGGAGATGCAGAGCACCCCCAGAAGCAGCTCTGATATCAGGGTCAGAAGAAGCAGCTCCTCGGAGGCCATCACCCATTGGACCATGGCAGGGTGGGCAGCATGGGTAAAGCGATTGGGAAAGAGGTTGGTAGCAGCAGCAGGAAGAGGCAGAAGGAGCCTGACAGTGCAGAGATGGCAGTGACGAGGTATCTAGAGGAGCCAGTGTTGGATCACAGCAGCAATCCGCTGCAGTACTGGGGAGAGAAGGGGGATGTATGTCAGGCCCTGACCAGGGTGGCACAGGAACTAGTGTCCTGCCTTCCAACTAGGGATGTAGCGGAAACTCACAGTGGTAGCTATTTCCACCAGAAACAGCATTTCTGCAATTAGTAGTACGGCGTGACAGAGGCTTTCATTCCGCTAGTTTCATTCCGCTACTTTCGCAGTTACACTAATTTCATTCCGCTACTTCCACATGCTTCACAAATAGCGGAAACATGCCATTTTAACTACTTCCGCCATTCTGCCAGCACCACAAAATAGCGGAACAGCGGTTTTCCGACAGTTTCCAACAATTACACAATTTTCCCGATAGTTTCCGAATTCTCAGAATGCCGGCGGAATTAGAGGAATGTCGTCAGAAAAGCTGCGGTGTGGTGCAGGGTATTCCGAAATGGCAGAATGGAATTGTGGTGTGGTAAAAGCTTCTGCCGCTTCAGCCTTACTTTCAACCAGCATGTCCAATTAATGGGTGTTCTCTTAGGTGGGGGGCATCATAAGTCCCCACCGTATAAGGTTGGGCATTGGGTTGGTGGAGCTGTTGCTGTTCCTCAAGGTCAACCTGCCGCTTCTGGATTTCCCTGAGCTGGCCATGGACTCAGAGTGAGGGGGCAGTGGCACACTACTTCCTCCAAGTACCTCTCCTCCTGCTCTCACCCGTCTTGTCCAAATGCTGGATGAGGCTGCGCAATCTCTGCAACTTGACGCCCTGTAACATAAGGTAGTGCCAACTGCCAGTGCCTGCCTGCCATTCCATCTACCTCACATGGTGCCATTAGGCCACTCTGGGGCACATGCTGCAAGTTGAAGCCTTTGAGTCATGCAGAGTTTTGTGAAAATGTTCTACTTATGCAAATGGAACATAAAAAGGGCCAGTCACTTAGTATCATTCTTAGACTTTGTCACACATATGTCACTGCTTTGCCTCCTGCCTTTGATAGATGGAATGTTACTGCCAATGCATTTTTAACTCTAAACTATTTTAGCAAAAAAAGTCTGTATCGGAAATGCAGTCTCTTGTCTGTGTATGTGTCTGAGTTCCCCTCAGCATGCCAGAAGTGCTAACGAGATGGAAATGGATCATCTACTCATAGCGTTCTTATTTATGAACTCAATTTTCTCCAGGATGGAACTTCATGTTACCAAGTTATGCATCATGGACCAGATGCTCATTGGTGACAGAGCTCTGCTTGGCCCAGTCAAGAAGGATGGGGCAGAGCAAAGGTCACCTTCATTTTTTGTCAGTACTACCTGGGGCTATTGAAATCCGAGTGAAATCTTGGTGGTTCTCAAAATTGATCTGAATTACACCTCACTGCAGGAAGTCCTCAAATGCAGGTCACAATGCATGATTGTGTTTACAAGTAATTTCATTTGTTGGTGTAAGTGTTGCTGGGTAGGACTGAAACAATAGCAAGTGTCCCCATTCGACAGGGAAATAGCAACCTTTGGGGAGTGCTTGCGAGTGTTCATTGGTACTTTGTCAGTCTCTGGTGATTCTGTGCTTCCACCCTTGTTGATTTCTGTGCCTGTGATTTTTCATAATTTCCCATCAATTATGTCACTTTCTGACATTTTTCATAATTTTCATCACTTTCTGGCATATTTTCATCATTTGCTGGGTCATTTTCTGCCGTTTATTGTCACTTTTTTGAAACTTTTAATCACTTTTGGGGACTTTTATGATAATTTTACAACACTTTCCCAGCACTTTTATGGCACTTAGCCAGCACTTCTGTGTCTCTGTCAGGGGTGCATGCAGGGCACACATGGGGCTTGGGGTAATTTAGCAGCTCTGTTCAACTCATGAAATATGACAAATGACTAAAACAGCAGAAAAGCCATTAAGTTTCCACATTACACAAATGAAGGTGAATGACCTGTTTCCGATGGAAACGGCCTTCACCACAATTTGTCTTTTCAGGCTTATCTAGGTTTCACCAACATAGTTTCCCCATGGGCATTTCATGGAAATTGTGTTGGTGAAACCCAGCAAACCTTACACCAATGTATGAACTCACATAGAAATATGATCATGGGCAAAAACAAGAACTTTATAGTGGATAGTCAGGTCACTTCTCCCAGAATGGCCACTCCATTTCTGATATTTCGGTCCTTGTTCTGAAAGGAAGCTTATTCAACACAGGCCTGGGAATGAAAATTTATAACTTCATTAGGTACAAAAAATAATGGACTCAACTGAGATCTAGGTTTTTCAAGCCATTATTATACAAATCTGTAAGCAAATGATGGACTCTGTTAGGTGTAGACTCAACCTTTGTGTTACTGCTGGCAATTCAGTTCCTTTCATATGCTAATTCTCTTTAATCTGGTAAGCTGTTTCCTACTCTACTCCCAGACTGAATGTTTGTCTTAGCCTCCTCCTCTCTGTGTGTTTACTATTGCCTATTGTTTCTTTGTCTCTTCTACCAATACACGTTCAACATTTTTAAACATATGACATCTCTCTCTCNTGATTGAGAAGGGCAGAAAAATCAAAGATTATTTTAATAAGAGTATGAAGGGCAAGTACTTCTTGAGGGAGAAGCAGGTGGTGCTGGGGGTGCAGCAGCACTGCCTCACGCAGGACGTCAGTACGATGTGGAACTCCACATACTCATGCTAGAGAATCTGGTGGAGCAGCAGTAGGTCCTGCACGAGGTATCCCTTGAGGGGGAGATTGGGATGGCAAGACCGCTAGGGCAGGAAGAATGGGTTATGACTGTCTAGACCGTGCACATACTTAAGCCCTTTAACGATGTGACAGAAACGCTAAGTGCAGCAACAGCCACCCTGAGCCAGGTCACCCCCATAGTTCATAGACTGATCAGGCAAATGGTAGGCTTCCTGATTTACTGGGGGGGGGGCAGTGGAGTGATGCTTTGTACCACAGGTGGTGGCCCTGGTACAAAAGTTGAAGGAAGGGCTTAAGAGTCGGTTTGACCTCCTGATTGGGAAAGAGGTCTATATTCTCTCCACCATGCTGGACCGAGGATGAAGGCAAGTGTTGCATCTTGCATGGCAGACTTCACCCTGAGGAAGCATACTGTGGTGGAGAAGGTGCAGGCAGTAGAAAGGTTTATATAGTGGTGGCAGCGGGGCCATTAGGATGGGCATATCAGCAGCAGGAGGGAGGAGATGCAGAGCACCCCCAGAAGCAGCTCTGATATCAGGGTCAGAAGAAGCAGCTCCTCGGAGGCCATCACCCATTGGACCATGGCAGGGTGGGCAGCATGGGTAAAGCGATTGGGAAAGAGGTTGGTAGCAGCAGCAGGAAGAGGCAGAAGGAGCCTGACAGTGCAGAGATGGCAGTGACGAGGTATCTAGAGGAGCCAGTGTTGGATCACAGCAGCAATCCGCTGCAGTACTGGGGAGAGAAGGGGGATGTATGTCAGGCCCTGACCAGGGTGGCACAGGAACTAGTGTCCTGCCTTCCAACTAGGGATGTAGCGGAAACTCACAGTGGTAGCTATTTCCACCAGAAACAGCATTTCTGCAATTAGTAGTACGGCGTGACAGAGGCTTTCATTCCGCTAGTTTCATTCCGCTACTTTCGCAGTTACACTAATTTCATTCCGCTACTTCCACATGCTTCACAAATAGCGGAAACATGCCATTTTAACTACTTCCGCCATTCTGCCAGCACCACAAAATAGCGGAACAGCGGTTTTCCGACAGTTTCCAACAATTACACAATTTTCCCGATAGTTTCCGAATTCTCAGAATGCCGGCGGAATTAGAGGAATGTCGTCAGAAAAGCTGCGGTGTGGTGCAGGGTATTCCGAAATGGCAGAATGGAATTGTGGTGTGGTAAAAGCTTCTGCCGCTTCAGCCTTACTTTCAACCAGCATGTCCAATTAATGGGTGTTCTCTTAGGTGGGGGGCATCATAAGTCCCCACCGTATAAGGTTGGGCATTGGGTTGGTGGAGCTGTTGCTGTTCCTCAAGGTCAACCTGCCGCTTCTGGATTTCCCTGAGCTGGCCATGGACTCAGAGTGAGGGGGCAGTGGCACACTACTTCCTCCAAGTACCTCTCCTCCTGCTCTCACCCGTCTTGTCCAAATGCTGGATGAGGCTGCGCAATCTCTGCAACTTGACGCCCTGTAACATAAGGTAGTGCCAACTGCCAGTGCCTGCCTGCCATTCCATCTACCTCACATGGTGCCATTAGGCCACTCTGGGGCACATGCTGCAAGTTGAAGCCTTTGAGTCATGCAGAGTTTTGTGAAAATGTTCTACTTATGCAAATGGAACATAAAAAGGGCCAGTCACTTAGTATCATTCTTAGACTTTGTCACACATATGTCACTGCTTTGCCTCCTGCCTTTGATAGATGGAATGTTACTGCCAATGCATTTTTAACTCTAAACTATTTTAGCAAAAAAAGTCTGTATCGGAAATGCAGTCTCTTGTCTGTGTATGTGTCTGAGTTCCCCTCAGCATGCCAGAAGTGCTAACGAGATGGAAATGGATCATCTACTCATAGCGTTCTTATTTATGAACTCAATTTTCTCCAGGATGGAACTTCATGTTACCAAGTTATGCATCATGGACCAGATGCTCATTGGTGACAGAGCTCTGCTTGGCCCAGTCAAGAAGGATGGGGCAGAGCAAAGGTCACCTTCATTTTTTGTCAGTACTACCTGGGGCTATTGAAATCCGAGTGAAATCTTGGTGGTTCTCAAAATTGATCTGAATTACACCTCACTGCAGGAAGTCCTCAAATGCAGGTCACAATGCATGATTGTGTTTACAAGTAATTTCATTTGTTGGTGTAAGTGTTGCTGGGTAGGACTGAAACAATAGCAAGTGTCCCCATTCGACAGGGAAATAACAACCTTTGGGGAGTGCTTGCGAGTGTTCATTGGTACTTTGTCAGTCTCTGGTGATTCTGTGCTTCCACCCTTGTTGATTTCTGTGCCTGTGATTTTTCATAATTTCCCATCAATTATGTCACTTTCTGACATTTTTCATAATTTTCATCACTTTCTGGCATATTTTCATCATTTGCTGGGTCATTTTCTGCCGTTTATTGTCACTTTTTTGAAACTTTTAATCACTTTTGGGGACTTTTATGATAATTTTACAACACTTTCCCAGCACTTTTATGGCACTTAGCCAGCACTTCTGTGTCTCTGTCAGGGGTGCATGCAGGGCACACATGGGGCTTGGGGTAATTTAGCAGCTCTGTTCAACTCATGAAATATGACAAATGACTAAAACAGCAGAAAAGCCATTAAGTTTCCACATTACACAAATGAAGGTGAATGACCTGTTTCCGATGGAAACGGCCTTCACCACAATTTGTCTTTTCAGGCTTATCTAGGTTTCACCAACATAGTTTCCCCATGGGCATTTCATGGAAATTGTGTTGGTGAAACCCAGCAAACCTTACACCAATGTATGAACTCACATAGAAATATGATCATGGGCAAAAACAAGAACTTTATAGTGGATAGTCAGGTCACTTCTCCCAGAATGGCCACTCCATTTCTGATATTTCGGTCCTTGTTCTGAAAGGAAGCTTATTCAACACAGGCCTGGGAATGAAAATTTATAACTTCATTAGGTACAAAAAATAATGGACACAACTGAGATCTAGGTTTTTCAAGCCATTATTATACAAATCTGTAAGCAAATGATGGACTCTGTTAGGTGTAGACTCAACCTTTGTGTTACTGCTAGCAATTCAGTTCCTTTCATATGCTAATTCTCTTTAATCTGGTAAGCTGTTTCCTACTCTACTCCCAGACTGAATGTTTGTCTTAGCCTCCTCCTCTCTGTGTGTTTACTATTGCCTATTGTTTCTTTGTCTCTTCTACCAATACACGTTCAACATTTTTAAACATATGACATCTCTCTCTCTCTCTCTCTCTCTCTCTCTCCTTATTTTCTCCTATCTGCTCTCACCCATATTACTATCATGCCTCCTCATATCTCCTTGTCCTGCATTGGCTCCGTTTCTATATTTCTGACTTGCTACACTACATATCTGAGGAAGGGCCCTTTGCATCTGAAAGCTGGTACTATTTTCAGCAACTGAAGTTGATTCAATAAAAGAGATCATTTGAACTACTTTGTCTCCATCTCTTACAACTGGAACCAACACAGCTACCATTCTCTCTCTCTCTAGAAAGAAAGAACAGCTAGGCAGCTATCTGTCAGGTATGTTGGGTGTTAACAGACAAGATGGTGGGACCGATCCCATGAACCATGCATCCCACATTCAAAACACATGCAACCCATGTGCATGTCCATTGGGAATGCATTCTGCTGCGCGGAATCCACGCGGGACCCACACGGATTCCATACGGAGGGGTATGTGATTGTGGCCAGTATCCTACAGTAGTCCACATCAAATAGGTGGCCAACTTACCATCTATGGCATGCTCCCATCCCGCTATTCCCCCACCTCAAAGCCCCCACTTACGTCAGTGTCCAGAGAATGTGGAGCCCGTCGTGTGAGAACATGCTGGCTAAGGCAGGGAAATGCACACCCACATGACCACCTCCCATCTGCTAAGGTGCACACAGCCTCTGCGCACATGCAGGTCACCAGGACCATAGAGTCCTAGATGAAGTGCTTAGCATGGTCTGGGGAAGGAGACTCTGGCTCTGACTCTCACAAGTGCTGTGCTTGTTTACGGTAGCTTTTTTGAGCGTTCAAAAAAGGTGCCCTCAAAGCAAAAATAAACAAGAAAACTGACAAAAAACCTCAGTGGGGTTGGTTTCCTGTATTCAGGGGTTGCAGTAGCTTGTATCAGGCTGGGGGAGTGTGGGCGGAGCGCGGCGCCTGCCCATCCCAATGTTGCGAAGAACCTGTGAGTGGTGGTTGCACACAGTCTCAGTGGAGTGATCTGGGACTCCAGCAGACTAATCTCTCAATTTTTTTCACTGTTGTAATGGTTAGGGATGAGCGAACAGAACTGAGTTCGGAAATTCGGTTCGGTTCAGAAATTCAGTTCAGTTCGGAAGTTTGGTTCAGTCAACCAAACTATTCAAGTTCGGTCCAAACTCCAAACTTCTAAACAAAGTTCGGAAATTCAAACCCCATTGAACTAAATTGAATATTACCTTTTAGGGATGGGCGAACAGAGCCGTGTTCAGAAATTCGGTTCAGTTCGAAAATCGAGTTCGGTTCGGAAGTTCGGTTCAGTCGATAGAACTGGTTGAGTTCGGTCAGAACTCCAAACTTCCGGAGTAATGGTATGATAGCCAGTCTGCATCCAAGCAAGGGTTAGACAACATGATACCTGAGGTTCCGTTCAGCACTGACATGCCTTCTATGAAATGTTTTCCTAAAGATAGCTCTGATTTGAGATAATAGTGTTTAATGGGCACCAAATAAACCTTAGTTTCATGTCAGAGTCCATCATACTTCCGTTCCACTCACATTGTGTAGGGACGAATTCAAGAGTCCACACACATTACAGAAAACAAAATAACATTTTGAAGACACAACCATTAGGAAGGATATTTTCTTTTATTAAAGTGGCATGGTTTGCGCTGTTATAATTAAGGATCTGTGACTATTTTCTCCATAGTCCTATTTTGCCTGGGTAATTTGGCCATTAAGGATTGTTCTGAACTGAAATTAAGCTTAAAAATCAACCCAGGAGTGAATGTTTCTGGAAAGTAAATTCTATAAAGAACCTGTTTGAGTTCCTGGGAATTCAAATAGAAGTTATTGTTTTTCAGATTTCTCTCTTTTTTATTTAGCTTGAGAATATCATTGACAGTAAAATAAAATGTTGCTGCCGATCTCAGTTGGTAGAATGGGCTCCCTTTTGCCATTTAAAAACGATTAAATCTGCTGAGTGATTATGTTCTTCGAATGGATATGCACAGCAGGAGTTTTTCATTGCAAAAACTATCAGGGTTTTCACCACATGGATTAGTGTTCAGTTGGCTAAGGGCTGTTTTGCTAACTGTAGGAAACGAGATGAATCTTCTTTCTTTTTCTTTCTCTTCTTGCAATGGAGACGCAGAGTGACATCCATTTACAGGTTAACTCATGGTAAAGGCAGCTTTAAAAGATTTCCATGTGTCAAGGATCTGTGTGAGTCAGGGCTGGAATGGGCACGACACACTCAAAATATTTCAGGAAGGACACAAACTCCATTTATCTTTCTTTCATGGCAATCGTCCGTGATCATCTCCTGCTTAACCACGGTATGGGAATTACACTCAGAGCATATTTCTCAATTAAGCAACAAAGGTTACATAAAGGGAATGTTGCAGGTGAAACATTGCTGGAAACGTCAAGGAAACTCTTGGTGAGACTCATTCTGACTACACTCTGCTACACTCATTCTGACTACACTCTGCCTCATTCTGACTACACTCTGCTACATTTAGGCATTGCGGGGGGTGAGGGGTTGTGGCTTAGTAGGAAAGCACAATTCATAACTTTTCAGTTAGTTACAAAAATGAATGGAGCCTCATTCATTTTGTAACTTAGGTAATAAAAATGAATGAATAAGCGAACAACATTTATTTGATTTCATTCATTTTCATTTT
>QEPC01006695.1:118509-151164 GCA_003113815.1 Sphenodon punctatus | reverse complement strand
GTGTGTGTGTGTGTGTGTGTTGTTACCTGCCCTGAGCTTTTGGGGATGGTTGATTAAGAAATTCAAACAAATGAAATCAGGAATATGGCACACAATGTTACTTCAGTGTAACAACTGGTTGCAGCTGGTGAAGAATGCGGTGGCTCGTCTCCTAATGAGGACGGGCTGCCGTGAACAAATTACACCTGTGCTCCATACTCTGCACTGGCTGCCTATTGTCTTTTGGGCCCAATTCAAGGTGTTGATTATGACCTATAAATCCCTAAATGGCTTGGGTTCTGCTTACCTGCAAGACCGCCTTAGGCCTCGGGTCATTTTGAAGCCCTTGCGGTCGGCTGGGGTGCCCGACTCGAAGTCCCCCCGGTATGCCAGGTGGCGATGGCGGAGAGGGCGTTCTCGGTGGCCGCACCTCAGCTGTGGAACTCCCTCCCATTGGATGCCCGACAGGCCACAGACCTCCCCTCTTTCCGTAGATGTTGTAAAACCTGGTTGTTCCACCAGGCCTTCGGGGAGGGGGGTGATTTATTTTGCCTTAGCTGCTGCTAAAAAAATGATGATGTATATATGTACTGTAGTATTTTAGATGGCTTTATTGTTGTTTTTATGTTGTGTGCTGCTCTGAGCTGCCAGTGTGCAGGAGGATGTGGGATACACATTTTTGTATAAATAAATAAATTAAATAATTCTGAATGAACTAAAGGCATAATTGAAAAGTAACTAGTAGGGATGGAACTCTGGGTCTAATTTCAAATTTGTTTTTTTCTGATTTGGTTCTCTGAGAATTTTGGTTCTCGTTTTGGTTTTGGATTTGGTATTTTTGCACTGAATTTTAGGGGGAGGGAGGTTGCATTGAAAGACAAAAAGGGGGGGGGTAATCAATGGTGGGGGGAAACCTGAATCACCTGAAACCAAATTGAGAACCAAAAGTTTGGGAGACCCGAATTGACCATTTTGGGATTGATTTGGTTATATCCAAATCTGAAATTCCCATCCCTAGAAACTAGAGCTTAATCAACCAGCTCTAAAAACAGAACTGTCCTCCCTCTATTTGGCTAAAGCACCCAGGAACCAGAGGGGAGAGTCAATAATAAAACCTTAGCTCTAAATTCCCTGGGCAGTGTAATTTTAAGCCAGACCCCTAACATCATTTTAAAACAGTTTTTGTGTTGGAATTAATATAATAAATGTCCAAGTGGAATAGAATAAGGTCACATTTTATTACTTTGACCAGAAGTGTAATCTTCCAAAATTCAATTTTATTACTATTATAACAGGCAGACTGGATAAGGTCACCATTATTTCTTTCAAAATGATGTAATATATGAAGACATCATTTGCACCAACTTCATTTTCTGCAGTCTGGATTTATGCTATGAAACGTGTTGCACAAGATACATTATATCCATTTTGTATTTTAAATATAGTGAGGATGTTGATATTATTTTTCTAAAATTTGAAAATGTGCAGATTAACTTATCCTGATTAGGGCATTTTTCTTTATAAACAATTTAACTTCTTGGGAGGGAAAGTTATTAAACAGATCACTTCTTTTTGTGTGCCAAGAAAGATGGAAGACTTACCATCACTTGAAGTCTAAGTAAAAGTTGGATACTATTTTAAACGATATCCTGAAATTCATCTTGGATAGGTTTCACAGCCTATGACATCAGACTAGATAATCATAATGGTTCCTTGTCCATTACAAAAACAACTTAGACTAGTTTAACTTTACTCCTACACAGACACAACTCAACCCAATCTGCTCCGTTTTAGGTTGGTAAGAACCAGTATAGACTCAGGATTTCTTGGACCAGTTTAAGAGAGTTTCCTTGATTGGGATACCTGCCCAGAGGCCAAGTGCATAGAGTGATAGAATGAACAATCTCTATAAGCATTGTATGTGAATGCGGAAAGCTTGATACTTGAGCAGAGTCTCAAAGGAGATTGTGCATGCACAATCCCTTAATACGCAACCAAGGGATTGATTGATACACAATGAAGGGACTGTGCATGTGCAGAGTGGTGGCCATTTTGCAGATGCACAGTGATATAATTTTTTTTCTGTTTAATAAACTAAAATGAAAAAAATAAAAACAAAAAACAATGAAATCAAATGATGTGCATAGTGATGTTTTAAATTTTATTTTTAATAAAATAAAATGAAAATAATAATAATAAAAACGGTAGCGTCCTTTGTGAAAACCTACAAAAATGAACTTTTTTGTGAGGGGGAAACGGAAACGAGTATTGAAATGAAAATGAATTATGAGCCTTCTACACATCCTTAGCCTGTACATTAGAAAACATTGAAAAGGACATTGGTTGTCCAAGTCTTTGGGGGTGGGGCGATGAGGTTGAATGGATGGTGGGAGACCAATTAACCGAATAACAATTGAGACAGCTTTACCATTATTGCACAACCAATTACACCGGAAAGGAGCAATCATAGCAAATGTTGTTTCCATTGGAAACAAGTTGTTTGCCATTATGCACATGGTAAAGAATTGCACTAGCTTTTTTGCAATTTTTGACTGGTTGAACTGAGTTGCTACTAACTGACTTAGTGAAATAAAAGTGTTGGAAACTGATGCAAATGGACAGTCCTGATTTCTCCTAAAAGATCGCAGAGAGTCCTGAAAAGCTGAAAAATCGCAGACAGTCCCAGAAAGTTCAAAAAAAATCACAGATAGTCTTGGAAAATCCAAAAAAATCCTGGAAAGTGCCACAAAGTAACAGAAAGGACAGAAAATTGCCATGCTGCTCTTGCAATGGGAGAAGCATGGAATCACTGACTAGTGGGGAAATACCAATGAACTGTTGCAAGGGCCTCCCAATGGTAGCTATGTCGCAACAGGTAGTGGACATTTGCTCTTGTCTCAGTACTACAACCGATACTAGGTAATCGATTTACCATTCTTCTACATTTCTTCATTTTTTGTTTACTTCAAGACCAACAGAAAAGCTGCCTCCAACAAATTTGTAACCCAGGTATTCAACAGAAACTTGGATAAATATGAAATCAAGGCCAGGGGGATAGTGGAGGGGGTGGGAAACAGGAAAGGAATTATAAGCAAATGAAACTAACCAGAAACAGCAGAACAAACGGAAAAATGGTATGTGGTAAGATGGTAAACAGCACAAAACCGTTATAAAACTTGGTTAATAAACATTTATCGCTCGGTAACCAATTATTATCAGTTTGGTTACCGCAAATCCGACAGTTACTCATATCTATGTGGATAACCATTTGAGGTCTAGCTACCATCTGCTCTTACCATTAAACACCTAATAGATGTTCAGAGCTGTAGATATATCCCAAGTGGGCTGTTTTGGGTGGGCAGGTGTGGCTGCAATGATGCACGGGTCATAAGCTGAAAAGCCACTTGCAGCTCATGATCCATCTTCTGAATATTTCACATTTCCACAAGAAAGCACAAAACCAGCAAACGTTTCCTTTCCAGTCTGAGCAGGACAAGTGCTCCTTGCACCTGCTCTCCCTACAGGGTACCAGATTCTTGATTATGGGTGTTGGTATCTCCTATGCATTCCTTTCCTTTGTATTTGCGCTAGAAGAGTCATTGACAGATCTGAGCCTGGCAAATCATTCTATCAGAGCCATGACATGCTTTAAGTACGTTCAAAAACTGTATTCCTTTTGTTTTAGTGACAAATATTGGGCTTCTTTGCATACAGATCACTCTCTTCATGAGAAAGACTGGATCTTGACACTTTTGAAACAGGGTATTTTTAAGTCTGTCGACTCGCTGAACCACCATGCTTTGAACCTGCCCATGGTAAGACTCCTCACCACGGGAAGGAGTTTGCCTGGCCGCTGAACAAATGTTCCAGCAGCCGGGGCTGGGGAGGGAGCAGGGAGAGGGCAGGAGACGTGTGGATGTGGGTCCGCAAGGGCCCTCCCCCCCGCACTCCTGAGAAAAGCCCAACCTCCTCCCTGATGGACGGGTGCAGCAGCCTGTGTGGGTGATGCGTCCACCAGGAACTGCTACAGTCACCAGCAAGACTTAGGTTGAGCGGGACATCATATGTGATGGCCCGCTCTACCATGGGCAGTGGTAGGCTTCCTAAAACTGTGGCAGGGCTAATTCCGGGATGTGTACTGGCAGGGAGCCCAGAGCACATCCCGGGTTTAGTCCTATCATGGTCTGGGGTGTACTCTGCTCCCGCCCATGGTGAACATCTGATGGGGTAAGTGTGACCACCGGCAGTGGTGTCACATTTGAAAATACCCACACTTTAACTCTGAAAGTTTTATGTTTCAGTTCTTTATTTTCAGAGGCTACCTGATTAGCTGGTTCTATTAAAGGAGAGAGCGGAATGACATTAAACTGCCATTTTTTTGTTCTCTTTTGAGAACATATCTAAGCATCATTTGCTGCAGAATGGATTCACTTTCCTTTGGAAATGCTTCATGTTTTTAAAACCAGTAATTTTGTCTGTCCTGTAAACCAGGACATTGTATCAAATGCCTTTGTGCATCTAGTAAGCTTTGTTCAATTATTTTAAGATAATCATTACAGGTTTCATATTTTTAAACATTTGTTATATTTTTGAAAACATGTCCTCTTGTGTTTTTTTAAACATATCTTCCTGTGTCTCTTCCCCCCCCCCCCTGCCATTGTGAAATGTTTTTGCAAAGCTTGGCTAGAAAGTTTGAGGAACCACTTTTACTTTTTGAAGGATAAAATATCCAAAAGAGTGGAGATAAGACCATCAATATCTAGAGGTGCAACCAGGCAACTGAAAAAATGGGAACCCCATCAAATTTGGGGTGCCCGTTCAGCGTTCAAATGCAACCTAATGGGTTACCCATGCTCTCTCCTGGATGACTCAGCAGACCACTGCTGCTCCTCCAGGCCACTGCTCCGCTGAGCTGGGTTCTTCCCACTCAGCTTTTCTGAGCAGGAGGGAGAGAGCGAGGAGGCCTTTCCCAGTTTGCCAAACTCCGGCATCCAGCCATGCAGCACGCCACAGTCTAGGGCTGAAATGAGAATCAATATGATACTTGGCAAAATTAAATAATGCTCTGAGCATACGTGGCCCTTTTCCAAGATGGTGCAGGACAATTTGGCGGCATCTTGGAAAAGGAAGCTGGTCTGCACATGTGCAGAACCAGCTGCCCTTTCCCAAAATGACACCAGCATAGTCTACACCATCTTGGGACCATCTTGGGAAGGACTTTGCCTACGCGGAATGCCCACATGTCCAAAGCATTTTTTCCCCCCAGAATCTGACATGAATGATGTCGAGAACAGTCAATTCTCAATTTGTTCTTGGTTTCCAAAAACTCATCAAGAGTCTGGTTCTCGATGAGATTCTCAAAATATGTGAGAATGAGTGCCATCCTACCCTATCACAATCCCCACAGTGGGACGTGTGTGGGTTTTTAAATGCCGTGTCCTCCCACTCCCCCTCAGAAAAGCCAAGCAGGAAAGACCCAACTCAGATGAGCAGTGGCCAGGGAGGAGTAACAGGAGCAGCAATAGGGCAGGCGAGTCAGCCTGTGGAGCATGTGGGTGCAAGCAGGGGCTGGGGTCAGCTTCCTTGGGTGTCCTGGGGCATCCCGGAAAGACCCACATTTTGGGGACATCCAGACACACGATAGTGTGTGTGTGTGTGTGTGTGTGTGTGTGTGTGTGTAACACATCAGGTGCCCGAAAAATGTGGATAATACTCACGGATAGCATATGTACTACCCACTGTATCTCTATCAGCAACCCTTAGTCCAGATAGTCAGGAATTCAACTTAATGCCTAGACATCCCTAAACCTCTGGGAACAGCTGGATGATGGAAGTAACTGACAAGGGCTAGATCAATCCACAATTGACCTGAGACCTTACATAGTTTCTTCTAAAACAGACGTGAAGTGGGAAGTTGTTTTGCCATTCATGGGTATTCGTCATATTTAGATGACCCTTCAAGTACCCAAATAATATCCACGGCCGAGAATGGTGCTCCGTTTTAGATTTTGGAGAGGTTAGGGGAGGATTTACTTTTTCCAATTTGGTTATTTCAGCAATTTTGTTCCATTATTTCCAGCAGTTGTTTTGCTGAAATGATATAATTGAAATAGTAAAATGACTGAAATAGTGGCCATTTTAAAATGGGCATGGCGGGAGGGGGCAGGGAAGGCAGATCTGTATGCACTGCATTGTACGGCTGCAGACCACCCATGCATGTTGGGTGAGTGTGGGGGCTTCAGACAGTCCAGGAATGTGAGTGCTACCCACATTCATTTTGGCCTGTCTCCACAAATAACATCTCAGTTTGTCCCCCAATTCTCCGTGAGTGGGCGGTACATGGGTCACAGGAGTGTGCCCCACCCCTACCCAACGTTCTCTTCAGACAGGCATCTGGATACATGTGGGATGGGTGTGGGGTTTGTCCCATTTAAAAATGGCCCATTAAATAACCAAACTGAAAAAATGAGCAAATTAAATAGATGCATAGGGAGCTCAAACTGGATATTGGTTATTGCCAAACTGCCATTTTTTTGTTTGTGTAATGTAGATTCAGTGAGTTTGTCCATCTTGGGGATTTACCCATTTCAGTAACTCCCCAATGCTGAAATGGGTTCATGCTGAAGCACCAGGTACTGTCTAATGCTGAAACGGGTACTAAACTTAGCACCCATGGGTAATACCCACATTTTTAAATACTACATCAGGTACCAGATGTATTACCTGGGTACCGTCCTCCAATGGAAGTAGAGGTATAAATAGGAACAGGATTTTCAGTCCACTGGCCAATCAAATATCAGTGACACGGAAACCAGTTCCTCCTACCCATCCCTAGCCAAGCATGGAAATCAAGCTAGGGTCGGCCTTCACAACACTACGGTTCTAATGGTCTATAATTTGCCGATGTGTGGAGTGCTTTGAAGCAGTGCACAAGACTTGTGCTGGGGCATTTTGCATGGGAAACCATTTTACTCGCTGAGAGGAAAGTTGTCCGTGTCCTCGCTCGCTTTCCATTGGAACCAGGTGTTTCATCTGGCCATTTTGCCTATCTGCAAAATGGCAGCTGCTGTCCTGCACATGGCACAAATGGCTACCGCCAGGCAACGAAAACTTTTCTACAAAATTGGGATGACTTTTTTGAACCAGACTTAGAGCTCATTCTGACATTCGCTTAATTCGCACAGCCGCGGCAGTGGCAACATTCGATTTAAAGCAACGCGCACTTCCGGGTTGGTGTGAATGCACCTAGTACACACAATTCAGTGTTATGCAAACTAGTGGAATGTGGTTTGAAAAGATGCTCAAACCAATCTTTCAAAAATTTGGCATAACGCTGAATTGTGCACACTAGGTGCATTCACACCAGCCCGGAAGTGCGCGTTGCTTTAAATCGAACATTGTCGCTGCCATGGCTGTGCAAATTAAATGAATGTCAGAATGAGCTCTTAGTGCTTGCCCTCCGCTTGGTGGCAAAAATGGGGAGGCGAAGCCATTGTTACTGTGGGTATTTTCAGATGTGACGGGACGGAATTCACCCCGTCACGGATTCAATCTATTGATCCCCCACCGGGATTACTCCAGCACATACAACAGACATGCTGGGTGATCCCGGTGGGGAATTTGGGAGGGGGAAGGGCCGAGCGGCGCAATGTGCGGCCGTACGGCCCCGGCTCCTCCACGCTCCCCGCCGCCCGCCCTCTGGGGAGACGGGCGGGCAGCGGGGCCAATGCCGCTGCAGCATCTGGCTGAATTTGCCACAGCCCGGAATCCCACCGGTGATTCCGGGACGTGGCGATCGACCAGACGTTACTTTTCTTTGATCCCCGCCGGGAATCACTTTCACCACGCTTCCCGGGGAATTGGTGCAGCTAGCCCGGGAAGCGTGGTTGAAATTGACTCCATGTGGGGATTGAGCGTGGCGAACATCTGGCGGCCACCAAACAGATGTGCAAGTCACAGTGACCACAGATGGGTATTCACCGTGGTTCACTGTGATCTCGTAACGTCTGAAAACACCCTGTCTCTCCATTTTTTTTGTTTTTTTGCACCTGTGCAAGGGCTTGGCACAATCTGGCTCTTCATATGCAAAACTCCATTAATATGACAGGCAGTAACCATAAACAGAGCCATCAGGCTAGCTCATGTCAAGAAAGCCAGAATTAAAGGATTTGCTACCACACAGTGACATGATAAAACCCATTAAATTAGTAATCCACAGATTAGGGGCTCCTGTGCATGTAGAATCTGATGCAGCCTGTTATTTCAGTAGCCCAGAGGCAATGGTCACTAGCCGTATATAGCAACGGGCATTTTTACACACACGTTAGAAGTTCTGGATGTTTCAACCTTCTGGGTTTACAAGCCCACAAGTAAGTTCCAGATGCATTTTTCTCACACACACTGCCCTGAAGCAGCCTAAAGTAGCCGCAGCTGTAGACGCGACAGGCTGCCATGGAAACCAAGTGACCACAGCTGCCTGGAGCAAAGCAGTTTACCAGGAGAACCTTTTACACACAAATATTCTGGGAGAAGTTTCATGCTGAAGTTCAAAGATCCAGATGTTTAAGATCTGGGTGAATGATTTAGACACAAAGAAAGTTCAGGATGTAACAGCAAACATCCAGGAGAAATGTGTGTGTAGAAACACCCAACATGACATAAAGATATAAAAAGTGCCATACTGGGTCAGACCAATGAACCATCAGTACCTGTCTCCAACAGTGGCCGATCTCAGTCATTTGGAAGAAGTACCTAACAAGTCACAATGGGGCAATCCATTCCCTGCTTTTCACTCCTCCCACCTCCTGGCAGTAAGAGGTTACGTTCCCCAAAGCTACCTGGCTAATAACTGCTAATGGAGATATCCTGCAGAAACTTATTCAAGCCTTCTTAAAGCCAGCTGTGCTACTGACGTTGACTACATCTTCTGGCAACAAATTCTACAATTTAATTGTGTGTTGAATGAAAAAATACTTTATTTGTTTCAAATCCACTATTTGTTAGGTTATTTTCAGATGTTACGAGACCACACTCAACCACAGTCAATACTCTGTGGTGGGGAATGGTCCAGTAATGTCTGTTGGGGAACCGGAAGTTCCCCCCCAGATGTTTGTCATGGTCAATCGTGGTGGGGAATCACATTCACCATGAGATCAGCAGAACCGACGGGGCCAGCACCGATCGTGTGATGAATGTGATTCCCCGCCGTGATGAAGGGGTCCGTCTCGTCTGGACGGAAACCACGGCCTGGAATCCCCGGTGGGATTACAGGTCGTGGTCAATTCGGACGAGCACTGCGTCTGCATTGGCCGCGGCACCCGCCCGTCTCCCCAGAGGGCGGGTGGCGGGGAGCATGGGGGGGCGAGGTTGAGCGTTGCACCGTGCGGCCCCTCCCCCTCCCCAATTCCCCACCGGGATCAGCCGGCACATCTGTTGGACATGCCGGAGTGATCCCAGCGGGGAATTATTTGGGTGATTCCGGGACCGGGCGAATGCCGCCCCATCTCGTCTGAAATCACCCTTAGTTTCATGGAGTGTCCCCTAGTTCTAGTACTATTTGAGAGGGTAAATAATGGTTCCCTATTTATGTGTTCCACACCAATAATTAATAATAATAATTAATAATAATAAATAATCGGGCACCAGGCTGAGTTCACAACATGATACTCATAATTGTAGGTATTATCTACGGGTAATACACCAGATACCTATTTCTGCTCTAGTCATAATAATACTATAATAATGGAGTCCTGATACGATGAGAAACAAACTTTAATCCTGTGCCTCAAATTTGTTCTGAATATATGTGAATTTGGTTCAATTGCTTTCATTATTCTCACATCTATATTGTAGCGTTGTATGTTCAGTACAAGGGATATGATCTAATGCTAGTCAATAACAGTAGAATGTTTTTTAGGCCAATTTTTGTGGGACCTCTGTTAAAAGTTCCGCTTGTCAGAAATAAAACTTCAGAAGAAGTGGAGTAAATAGAGTAGTGCGAGTTTTACACAAGCAGTGCACACACAGTGCTCCTATTCCCTGTGACTCTACCTGAAGAGTGGCGCTTGCACTGAACGTGGCAGATGAGGATGTTATTGCATTGCAAGCTTTGATAATATACACTGCATTAGTGTACCTTCAATCCCCTAATACCATCGGAGACAGGTAATACCAAGGATGAGGGTTTCCCCACTAGAATCTAAGATACAGGAGGGAAGATGGGCTAGGATTCTGAAGGACCAAAGGTGGTGTCCTTGTAACTTGAAGAGAGTGGAGGACATCGCCCATATTTTATGGGAGTGTTTCTTCTATATAGAAGAGAGGAGAAAGTGGTTGATTCCATTGATGAAGGGGGAGGAAAGGGTGGTCGGCACAAGAGAAAACAGCCCATGTGTTTCAAGAGTTAACAATAAACTCGGTAACTGATATAGCCAAGTACATATGCAGCGCAAGTGAAAAGAAAGAGAATGGTCAGAGAAGGAAAGTATCCGGCTCCCCACCGGCAATTTAATTGAAATTGAAACGGCCATATTGGTATATTGTGTTGTGAAATGTAATCGGAAGCTGAACAGATTAAAAGTGCTCAAGTACAAAAATATACTGTAATTCTAAACTGCGCAAAAAGCAAATTGATTAAAGTTTATGTTAATTGAGTAAATTGAGTAATTCTACAAGTGGGTTAAACCCAAATGTATTTTTAGATGTTATTATATGTGGAAATGTTCTATGTTTTATGAGGATTGTTTACGTTTGGCCTAACGGCCGTAAATAACATTTCGTTCATTCATTCACTGCATTATTTAAATCCCATGCTGCCAAGAAATTGTTTATTCACTCAAAGGTAGGGATGAAATGAGAATGGATTTCCATTCTCACGAGAACGTGTGAGATTTGAGTTCTTGAGAATCTCACAAGTTTCTCAAGAAACCTCCAAAAAAGCTCTGTGCATGCACAAAATGTCCGCTGTGGTCATTCTGCACATGTGCAGCCCCCCGGGCAGACATTTTGTACATGATCGTGGCTGGTTTTCTGCTTTGTGAGAATCTCATGAGAATGTTGAAAATCAGCCAATTATCGACCCATTCCCATTCTCGAAAATCTGGGATTTTCAAGAATTTTGAAGACAGGTTTCAGCCCTACTCAGTGGTACTAATATCCTTCATGGAATAATTATGCTCTATACAACAGTAAACTTTAGCTATCGGGGTACAGAATTTGAATTATCCATTTAAAAAAGCAATGTGTTTCCTAGAAATGAGGGTTGGAACAATAATATTTCTTCAACATAACCAGACACTTGTGATCTGCAAGCGTTGCTTGCTTATGTTGATTCTACTGTATATGTCTGCTCTTTGTGCATGTCTTAGGTCATTTCCACACAGGCCGAGGTGGGGGGGGGAATGGGTGAAGGCGGCAGCGGGTGTGCAGTGTGTGCATGGGTGTTCCAACAGGCGCACATGCATCTCCACACATGGAGCAACCACCGTTCTGGCCAATTGCTCCGTGGGTGTGCAGTGAGTGGAGGTGGGTGGGGCGCAGGAGCAAGCATGCACCCCCGCCCACCACCTGTGGTGTTCCCATGGAAGCCCAGCCACCACACACCTGCCTGCCGTGGCGTTCGCACAGGTGCCCCCCCCACCTGCACACATGTGCAAGGGGGGGGGTGTCCATGTGAAAACAACCTTAGATACATTTGGCAGGTGAGTAATTGGACACACCTGAGATTACTCTCAGAAGAAGAACGTTGTCTTAAATATTAAGGAGTTTTGTGTAGCTGTGAGTGTGTCAAGTTAGGTGAGAAATATATTGTCAAAATAAGATGTCCACAATGGAGTGGCATTAAATTATGCATCACACTGGTGCCGTGGTATGTTTCTTGAACTCCGCGTAATGCCATACAGTACCTCAAATGGAACCTGCCTGTCTCCTTGGATACCCCTTCACATTTCTGCCTTGCCCCAATCTCAGTGACCACATACCCATATCCCATATCCCCTTTTTAATTTTGTCCTTTAATCTGAATTTTGTTTTTTGAAGATTTTGTTTCAACACATACAAAAATTAAAGCCACAGAAGTGTTGGGGTGCATCTTGAAATAAGTATGTCATCATAATTACTTATTGAAGTGAGGGTGAGGGGGAGCCTTGAGTCAGCTCTGCTAAGGACGACAAAATAAATAAATAAAACCCATTGACCTTTTGTGGGAGATGGATTATCTCCAAAGGTTTTAGAAATGGGGTTTTCCAACTCACAAAAGGGAATCAGCCATCCTCATGCTACTGAAAATCAATAGGAGTTGGGTCCCTCCTCAAAACCCACCTCTTCCGCTCTGCCCTTCCTAACTCCTACTAATCGTCCCCACCCCGGATTATCCCCCACCTGTTATCTGTGAACTCCCATTATACTGTAACCAAGCCAAGAATGTGTAGTTCTCTTCTCACATCCTCATGAATGTTGCGTCCCTTGTCTCTCCCTCGGTTCCCCCTTCCCTGTCTCCCCTCAACCTGTCTTTAGATTGTAAGCTCTCGGGTAGGGACTGGGTCTATCTTGTTCTTTGTAACGTGCCAGGTACATCACTGGTGCTATATATATGCTAATGCTAATGCTAATGCTAATGCTAATAATAATAATAATAATAATAATAATAAAATCACATGTGCCAGTGTTCCATGCTTGCTATAATACAACCTCAGTGACCTGACTTTGTTTATTTAAAATCTTTCCATTATTCGGAGCATGATTATGTCTTTCATTATCTATCAATTATATTTAAAATTACTATGATTACCTGAAACGGTGGTTATTCCAACCTACCCAGTGTCCCTGATGATACTCTCGTAATTGAGCTTGTTGTGTGCTTATTTGTCAGCTTGCTCCTTCATTCTTCCTACCGAATGGAAACACAGCTGGTTGGAATAAAAGCTGAAATAGGTGCTTGTTTTATAATCCGTCAGTAATATTAGCTATTTCAGGTATCATGCTGGGTACCCAACAGGAACCTATCGGGAACCCAATTACCCTAAAAAATTCAGGAACTATCATTACCGATCTACCTGTTTAGAAGTTACTGGTTATTTCACAAACCTTTTTTGCTGAGTATGTGCAAACTTTCAAGCGTCACTGAGCTTTCACTCTGGTAGAAGGGAGATGAATACAGCTGAAACCAGTCTAAATACAAAGATGGTAGGGTTGAGTTGCACGTGTCAATGAGTAGTTTCTTCAAAGGAATAAGAACACCAGTAAACAGGCTCGGACATAGCAGTTTGAACATATCTATCTATCTATCTATCTATCTATCTATCTATCTATCTATCTATCTATCGGATAATAAATTGTGTTTAATGACAAAGAATTGATCTCTGAGTAGCACTTTAATCTTTTGAATAGAGCTGAAATGTGTACCCCCGAAAACAGGAATACCTGTACATTTCTAGTACCCGAATTAGCTTGCAAATATTGGATACCAATTTGTACCAGATTTCAACCAGATTGAAGTATTCATCTTGATTCAAGCTGACGTCCGGTCCTGAAGTGTTGACTTGTGATTCATTTTTTAAAATTTCCAGTCTCTTTTTTTTCCATCCGAATTTTTTGGTTTTTTATCCCAATTTACCAATTGGTAACTGGAAAATTGAAAAATCAATACCGGAAATTACCATTTTTTCAGGTATCCGGGTAGACAAACGGTGATTGCATAGCCCATCAAGTACCTGATGAGATAGTCAAAAATGAGTTTAAAACATTATCAACCATGAATACCAGATGAGCTACCTGTTTCAGCTCTGCTTTTGATCTCATTAGACCAGCTCATTACTTGCACCACATGCCTGTGCGGGGAGCTATCAAAAGGAAGTACCGTCACCCACAGGCTAGATGCAAAGAAGCCCTCCCTTTCTAGCGCAGGTGAATGGGGAATAGGCAAACAATGGGTGGAGTTTTAGTGTTCCCTCTTATACTCTGTCTGGCCTGGATAATTGAGCCAGCACAGGTGGGACTAGTACTTTATTGTTAATAGAAGCATAGGACAAGAACTGTAATATATTGCTACCTGCTTAAGCAGGAGAAGACTTTTGACTTAGAGATGTTGGGGGTGTGCTATTTGTATCATTTAAATTAATTATGAAAATGAATCGACCCACTTTCATTTTCATAACTAAGGTACATGTTGGATTTCATTTGTTTCTGTTATTTATTTTTAATTGTGTATTATTATTATTAGTATTGTTATTAGTATTAATAATAATAATAATAATAATAATAATAGACACTTGGCATACACAAAATGTCTGATGGGGCTGTTCTGCACATGTTTGTCATTTTCCTAAATGGTGCTGACACTGCCAGTGCCATTTTGGAAAAGGACTGGGCATGCTCAGAATGTCCCCAGTGGCCATTGTGAGCATGCACAGTGATTTTTTTAGTAGTAACATTTTTAATAAAACAAAAAAAAAATGAAAACAGGGGAGATCTTTTTGAAAATCCCTAAAATTGGAGGGGTATTGTAAACAAAAACAAAAGCAAACCTTATAAGGTTCTTGTTGGGCAAGGGTTGCAAAACTGAGATTTCAATGATCTATTCTACATAACTTGAAGTCACTTTCTACAGCTATGAATTGGACACGTTTGTGTAAGATGTCAGAAAGCATGGAATTGGTTGTTATGTTTCCTTAGCATTTTCCTGCTTCTCCTTTGTTTTTTTACTTCTCATTGAGAGCTGAATTGGGTAGCACAATCGGTACCCCTGGGTAATACCCACATTTCCGAATAGCCTATTGGGTGACGGATGGGTAACCGAGGAGTGAGCTGGGTACCCAGTTATCCATAAATACTGGGTATTACGGTTACTAAGACTGCTTTTAGATCAGTGGGCCAATCTAGTGTGTTGAAAAACTCACTTTAAAAAAAGTTGAGCGGGGTGCATTTAGATGAACTGGAAATTGCTAACTGTCATTGGAATTGCAGCTCGCGCATTATATTTAAAAGTGCATTTGAAAGACCCAAATGTGCTTTTAAAAATAAAGCACAAGCCACAGTTCCAATGACTACCAGTGGCTTCCGGTTTGTCTAAACACCCCTGCACAACTTTTCTCAAAGCGTGTTTTTCAATGTGCTAGATCGGCTCACTCATCTAAAAGCAACCTGAGTTAGAGAGTAAGGACACGTTCCGACATGATTAAATGTATACTTATGAGGGTGGGTAACTGCCCATGCATCCCAATCAGGTGGTTTTTTTAGGCTGTTGGAAAGGCTACCTGCGCATGATTGAAGCTTTTTGGTGCACTGAGAAATTTGCTTTACTGAGCTGGATTTTGCATCAACAAAGCCGCACCTGATTTGGATGCATGGCCGGTGACCTGCTCTCATACGTAAACATTTAATCACACCCCTCTGACCCCTTTAATCACACCCCTCGACCCCTCTGACCCCTCTAGTTACCGGCCAGTCTCCCTCCTACCCTTCGCCTCTAAGCTTCTGGAACAGGTTGTCTACTACTGCTGCCTGGACCTCCTCTCTGTCAACTCCTCCTGGACCCTCTCCAATCTGGCTTCCGCCCCCTTCACTCCACTGAAACTGCCCTTGCCAAGAACACCAGTGATAGACTTGTCGCTAAATCTAAGCGCCTTTACTCCATTCTTGTCCTCCTTGACCTCTCTGCTGCCTTTGCAGCAGGGGAGGGCACTGACTCCTGCTGGACTCTCTTCACTCCCTAGGCTTCTGCGGCTCTGTCCTTGACTGGTTCTCCTACTACCTCTACCTACTACCTCTCTGACCGCTCCTTTAATGTGTCTCTTCCCAATTCAAACTCCTCCACCCTCCCCCTCTCGGTTGGGATTCCCCAAGGCTCTGTCCTGGACCCTCTCCTCTTCTCTATCTACACCCTGTCCCTGGGCAAACTCATTGCCTCCCACGGCTTCGAATATGCTGATGACACTCAACTCTATATCTCTCCACCCCCTCTGTCACCCCTTCTGTCCAAGCTCACCTCATCAACTGTCTATCTGATATCTCTGCCTGGATGTCCCAACATCAGCTCAAGCTCAACATGGCTAAGACTGAACTCCTTATCTTTCCTCCCTACCCTTCCTCTCCCTCTTCCCTGTCCATCCTTATTGATCCATCTGCCCCATTCCCAAAGCCCGTAGCTTGGGTTTTGTCTTCGATACTCACCTTTCCTTTAAACTTTACATCGACTCTGTTGCCAAGTCCTGTCGCTTTGCCCTTCACAACATTGTTCGGATTTTCCCCTTTCTCTCTGTCTCCTCAGCTAAACCCTTTGTTCACGCCATGGTCATCTCTCGTCTTGACTACTGCAACCTCCTCCTTACTGGCCTCTGCTTCTCTCACCTGTCCCACCTTATCTCCATCCAAACTCTGCTGCTAGGGTCATCCACTCAGCCCGTCGCTTCGACCATGTACAGCCTCTCCTCTCCTCGCTTTACTGTCTCCCCCTTCCCGAACACATCCTTCACAAACTCCTTGTGTTCATTACAAATCCCTTTAAAACCTGACTCCCCCTTACCTCTCTGCCCTAGTCTCCTTACACACTCCTGCACGCACTCTGTCTCCACTCCTCCTCCCTTGCTCTCCCTCATCTCCCCTGCTCCCCTAACCACCTTCGTCCCTTCTCCCTTGCTGCCCCTCATGCCTGGAACTCCCTCCCTGCCCACATCCACCTTTCCCTCTCTCTTCACACCTTCAGATCCCTCCTTAAAACCCACCTCTTCCTTGCTGCCTTTCCCGATGCCTGTTAGAACTTTCCTTTCAATATTTACTGTCTGCCCTCCCCGCAGACTCCTGCCTAACAGCAACCAAACCAAGCACGTACACCTGAGACTTCGCATCTGCTTGAATGTAATCTCTCCCTATGTCCCCTCTCCTTTTCTCCCCCTCTGTGTCTATTAGATTGTAAGCTGTAGGCAGGGACCGCGTCTATCTTATTGTTCTGTAAAGCACCAGGTACACAGCTTGTGCCATACTAATGCTAATGCTAATGTTAATGCTAATAATAATAATAATAATAAGAAGAAGAAGAAGAAGAAGAAGAAGAAGAAGAAGAAGAAGAAGAAGGCACCCTTAAATGGCAAATTGATATAGGAATCAGTACCAGGAGAAAATCAGCCCCAGAAGTAAGATAATTGGTCGCAGAAATCAGAAAATTGGGACTAAAAATGGCATATTGGCACACTGGGTAATCTATCGGACACTTATCAGGTGCCAAATAGTACCTGTTGTTACTGGATTGGGTCAAGTGTTGTAATTTTGATAGGTATACCAAATTTACCCAGTATCTCTTTCTTGAGTAGGCAAATTATTTTTGGAGATGGCACCCTCTTTGATTCACAGCTCTGAAACTTTTTGCATTTATAGTAAACAAACTGAATTGTCTGCAGAATGTAAAAACAGTCCAAAAAGTAAAAAGTTTCATTGTCCATTTTGAAGGTGTATATTTCAGTGGAATTAAGAATTATTTTTAACCAGCTTTTGCGAGGTTAGAAGATTTGTTATAATGAATAAAGAGATTGTGCAGAAGCTGAAAAGATTTGCAAAGTAGGATTCCATCATGGCTCTTATCATCATGAAGCACACAGATCTGTGTGAGATTTATATTGATTTTCTTTTGTTCCACAGGAGCTGCTAATTCTTACTCTGCCTGCTTAAATCCAGCTCTTGGTATTCATGTAAACATGCACAAAGCTGCCATATCAAGATCATTGATGTTTAGATAATTTGATTTATTTTAATGATTTCTTTTGTGAATACCAAGAAGAGGCAGAGAAGATTAGAAGTAGGAATGTATTCTGTGCGAGTGACTGAGTTACCTGTAAAACAACACATTTATTATTATTATTATCATTATTATTATTATTATTATTAATATTATTTATTTATGTGATACAGGTAACTCAGTCACTCATGGAAAGTACATTTCTGCTTCTAACCTCTCTGCCTCTTCTTGGTATTCACAAAAGAAATCATTAAAATAAATCATATTATCTAGCCTTCGGTGACCTTGATATGGCTGCTTTGTATTATAAAAACAACAACAACAAAGGATTTGACATGGCCTGCCATGTCATCTTTACTGGTTTCAGGTGAATTCCTGAAAAAGTGGCATCCTGTAAAAAACAAAACAAAAAACCAGTCAACGCCCCCCCCCCCCCTCGGTTCTGAAAATCTAGATTAACTTCCTCCAAAGATATTTCCCTTAATTATACCTGTTTCCACCTAGATCTTCACTCTTCTGTCTGCTGGCCTTTAGAAAACTGTTTCTAACAAGATGTAATTTGTTCCTTATTGTATGAAATTTCCCCTGTGCATGGAAACCAGCACAAGGACTAGGCACCATTTGAATCCTAATTTACTGAGCTAAATTAGTCAGACGCCCAATGCTGGCCCTGTGCACAGAAAGGTGAATTCAATCGATTACAAAGCAAAGTTGTTATTAATTCTATAATGTTACCTCTCTTGCTGTTTCAGCGTTCGTTGCCTTCTTTCTGCTCTCCATATACAGGCCCTGACAGTGGGAACGAGACGTAGATCCTGTTGGGCAGCTTCCTTCTAACTTTGGCTCCTGGGGGTGGGGGGGTTAATTCTGAAGCATGAGCCTCAGCTGAGACTAATTAGGATGCTGCTGGGAATATGAAAGACTTGTTCACCCAGAACAAAGGATTTGCAAACTGACCTGCCTGAGACGGAGGCCCCTTTTTAAATGAGGCGCATCCACTGATGCCCACAGAAGCCCATGCATTGGACACGAGTGGTTTCATCCCATTTGAAAGCAGCGGTGGGTGAGTGGGGTGTGTGTGTGTGTTCGCCATAACATGCACCCCCCCCCCATCACTCCCGCACGGAGTAACCAGTGAAAACGCAGGTTGGTTCCTGCAGGGGCATGCGTTGGGGATGAGGGGGTGCCTGTGTGCACCTCCCCCCCCTGAAATGCCCCCACAGTGGCATGCCAATGTTCTTCCCCCCCCCCTCCAAGCTGTGGCCTGTTTAAAAAGGGCCTGAGAGAAGCCTTGCGGCAATCTTGCCAGAGTAGTGGAATTAGTCTTGTTTTGGCTACTGTAAGCCGTAGGTTCAAATTCCAGCCCAGGCCTCACCAAGGTGGACAGAGAGAAGAAAGAAATTTTGTAGATTGGAGGGCGTGACTTCTGACTGTTGGAAGCAGGGAGTGAACAACAGGGAAGGCAGGGAAGGGACCATCCCATCGTGACCTGTTGGGTACTAATCCAAAGTGACCAACAATGACCACTGTTGGAGACAGGATGCTGGGATGGATGGACTATTGGTCTGACCCAGTATGGCACTGACAATGAGGTTGATCCCAACCCCTGTGGAGGAGCACATGTGGCATATGTGATGTGCATGTGAAGCCTGGGTGCTCTTCCATCATGGGGATGGTGGCACATTGCACGGAAATCACAGTGAGCTCATGAGTTAAGGATTGAACCCTATGTTCTTAAGAGACAGAAAATATGTCTGGACTTTGGGGTTTGACGTGTGTTTTCTTTTGTTCATTAAATGGGCCCTAGATGAAGGGAACCGTTAAACCAAACTGCCTCTTTCTGAGCTTTGCCGTTTGAGGATGGGTGAAGACAGGTCACCAGCTGACCAATCTTTAAATCCAAAATATTTTAGGGATGATAAAAACAGGCCTCGGATGATAAAAACAGGCCTCAAATGTGGTTGGCTATAGAGCTGAAACTAGAATTTCACCAGGTTTCGCTTTTGATCGAAACCCGATATTAGTGCTGAAACGAGAATCGATTATGTTCTTGAAAATCTTGTGAGAATTGAGAATCAGGGTTGAGATCTCGCAGGCATCTCAACCCTGATTCATCTTTTTGTGAGATTTCTGCCCCCCCCCCCATGCCCATACTGGTCTCCCAGTCTCCCAGTCTGGAGAAATTTAAGGGGGTCGGAAGGAGGAATCCACGCTGTTCCTTACCCAGTGTTTTTTCTCTGACTGGGGCTGGCAGCTGTCTCAGTGGGGAAAGCTTCCCAATGGCAATTTTTCAGGAATGGAAGGGGGAAGAGCAGGAGGGAGGGGGCAGACTTAACTGCTATCTTAGCATTCTAGGCTAGCAGAAGTCAGCATCCAATAGAATGCTGAAAAGCTGTACTGAGGCCCTCTCTTCCCTTCAGATCTCCTCCCTCCCATCTGAAAACCCTTTTCAGATGGGAGGGGAAGAGTGGGATGGAGGGGGAAGATCATAAGCAGTCTATTGGCTAGCAGGAGTCTGAGCACCCAATAAAATGCTGAAAAGCTGTGCTGAGGCCCTCTCTTCCCTTCAGATCGCCTCCCTCCCATCTGAAAATCCTTTTCAGATGGGAGGGGAAGAGTGGGATGGAGGGGGCAGGTCATAAGCAGTCTATTGACTAGCAGGAGTCTGAGCACCCAATAGAATGCTGAAAAGCTGTGCTGAGCCCGCCTCTTCCCTTTGGTTCCCCCCTCCCATCTGTTTCCAGCCCCAGGCAAGATAATCACATGAAGAAACGTGGAAAGCAACTACAGTACTCCTCCCTGTTTCCAGATGTTGTTTTTTTATTTACTGAAATGAATGAAGCCCCATTCGTTTTAGTAATTAAAATGTATGTATCTTTATTGTATCCAGCAATTTGCTATAATAATCTAGCATAGAGAGTACAACGTAACAATTATAAAGTTACATAAAATAATATAAAAGATCAGCTTTAATGTCTAATAGGGCAGGGTGGAAGGGGAAACTAAGAAGGACAGCTAGCAACTATATAGGGCAGTAGACAGAAAAAAAAATTAAAATATGAAAACAGATGAATAAGCAAATACTTACCATTTTCATTCATTCATTTTCATTTTTAAAATAAAAATAAATAAAAATTAAAAATAAAAGAAAGCCCAATGGCCTCCAGGGCTGTTCTGAGCATGTACGCGATTTTGGAAAAGGGCAGCTGGTGTGAGCATGCACAGACTAGCTGTCCATTTCCAAAATGGTGGAGATGTTACTGGTGACATTTTGGAAAACAGGGGCCATTTTGTGTGTGTGCCGTGTTTTGTTTGTTTGTTGTTATTTTTTAAAAAAATAAAAAGGATCCTGCTTGGAGAATCTGCACAAAATGGTGTTGCACAGAGCTCAAGGCTGAAACCGACCGGTGTTTAGAAATCTGACAGGGCCAGAAATTTGCATCAGATCTCTGGACACCAGTCCTTGTCTGTGGAGATTCTTCCTGAATACAGAAGTAATTCTTTGTTTCAACCATAATTACTGGTGTTTGGAACCCATGGAGCAATCCTAATAGGCTTTTCTCTCCCCCCAAGTTGATAGGGGTTGAACAAAACAACGAAGAGTTGAATGAGCTTCTCCCAACAGGAGAGGCCTCTCATAGATTGCCTCCCATCAGGAGGAGATTTCAGAATTGCCCCGTGACAGGTTGTGCAGCCGGCATGTGTTAAATGGAGTATTAATCCAGCCTATTCAGAGAACGGTAAAGAGCTATAAGATCTAAGATGAGCAAAGCCTTAATCTCAAAGACAACGGATCTCTCACTGAGAGTCATTTTGTAAATAGGTAGTGTACATTCAGCCGCAAGAGATAATCAGAATGTGGAGTGCAAATTAGCAAATGCTCTTTTGTGAGATGTTGTTAACAAAGGCTCACAAAATATGTAAAGAAATATCAGTGATCAGTCTTGAAGTGTCTGGTTTCATTTCCCCTTCAGACTAAACAGCATTGTACAACTGAAATTTTTTGATGCCAACTTAAGGAAGAGCTAATCACGAGGATATCTGAATAACACAGTCAATTTAAGAGAGATTCAAGGACAAAAAAAAAGACAAGTAACCCTTCAGTTTAGTCTGACAAAAGATCAATAACAGCTTGGGCCCAAAGTATCTGAAATACTGACTTCTTCCTTATGTCCCTTCGTGGCCCCTGAGGTCAGCTGGGGATGCTCTCTTGCAGGTGTCATCTCTTCATGATGTTTTTAGGACTAGGGCACGCAGGGAGGCGTTCTCTGTCACTGCCCCATGATGATGGAACTCGCGCCGCTTGGAGGTCTGCCTAAGGCCGAGCCTGCTCATCTTCTGGAAAAGATGTATGACCTTTTTATGTGGCCAGGCATTTGGCATGCAGGGATATGGTGGGATGGGATTAAGTGGTATGTGTGTAGAGGTGGATTGGGGGGGGTCTTAAGTTTTTTTTAAATTATTTCAATGACTTTCTTATTCTGTTTATTGCAAACCACCCTGAGCCTCTGTGGGAAGATCAGCATAGAAAAAAGAAAGAAAGAAAGAAAGAAAGAAAGAAAGAAAGAAAGAAAGAAAGAAAATAATTCATCATGGTCCCTTAATTTCTTGTTCTTATAATTAAAACTCCAAGTGGAATATAATTATAGCTGAAACAGGTACATAATTGAGTACCTGTGGGTAATACTCACATTTTCGAGCACCACGTCGGGCACCTGACTATGTGGAAGCATCGGTCATTTTTTGTACTGATTTACCAATTTTTTGGTTGCTGATTCATAAATTGGAACGGAAAACCAAAACATTGGGATGGAAACTTGAAATATTGGGATCAGAAGTTGACATCCCAGGACATCGGGCAGTGAAAACAGGAATTAACCCAATAAGAATTAGTACCTGATGTTGTCAGGTCGATTAGGGAAATTGCTCCCTGTGGTTCGACAATTATATCAATTTTTCTACGTACTCCCTTCAGCTCTATTCACAATACTAAGAAACGTCAAATATCTGTAATACCTTACAGTTACTGCATTTTTAATTTCTGTTATCCTCTGTACCAAGTTCCTAGTTCATTCTAACCATTTTATCTCCCTGTCTTTAACTACCTTGTCAGCTGAATACCCAACCATTGTGGGAATCACATACTGTGGAACACACTGTGAACCTAGTTCCTTTCTTATGTGAACGCTCTTCTCCTGATAAGCTGTTTCCCTACTATATCCACTCTATGCTTGCTATCTCCGTGTGCTTAACAACACCTACTGTTCCTTTGTCTCCTACACCAAGACATCATTTTACAGCTATTTTGTTAATGTCTTGTACATCTCTGTCTCTGTTTACCCCCTTCCTACCTTGATGTCTCCATTCCCATCCATTCCATGCCCCCTCATATAGACCTGAGTTCTAATGGCTACACTACATGCCTGAGGAAGGACCATGTGTGGCCCAAAAGCTTGCTGATTTCCACCAACAGCAGTTGGTCCAATAAAAGAGATCATTTGAACCACTTTGTCTCACAAGAAACTGCTACTTCACTTGGCACCTCAGACAAGAATGAAGGTAACATCAAAGGGTGGAATGATGGGTGGAACTTGTTGTTTGCTGTCTGGGTGTCACTACCTTTACAAAATTCCAACTTTGTCTTCTTAAAGCTCCATTTTTCCTTGTTTGAAGCTTGTATTAAGAAAATGCTACAACAAATGCAGAGAATGCGACATCTGTACTCAATACAGCAAATAAATTGGTTTAAACAAAAAAGGTTCATTTCAATTCCAAAGTCTGTCAGATAAATAGGATTTTACGTCTTTGATTTGTGTGTGTGTAGAAAAATTGTAACATATTCTCATTAACATTAAAGTGAAGCACTTAGGTGCAAATTGTTTGAACTGCATGTAGAAAACACACACTCATTTTGCATGCTGAATGGTCAAGTTCAGACAGGTTTTCATTGAAACTGTTGTCCAAGAAGAAATTGTCCTTGTTTTGTTGAAAGTTTTTTTCAGTGATGAATACACTGCCTCTAGGTGAATTGGAAACAAATTCAAAGCAAATAACTCCGATGTTCATTCATTTGGAGTTAATTCTTCTAAGACAACTGCCCTGTGAATAAGGTGATCATCACCTGCTGGCCAAAGGTGGTGGTACACGATAACCAAAAACTAAACAAAATAAAACAAAACAAAACAACAAACAAACAAACAAACAAACAAACAACAACAACAATAATAATAATAATAATAATAATAATAATAATAATAATAAATAATTAATATAGTGCATGCAGTGTACCTGTCACTGTACAATCAATAGTTATAGACAGGTCCCTACCCCAAGAGGCTTACAATCTAAGACAATCTAAATTGTCCCAACACCAGAGCAGAGGCAAGGGCATGGCTGATGAGGCAGATACCCTGGCTACAAGCCTGGGAGAGGCACACAACCAGTTTGCAAGCCCCCAACCCAGCCCACTCTGGTATCACACTGGTGGACAAGGCCACTATGTCAGCTCTGTTATCCCATGCCACCCATCTGTGGCCGGTTCTGCTACCAGTAACCTACCTGGAAGCCTCTGTCCTTGATCCTACCTAGAGCTGAATTGGGTAATTGGTTTTGTATTGCCAAGTATTCCTGAAGGCAGAGGCACAGCTAGGTTGCAATGGGCTTGCTCCAGAGGATGGAATCAGAACCCCCTGTGAGGGGAGGGATGACCCTGGGTCTGAACACAGAGATAACCAGAGGAAGGGCTCCAGAGGAGACAGGCCAGGCCTAGTAACAGTCAGAGGGGTTAGAAGCAGGGGAAAGGAGACCTCTCAGTTCCTTCTCCAAATGTTCTATTGCATATTCCCCCATTCTCACCTTCCCCTCCTGACTTCTGTTACCATGGTTCATTTACCATCCTCTTTGCTTTATGGTTGTATGAACACCAGGGTGTTTGGTGTTCAGACCGTTCGGGGTTCAGCCAAACCCGAAACCATTCAGTTCGACCTGTTTGGACAAACAGGTTGGGGGGGCCAAACCTGTTCGGGCAGGGGGAGGGGCAGTTTTCCCTCCCCCCTCCAGGCTGCACGGGTGGAAGGGGTTCCAGGGAACACCTCCCTCCCCACCCTGCCCAGCCTCGTAATTTTTTCTTTAACCCACCCCACCCCATGGATCATCCTACCTGGTGGTGCCGGGGCTCCGGCCCTGGGTCTGGCAGCAGTGGGTCCAGAGGCGGTGGCACTCCAGAGCACTTCAGACAACTACTAGGCCTTCCAGGTCAAACTGGAAGGCCTAGTAGAGGCCTGAAGCGCTCCGGAGTGCCGCCACTACTGACCGGCCGCTGCCACCAGCAGACCCGGGGCCCGAGCCCCGGCACCACCAGGTAGGTTGGGCTCCAGGTCTGGCAGGGGCGGAGGTAGCAGTGGTGGATCCAGCAGGTCCAGCGGAGGCAGCGCTCCGGAGCACTTCAGGTCACTACTAGGCCTTCCGGTTTGACCCGGAAGGGCTGAAAATGTTCTTGTGAGAATCTAGTGAGATTCTCAAAAAGCTAGAAAATTCTTACCAGATTTTGCAATGATTTGCAAGAATCTCACAAGATTCTTGAAAACATTATGTGCATGCAGAAATGACTGCTGTAGCCATTCTATGCATGTGCTGTCCCCACAACGGCCATTGGCGCATGTGAAGAGCATTTTCTGAGGGTTCTCGAATTTTGTGAGATTCTAAATGTTCTTAAAACATTCTGCGATGTGAAAAATGGCTGCCAGGCGCGTTGCATGCGCAGAATGCCTGCATTGGCCATTTTGCACGTGCGTAGTACTGGTTTTCAGCTGTGCAAGTTTCACGTGAGAAAAGGTCGAGAATTGGCTGATTTTCAACTCGTTCACACGGCTCTAATACAATTGGCAAAATGGCAAATAGTACCCGATTAGTGCCCCAAAGGTTATCCGAGTTACTGCTGATTTACCATTTTTTGTCCCAACTTTCTGACTTCCAGTACTGATTTTCCAACGTCCGATACCAAGTTTTCAACTTCCTGTCCAGATTACTGTGAGGATTTACTGTTTTACTGACCAGTAAAATGGTAAATTGGTAACTCAGTAATGGTAATACCTAGTGTTGTTGGGTAATTGGGTACCCAGCTTGGTACCCAGGTACTGACTGGCCATTCTATAGACTACTAAAAAATATGGGTAGTACTGGCAGGTATCAAAGGTGCTACCCATTTCTGCCCTAGTCTTAAGTATAACCAAATAGGTAAGATGATATCGTCCATTAATATATTTACTTTTATTTACTGACTGAAGTTGGTTCTGCCAAGAATGTCATCCTAACTGCTTTGTCTCTGGTCACTCTCAAGAATTCTGTAGCAGAAAAACCAAGTGTGGATGGTGTGAGAACAAAGTTACTTGAGGATGGGAAGCCACTTCTGAATTGCTCCTCAATGGCCCACTTTTAATTTGGCATTGGTTGTCTGCCTTGGTTGACCACTGCATTACTCCAGGTGCAAGATTAATGGCATCAGGGGAGTAATGAGGAATATGGCCCATTCTGTTTATTTCTAATTTCTGTAATGTGGAGAGAACCACTGGATATTTGTATGTCAGTGCAGGAATGTACAGTGTTTTTGAAAAAAAGAGGGGTGTGTATGTGGAATTGACCTTTGTGGAGACTTCTGCAAGAGTTACATTTATGACCATAAAACTGTAAGTTGCAATAAACTGTAACAAGCTGTCTTACTCCTTAGAAAAATGAAGCCAACCTATTAAGTTGCATGTATTCTGCCTTAATGGGACGGGCTGACTGAGAAGAGTGTGAGGGAAATATGCAGCCCAAGATCTAAGCTTGAAATACAAAATCTTTCATTCAGTGGCAATTTAGGATGAATAGAGACATCATGGAATTATTATTGATTATGGTGGTTAGAAGTATAGAAAACATGTTCAACCATGTTCTGCTGTAAAGCGACTGCAAAATTTTCAGCTGTCTCTCTGAATTCCACAGTTGCAATAGATTTTGTTCCTTATCTAGTGAACTTAGAGTAAATCCACATTATTTCCAAGACATAAACATATATTTCCTCCCTGATCAACTGCTAAGTGTGCTTAGAAATTATATGGACTAGGGCTGTAACTCAATCTTGATTTTTTTTCTTGATTCTTGTTGAAAATCAAGTTTTGCTACTCGATTCCTGCAAGAATCGGAAAAGCCCCATTTCTCAGCTGTTTCTCTATTGAGATTTTTTTACAACAAGGGCAGGACACGAAGCAATGAGCTCCAGCTACAGAAAGAATTATTTAGATCTATCAGTGGCCTTCAACACTGTTAACCATGAGTTACTGGTTACGCATCTGCGGGACTTGGCAGGGATGGATGGAACCGTTTTACATTAGTTCCATTCATACTTTGCAGATAGATCTCAGCGGGTAGTGCTAGGGGACTTTACTTCATCCCCTGGTGACCTACCGTCTGGAGCCCCGCAGGGTTCCATTCTGTCCCCTCTCTTGTTTAACATGCATATGAAGCTGCTTGGGGAGATCGTGCACAGCTGGGAGGTCTGCAATATGAAGATAACACCCAGCTGTATTTGTCATTTTCATCTGACTCGGGCCCCGCTGTCTCGTTGCTGTCTCAGTGCGTGGACTCTGTGGGGGATTGGATAAGGTCAAGCCAACTGATGCTAAATCCCAGTAAGACAGAGGTGATACTAGTTCGCAGGATGGGTGATCTGGGTGAGGAGGTCTCCCCAATTATTGGTGGTGTATGTCCTCCTTTGGCTCCATCTTTGCGGAGCCTAGGGGTGGTCCTGGACTCGCAGCTGCATCTGGACTCTCAGGTGTTAGCTGTGACCGGGGGCACCTCTGGTGAAAAGGTGCCATCCATATGTTTCAAACTCTGATCTCACCATTATCATCTATGCATTTGTCACCTTAAAGCTAAACTGCTGCAATGCGCTCTACGTGGGGCTGCTCATGGTGATGGTTTGGAAGCTGCAGCTAGTGCAGAATGCGGCAGTCTGTCTCCTTACTGGGATGAACCACAGGGAGCACATAACACCTGTGCTCCGAGCACTGCACTGGCTGCCTATGTTCTTCAGGACCGAATTCAAGGTGATGGTATTGACCTTTTAAGCCCTTCATGATCTAGGCCCTACTTATCTAAGCAATTGACTCACCCCCTGCCCATGCAGTCGTCTGGGGGTGTCCTTCTGGAAGTCCCACGTTATCAGAGGGACCGGGTTCAGACAGACAGGAGGGAATTCTCGGCGACCGCACTATGCTTTGGAACTTCCTTCCAGTTGGGGTTCACTTCAACCCAAATCTTCTCGCCTTCTGATGAAACTGTAAGACCTGGCTTTTCCACCAGGTGTTTGGTGGGGGAGAAGGTGAGGGTGGGATGGGTGTGTTGGGGTAGTGCACTATGTTGTTGTTTTTAATTGTTTTGCTCATGATTAGTTTTAAGTATATTTTTATATGTTTTATAGTTTTCTATTTATATTGTGTTTTAATGAATTTTGTGAGTTGCCCCGAGTCAATTGTGGCAAGAGGGGTGGGGTAAAAATGTCAAACATAAATAAATAATTTAAATGATTTAGGTTCAATTTTAGGATTGTGAGTGGTGGGCTTACTTACAAAAGTGAAGTTTCGGAATCTTCATTAATGGAAGTTTTAAAAAAATCTTTGGATAAACATCTGTGAGAGATGGCTTAGGATAATGTACTCTTGCCTTCATGGAGAGGGATCGTCTAGGTGGCGTCTGGAGATCTCATATCATCCCTACAGTTCTATGAGTCTATGAACCATGAGATACGTCTCCAGAACTTGATATATGTCTCCAGAAGCAGAGCTAATGTGAACACAGGGTCAAGTTCCAGTGCACATGAAGCTTGAGGTAGTGATTCTGATGTGAATAGTGCTACTCAAGCTAATAGAACAGCCAATTAGGAAATCTACCAATTATATCCAGAGTAAGTAAGAACAGAGAAACTCAAACCCTGCCCCCCCGCCCCCACCCCCCGTGCAACACTGAGATTTTCAGGAAGTGTTCCCAAAGATATGTGTCTGCGTAGAGACCTTTTTTATTTATTTCAAACAAATAAAAGAACATATTTTTTTTCACCCAGTACACCACTAACTTTTGGAACTTGTTGCCAGAGTATGTGGTCAAGACCAGTATAACTCGGTTTTAAAAAAAGATTGGATACATTTTTGGAGGAGAGACCCATTAATGGCTATTAGCCAAGCTGGTTTGAGGGACGTAATGTCTGAGCTGGAAGTGAACAGCAGGGAATCAAGGATCACTCTTTTGTGACCTTTTGCATCCTTCTGTGAAGCAACTGAGATTTGCCTGTGTTGGAGACAGGTTGCTGGGATCAGTGGACCATTGATCTTACCCAGTATGGCAATACTTATGTTCTTATATGTCTCTTCAGGTCAGTAAGACTCAAGCACATAGAATCTGCTTATGTTCTGTGGTCTTCTCGATAAGGCACTGGTTTGTGGGAAGCCTTCATGATTGGGTAGTGTGTAAACAGACAGGTCGGGCAGGAAACCAAATCCAGGATGAAGCATCAGGAAACAGGAAGGAGGCTGGATCTAATAAACAGTGGAGGAGGAGAAGCCAGGGACAAGATGAAGAAGCAGAGCCAAGGAGCAGGTTAGAGGGTCAAAGCTGAGAAGCCAATCAGAGGAATCAGGAATAAAGACTGAGACCTGGGCTAGATAGAAGTTGAGGGGACAGCTGAAATGAGGTGGAGATTTATTATTCCTGGCTACTAGTCTCATGTCCCAGTGGCCTCTGAATAATACCTGTGACGGGAAAAGCTACTCATATACCCATATGCCAAGAGCTTTGCAAATAGCAAATGCCCGATTTAAGAAGAGTGTGTACAAGAAAGAGAAATGGGATGGGAAAGTCTATGGGGAGGGAGGGAAGCAAAGGAAAACTTGCCAGATGTAAGTAGAAGTTTTTCTAGAGGTAAGTGAAGTGAAATTCTTCATCTGTAAATGGTTCATTGACCCATGATAATAAAGCAACGCTGCAGATGAAGGATAATTATCTACTTAAGTATCTGATGCCCTCAGGGTAAAGACTTCCCTTCTTTCCTTTTGAAAAACGAACTCACATTAAACAAATGTTCCTTTCCCTCTTTTACTGTTGACACGGATTTCCTTTTTTTATGAGTGAAATTAAGTAGTTTTTTTTCTATTCCTTTATTCCTGGTATGGAAATCAGGTTTGCGCAGTGAGTTTCCTTCTTTTGCCCCAACACCCCCGGAAGAAGACAAGCCCACATTGTATGGATTTTTAAGGCCACATTGTTTATTCAAATCATAATTTTCAGAGGAGGGTACTTCCTCCAAGGTCCATAAAAACAACATGGTTATTATTATTATTAAACATTTATAAAGCGCCAGTAACAACCTGGCGCTGTACAGAACATATAATCAGCTGCGGTCCCTACCTGTGGCTTACAATCTAAAAGACAAGGAGGGGGAGACAAGGAGAGGGGACAGCGGGAGAGACATGGGAGAAGACAAACAAACATTCAGGCGGATGCGAAGTCTCAGGCGCGTGTACTTGGCTTGGTTACAAGGTGGTCGGTAGCAGCAGTCAGCAGAGGAGGGCCGACAGTAAGAGCAAGGGGAAAGACTAGAGGGCATTGGGAAAGGCAGCATGGAAAAGGTGGGTCTTGAGGAGGGATTTGAAGGAGCGGAGGGAGGAGGCGAGGCGGACGTCGGCAGGGAGGGAGTTCCAGGCATGCGGGGCAGCGAGGGAGAAGGGACGAAGGCGGTTGGGCGAGCAGGAGAAGCGAGGGAGAGCGAGGGAGGGGACAGCGGAAGAGCGGAGAGCGCGCGCAGGAGCGCGTAGGGCGATTAGGTCCGAGAGGTAAGGGGGAGCTTGGTCATGGAGCGATTTGAACGTGAAAACCAGGAGTTTGAACAGGATACGTTCCGGAAGGGGGAGCCAGTGAAGGGAGAGGAGGAGAGGCGTCACATGGTCGAAGCGACGGGCAGAGTGAATGACCTTGGCGGCAGAGTTTTGGATCGCCACAAGGGGGGACAGGTGGGAGCGAGGGAGGCCAGCAAGGAGGAGGTTGCAGTAGTCGAGGCGAGAGATAACCATGGTTAAGTATTGGGGGGCCATAGCTAAAGTGGTAAGAGCACATGCATTGCATGTATAAGGTCCCAGGTTCAATCCCCAGCATCTCCATTTCAGGATCCCTGGTAGCACGCCTGGGGGAGGCCTCTGCTGGGGGCTTGGAGGGGTCTCAGGCAGCACGCTGGTATGGCCTCTGCTGGGGGCTTGGAGGGGTCTCAGGCAGCACGCTGGGATGGCCTCTGCCAGAGACCCTGGAAGAGCTGGATTTGGACCCAAACTTGAAACCCCTGCTGCCGTGTCAGGGTGTGACAATACTGGGCTAAGATGAACCATTGGTCTGACTCAGTTAGGCAGTTTAGTTTAGTTTATTATAAAGAGTGGCCTGATATTCCCTCAGCACCACCTTGATGCTACTTAACTTAGCCTAGGTTGCTTTCGCCCCAGCCATCTGACTGGTTCAGAAGGCATCGTATACTTATAGCGACCGGAAGTAGGAAAGGAGGCAATGGCCCACCAGGGACTGCCCCTGTCCTCAGATAGATTGCTCAACCCTCTCTCCTGAGCCTTGAGGGAGTCTGGCCGCCCCTGCTCTTGGTTTCTCCCTTAGCCCTGTCTCTTAAGGAAACGTCTTCCATAATATTATACCAATAACTTTAACAAACTAACCGGACCCCTGCCACAGCAAACCGTCAGCTCATGCTTGGCTGGTTTCACTCCCATGACCCTGCAGCAGGGCCACACTTTAATGTGGGCTGAGCAGTTGCAGGGTTAGGACCAAGGAAGAGTTTCACTCTGTGTTCAGTTCTATAACAGTTTATTTATAGTACAGTCCATAGGCCAAGCACCAAGCCTCTGGTCAGTCTACAGTCCAAGTCCATAACATAGGCCTAGTCAAACACAGTCCAATGGCTAGCTAATAGGACTTACACCTCCAGGTCAAGGTTCCTTCAGGTTCAGGTTCCTTCAGGATCCTTCTCTGGCAGCCTCCCAGGAGACGTGTTCTCCTCAGTGGTCAGGAGCAGACTGTACTCTTCCTGGGCTGTCCTCTTCTCTTATAGCCCAAGCCACGCCCTGACTTAGCCACTTCCTGTGGCGACCATTTTAGATCCACTTACATGGCAGGCACCATCTTGTGGCACAGCCCTGCCACAGACCCTCCCTCTGAACTAGTTGCTGGACTAACTTATTATTTAATACCCGGAGGTACATTTGAACGATCATCTCCGTCAGGTGAACCCCATCATCCCAACAGAGTTTGGGTCTTGAGAAACAAATCTTGCTGTGTGCTAGGCACTGTAGGCACTCCCCACACCTAGTCATTATTAGTCTACCCACCTCTTTGTTGATCTTCTTTCTCGATCTCTCTACCTTACTGTGTGACACTTCATAGCGCTGTTTGATCTGCTCAGTCACGTGCATCCAAATGAACTTTGTTCGAGGCAGAATCCTGCTAGCCTCCACCCAAACCCTCTTTATTCTATCCACTAACTTCAAACCAGGGTTTTTGGTGAAAATATTTTCCCCTATGTGAACTACAATAACATCAGGATGCTGGCCAGCTGTGGCTGAATGGAGTAGTGGCGTAAGCTGCTCCCAGAGCATGCCCTTTCTGACCCTCCTCCACACTATTTTGGTTGAGTCGCTGAGTCCCAGCTAGGTGTCCCAATGGGATCTGCATGCCTCCTTGGCAGCCCAGTGGATGAGGCTGTGGATGACCCTCGCCGCCTTTTCTCTACTTTCGACTCCCTTCTCAAACCCCCCTGCCCTCCCCCGCCCTCTTCCCTTGCTGCTCAGGATCTTGCGTCGTTCTTCACCTCCAAGATTGACAAGATCCGTCGGGATATTGCCTCCCGCCCTCCTCCGCCCCCCGCT
>QEPC01006695.1:45254-87724 GCA_003113815.1 Sphenodon punctatus | reverse complement strand
GTGTGTGTCTTTGCTAAAACTGCTTGTAAGTGAGGTTTAAGGTTGTCTGCCTGCTTTTAAACCTGCCTAACCTAACTGAAATTGCTTGATTAAGTAATGTAATGTCCATCCAACATTAACCCTTGGAACTCCTTGCTGCTGGATTATGCTGCCTACCATTGCCCTGGCTCCGCCTACCATTGCACTGGCTCTGCCTACCATTGCCCTGACTCCGCCTACCGGCTCGCCAGCCTTACTGCCCCTCCAACCTCAACACCCACCAGCTGCCCCTGCCCTTCTCTAGAAAGCCTATGCAAATTATGCCCTCCCTGGGGTGCTTGGGGATGCTAGGGATTGCAACTAGAAAAGGCCCTGGCTGGCACGTGCAAATCCTGCCCTTATTTTGGGATGCGTAGGGATGGAATGGCAACTGGAGAGTGGAGAGCCTTGCTACCCTGTGTCAGGGGAGTAGGGGGAGGGAGCCTATTTCCCCCCGGGGCATCTATAGATATAGCCAGGATACCCAAGTGAGGAGAAGACACCAGGAAAGGGGAAACCTCTCAGCCGGTCTCTTTAGTAGCTCAAGACTGCTCTTCATTCCCACAGCCGGGGAACCCAGCCTCAGAGCGTACGGCTTATCATTGAGGTTATAGGAATGGGGGAAGAGAAGAGAAGGGATGGGGAAGGCAGCAACGGGGTTCGAAGGGTCTCAAGGGGAAACACCAGCAATAGAGGCACCAGGCAGAGCCAACGCCAGGGGGCAGCCGGATAAGCAGAGAACCCCCACCCCTGGGAAGACGAAGGTCGAGCAGGGACACAGGGGAGCACCAGCCCTGAGGGGGAAGGGGACCAGATAAGGCCCCGGGAGAGAACCCCCAAACAGGGATATGAGGATCCCCTCATGTTGAGCTGCATGTGAGGCAAGGAGTAGCGCGCATGCGTGCTGCTCCCTGCCTCAGTCCCCCCACACTAGGGATCTCGCCAGAGCTGTTTCAGCAAATGCCCTGATGAGATCTTCCATTGAGCCCATAGGGCTAGCCCCTCCCTCAACAGCACATCCTATACGTGCTGTGGGAAGGCAGGGTTCAGCCGCCCAAATTGTGTTTTCCATTGAAAACACGGTTTGGGCTTAGCCTTTTTGTCTCTTGCTGGACCCACTCCTCAGGAGTGGATTCCAGAAGGGAGAGAGAGACAGCGCAGAGGAGCTTCTGACAGCACTGCAGGCAGCAGCAGCCTCTGACTTTGCTAGGCTGCTCCACCCCGGGCAGAGCAGCCTTTGTAGCAATTAGCAAAGTCAGAGGCTGCTGCCTGCAGCGCTGTCAGAAGCAAGCTGCAGCAGTGGCCAACGGGGATTTATTTATTTTTTTCCTTCAACTCAGCAGCGGCTGTCTCGGTGGCGCTTGGAGGACCTCTGCCTCAAATGCCCTGAGCAGCTAGCCGTCACTGAAGAAGGGAGGACTAGAGCCATCATCATCATAAATGCATGATATTACTTTGGTGTTCTTAATGTGTTCTCATTTCAGAGAGGAATCGGATGCGGGCCCCAGCGCTGGTGCCAGAACCAGGCCAAGGAGGAGGACCCCTAGGCAGAGGTCACTGCCATGACCAGCGACACCCCCAGACATTCGGCGCAGGAAGTTGGATGTCTGGAGGTTTTAAGACAAGGGCGATGGAATCGCCACATGCAAGGTATGGCACGGGGACTGGAAAAACAGGGAATGAATTGCCCTGTGACCTGACCTGTTAGGAATGAAAGTCCCTTGCAGAGAGAGATTGGCCACCTAGTCCACCCACTTGTGGAGACAGATTGTAGGCAGGGCTTGACAGACCATTGGTCTGACACAGTATGGCACTTCTTATGTTCCTATCTTTTTCTTCTCTTTTTAGCACTGCCACAAAATATTCCAGCGCCAGAGGGAGGGGACTACATCTGGGCTCATCACACACATCGAACAGAGGCATGGCCTGAAAGTGAGGTGGCAGGCAGAGGACTCTGATGTGGCTGTGGAGCCTCAGCGCCAGAAGAAGGAGGGGAAGGCAACCCACAAATGAAAATATGTACGCCCTTCCCCCCCCCTCCAGCTCAGATGTGGAGCCCCCCACCAGGAGCAGTCTGCGGTGGCAAGATACTTTCATAGCCAGGTGCAGGGGACCAGCCAGTACTTCGTTGTCGGCCTCCAGGTAATTGAAGAACGACTGGTGGAACAGTTCCAGGTGGTCGAGTTGTGGGAGAAGAAGGTGGAGGCGTACTCGGAGTACATCTCCATGTACGTCTCCATGGAGAGGACCGAACTGGAGGTCTTCCGCCAGTTGGTCTGCAACTGGCGGGCGGCCATGGCAGGGGCCGCAGAATATGCCATGGCACACGGCTATGAAATGCTGGCAGGTGCGGCCCCTGCCCCTAGGTCCCCTGCACCACTCATGCAGGGGACCTTTCCCCCAAGTTCCAGGGGGCAGACCAAAAGACTAATTAGTTTGTTAGTGCATAAGTTTCCTTTCTATTTAAAAATGTTTGGTTTTGGTTTTATAAATTTGTTGTTGTTGTTGTTGTTGTTGTTGTTTTATTAAAGTTATATTTGTTGTTGTTGTTGTTACGAGTTTACCTGTCCAATCTTTTATCCCTCTGTGTTTAAGTTCTGGCTGGCAGGTGGCAGAATCACATACAGCTAGTCGATCCCTACCAGCAGCACCTGCCACCCCATGTAGTGTACTTATTAACCCAAAGATGTGGTGTGCCAGCAGCAGGGTATCACCTAGCAGAAAGCCCCCCAGGAGGTGCAGGGCTTGTGTTTGTGTGGGTGGGTGTGACATTCACACCCCTAGTGTTCTCTCAGGGCTGACGACCTCTGTGTTGCGTTTGGAGGTCAGGGCTAAATAAGTGACTTCCAGGACTCTATGGTTGCTATTAGTCTGGCTTAAGAGTTTGTATCCTTCTCCAGCATACCTTCTGCAATTGTGCCTGAAGGAGAAACTGGCTATGTCTTGTCATAAGTCCTTCTTCATGGATGGGGCGTGTTATCTGTAACCACAAAGATATTTGGATTTTCATGGGAATTCATGGCAACGTTTCTTTTAAATCAGGCTACGAGGCTCTTAAAAAGGTGTATTGATGATTTGGATTTACCTGTCTCAAGGTCCTTAGCAGCAGCATCCAGTTCCACACCATGTTGTAAACCGCCCCAAGATGCCGTAGGCATGAGGGGGCGACTAGTAAATATACAAAATAAATAAATAAATAAAATAAATGGTTGGCCCTTGCTATCATGCTGTATTGATTTCCTCCCAACAAAGAAAAGCATTTACAGCCTTGCGCTTGCAGTCTATGAAAACTGATATACAAGAGGGTCGCTACGCGGGTATTGCTTATGCTAATAGGTTCTGCATTTGTGGGAGGGACGAAATTGAAGATTTACCTCATTATCTATTATTTTGCCCAATGTACAATCAGCCTTGTATTCCGCTGTTTCAAACGCTACAAATAAATGATCAGACGTTGAGAGTTCCCCTCAGATTGGTCTGGTTTTTATTGAAAACCCGGGCAGTGGCTGCCTTCGCTGTATTTGTGGCTAAAATTAGAGCCTACAGGGCCCAACAGATCAACTCCATGAGAATTGAGTCGATCTTGAGTCCTCTTCTTTTGTTATTACTGTGTCATGATATTTTAATGCTTTAATTTCTTTTGTAATATTCTTCTTTGATATGGCTGGTCAACTGATTCAATAAATACTACTACTACTAGTACTACTACAGGTTCAAATATTTAGATTTACTGCATGCAAATAAGCATAGTTTTATTTTTATTTTTGGTTTATGAAGTGAAAAATAATGCCTTTTTGTGTTTTATTTCTTCAGTTTTCCCTCTCTGTTGTTGAATGAGTAGGGACAGTTAGGGCACAGTTATAATGGAGCATGTTTTTCCCCAATGGTTTCCCTCCTATCCACATTCTCTTGACGTTGTTGTTACGAAGTCTCATCAAGCCAGTGAAGCCTGAAAAAAAAAAAAAAGATTTTTGAAGTGTACTAGTGGGAAAAAGGGGGGCAGGGGAAAGATTGATTATGATATCCTCCACTCAGGCAATAAAACAGATAAAATACAAGATAGTTCTGTGTCCACGTTTCACTCCCCCATCATACAGATGCAAATGCACATGTAGTTAGATTATATGCCTGAGAATTAGATAAAGGCTATTTTTTATTCTTGAAATCAAATGAAAGTCAAAATATGGTTATGGTTCTGCACTTTGTAAAATAAGATTAGACGGCTGAAGGAAGCTGTTTGGGTTCATTAAGATAATACTCTCAATCAAACAATGGCAAATGGAAACAATTCACTTCCTTCCAGTTTGCTGAATTGACCTTAGTCATAACATTGCTTTTATTGCTGGTTGGGATATATAACAGAGAGCAGGGCCAGGAAAACAGGAGAGAAGAACTCTGGACCTTTTGACAAGCAATGTAGCTAGGCAGCTGTGAAGCTTGGTTTTCTACAGTGTTTTTAGTAGGGCTGAATCAAGTAGTCGCTACTCGCGAGTATTTGACCACGTTCCGAGGACCAGCCCGACTGCTTGGGCCCTCGGCCAAATACTTGGAGTCGTTTCCAAGGGTGGGGGCCGATATGGGGGCCTGGTGGGCAGGGAATGGGCTAGGGAAGAGGGGGCTAGTGGGGGCTGAGTGAGTAGAGTAGTCACCCTCCGGAGGGGCTCCCCCGATGCATGGCTTCTCAGATCAGGTAAGTTTTTAAAAAAAGGCTTGCTACGCTCAGAAGGGTCAAATTGCCCCTTCAGAGCATGCTCAGATCATTCCAAGATGGCACCCTCCGTGTGCTGACACTGCCAGCTGCATCTTGGAAACATCTGACCATGCTCAGAAAGGGCCATTCGTCCCTTCTGAGTATGCCCAGCCTTTATTTTTTTTTGTAAACTCACCCCGTCTGAGAAGTCATGCATCGGTAGAACCCCTCCAGAGGGTGACTACTCTACCCAGCCCTCCCTAAGTCTCCACCCCGTTAGCACCCCATCCATGAGACCCTGCTAGGCCCTGTGTCCGTCCTGGCCCCCGCTGGCCTACTCTTTCCCTGGCCAGCAGGGCCAGGGAAGGGGGAGCAGGGGCCAAATGTTGGCCTCCAATCCTCTTCCCCACACTTGGACAAGGATTCTCTGAGTTTTGAAGTTTTGGGGGCCATTCTTTGGAACTAAGAAACTTGAGTTGAATACCGTGAAACTTGGGGTTTTCCAAGAACCACGTTTCAGCCCTATTTCTACCCATGTTAAGGGAATACATCTGAAAAGATTACCTGCAAAATGAATATACCCTCAGAAATTCTGGTATTCAAATCAACCCCCAAACTTCAGGTACTAATCAGTACCCATTAGTGCCTGGTCCAGGTACCCGATGTCCTCCTGATTTCCTGGTTTTCATCCTGGAATATTAACTTCTGGTCCTGGTTTTTTTGGGAGGGAGGGTTGTTTAATTTCTATCCCCTTTTTTTGAGTTTTCATCACAATCTACCAGTTTAAAACCAGTAAATTGGTAATGATAAATACCCATTTTGAAGGGAATTTGGTATCTGAATGGTACTCAGGCAACCCATTGGGTAGGTACCCACCATGCTACCTGAAATTGTGGTTTTTACTTGCAGGTACTAGATCAGCTACCCCTGATCAAGTCCAGTCTCTAACCATGATTGTTTATACCACATTGTTGACTCTATATTAGTTAATAAGATGCAGTGTTTTTTCTCGTTAATAACAAGGACATTTTTTATTGTAGAGAATCCTAAGACAGTGTCCTTTTAAAATGAGGGAAATCCAAACCCACAAGTGTTAATGGGCAAAATCAGAAGTAAAATATATACCCGATAGTCATGACTGTGAACAAAATTACATGCATATTCTGTCCTAAGAAGAAAGGGAGGGAAATATTCCGTACGTTTTTTTCTATTTACACAAGGGTCAAAGATCACTAGACATGTGTACTGTTTACCCAATGATTTGTGAAAATATGTAGGCACGCTTAGTGTCCCCTGTCCTACCGTTTGAACAAGTGTAATGAGATGAAAATGACCCACTGCTGTTTTTAGCGCAAACCCCTACATTCAAATATAATGAGCACGTCTCTTATAAATATGGAGTTAGCAGTTTGCATTTTTCCACTTTTCTGCATCACTGGGCCAACCTAGTAATTTTGTGTCATCGTTTTGATGATGTGGCTCGTCTGAAAAAAAGAAACAGTTATTCTGGCCGGAGAATTAAGAGCTCTCTGAACCTGCCCATAGTGGAATGATTGAGATCTGGGTTTTCTGGGGAAAGAAAAATAAGGTGGCACTGGTTGGATCAGCCATGGGGTTCCCTCTAAAATTGATGGGACTGTGGATCTAGAACACCTACATGATACAGGGGAGACCCTGCATGTCTGGACACTTTATAGTTCTAGAACGCCACTAGATTCCTTATTAGCAGAACAAAGGCTGTTTTTGCACAGGTGTGGTGGGTGGGGGAATGGGTGTGCGCTGGAAGTGGGTATGTGGCCTTTTCCATGGGCGCACACACACCTCCACACACCTGCACCCATCTCTAACCACAGAGTCTCCTCCAGTTTGTCAGATGGCTCCACCATGGGTGGGTGATGGGTGGAGATGGGTAGAGGTGGATGTTCCACAGGAGTACGCACGCACCCCCACCCACCACCTGTGTTGTTTGCATGGATGCACACCCCCACCCACACCCACACCTCACACCCATCCCCACATCCAACAGGGGGGGCACAGCATTCATGCAAAAACAGTCATAGTGGAGGATAGTTTCTGAGACCCATCTGTGATAAGAAATTACACATGCTAGAATTACATGACTCTACTGAACATTAATAGGTTGCACTTATAGCTGAAATTAGTGCCTGTAAAAATAGATATAACCATCAATTTTTTGATATCTGAATCAAACCAAATATTTTTAGTACATTTGGTAAATTGACAGTTGGTTTTTTGGGGGGGTACCTAAAACACCAAAATACAGACAACCGGTATACCGGAATATTGATTTCATCCAAATTTCAACTCAAATTATGGGAATTTGGGGGTATTTTTGTTTGGGGGTAGTTGCAGGTACTCGAAAAACCGGTAACTGAAATTTTGGTCAGATAGTCACTGATTCAGATAGTCACAATGGTACCTGAAAATGCAGGTGTTACCTGCAGATACCAAATCATGGACCCATTTGAGCTCTAGCTGCATTTCTTTATAATTTGTAGCAGAGCGATATACGAAATGAATTTGCCCCCTTTCATTCAGATCTCACCACGTGGATATTCGATGCTGCATTGCCAGACATCCACTTCATATATTTTTGTCCATTTATTTTGTTTATTTTGGTATTTTGGGATATTTCAGTTCTTTCATTTTGGTCACACACAGTGGGGCTGATGCCAAGCTCCGCGGATCCTGCGCACAGATGTGCCCACATGCCCACACGGAGACTGTGGGCACCTCCATTGCCGGCACATAGTGCCACATGGCAACTGCGTGCTTGTGCAAGCTCCGCGAGGCTCGGGATCAACCCCAATGGCCAAAACAAAGTAACCAAAATTCTGAAGTGAATAAAATAACTGAAATACTAGAATAAGGAATCTGAATTAAAATAATACCACATTCACACCTGACGCCTAGCACTTTTAAAACGACACACAGGCAAAGACGTAGCAGCGGGGAGGAGCCCGATGCCGGTGGTGCGAATGGGGTTCTGTCGCAGCTTTACTTGCTCATGACAGGACTGGATTTTGCGGTCTATCATGCGCGACGACCCTGTTTGCACCGGCGCTACAGGCTCCTCCCCGCTGCTGCATCTTTGCCTGTCTGTCATTTTAACAAAGCCAGGTGTCAGGTGTGAATGTGGGCTAAGTGGATATACAGCTATCTGCTTTACTGGTGGAGATGTTTAGAATATTCTGAGATCTTTCGGAAAATGTGAATATCTGTGAATACAAAATCATATTATTCCTTTGTTTCCAGTCTATATTTCAACATTCCCATTTTAAAAATGCTGATGGAATGTCATGTGTGTCAACCACGTTCTGTGAAACTCATTCTGTGAAAAAGGGACACATCTAATTTCTAATTATAGAGTATGTACCAGAGAATTTTAGGATGACATGATGCTGCCCTTAGTAGACAGAAGATCAGTGAGAGTTGCCCACTAGGGATGTGCGAACAGACTGTGGTTCAGATGTTCGGACGTTTAGTCGTTCGGTTCGAAACCCGAGTTTGGGTTCAGTTGTTCGGTTCGGCGGAGTTCGGTTTGGCCGAACATTCAAAATAGCGCTATCAATACAGATAACGAATTCAAAGATTTTTTTTCAGTATCATTTGGCCCTGAAACAACCCCTGGTGCCAGGAAGTCTGCTCCTCAGCTGCCTCCCCCTTCCAGTCATGTTTTTCCCACCTGAAGTCACGTTTTTACTGCCCCTGAACTCATCCGAACATGACCGAACTTTTTGGCCCTTTTCGAGTTGGGTTCAGTCATTCGGTTCGGACATCTGAACCGACCAAGTTCGGTCAAAACTCCAAACATATGAACCGTGGTCGCACATCCCTATTGTCTACAAAGATCCAGGAGGGAGGGATGCACAACCTGTGATGTTCAGCTGTCTTTCCTAGCTGCACTGCCAGTGTTAGAATGGTAGGGTGGTCAATTCATAATAAAATATTCTTATTCAACCAATGGTCAGAGTAAGGAGAAAGAGCTGCTATTTAGAGCCAAGGTGAATTTGGAACTTTATATTCATGAACTGAATCCAGGAATTCATTGCCAAGACAAACCTTAGAATTTAAATTTGCTGCTCCTAAAAATTACACTGAACTTGTTACTAAGGATAGAGTCACCGGAGAGCCCGACACCCGTGTGGTTCGTTGGCAAGCAAGAGCAACTTCCACACTCCGGGGCCAGTGCAGGGAACTGGGTTAATCCCCCCTTGCCCCCCCATAGACCATCTGGGAGGACAGGCTGCTATCAGATCTCCTGCCACATTGGGGTTGGCCAAAGCACCAACCACACAAGCGGGCACCCAAGCCTGCCCCGCCTCCTTCCCCACCCCAACCAAAATCCCCCCTCCCCATGATATGACCATGCATGAAGGGTGAGAGAGCCCACACCTCACAGCCCTGTAGCAGACCTTGCCACCCCGTGGGGTAGACGGAACCTGGGCACATGAGCTACTGTGCCTTGGACAGCCTTACCCCATTTTGGGTGAGGCCATGTTGTGTTGTGTCCTTGGAAATTCCAAGGATGCAGCACATAGCAGCTAGCTGTGGTGGGGATGGGAAGATCTGGCGGGCACCAGACACAAAGTGCACTACATTGTGTGGTAAGCCTGCCCGGAGTGGGGTAAGGATGCACAAGGCACAGTAAGTGCATTGTGTGAGAGTACTCTATGGCTCTTTTCACACAGGTTGTGGTGGGTGGGTGTGCACCGGCGGCGGGTTGTGGTGGGTGTGTGGCCGTTCACACGGGTGCACGCCCACCTCCACCCATCTCCACGCACAAAGCAACTGGCATTGGTGCCCGTTGCTCCATGAGTGGGTGATCGGTGGAATTGGATAGAGATTGGGAATGAGTGCATGCACCCCACCCACTGCCCGCGGTGTTCCCACGGGCGCCCTCCCATCCCCCACCCATCCCGCCGCAGCATCCACACGGGCGTCCCCCCCACCTGCACACATGTGCAAGGGGGGAGGGGGTGTGCCTGTGTGAAAAGGCCCTCTGTCCCTTCATTCCTTTGTTTCCTTTGGTACTTTTGATTCTTGATCATTTCAGTACATCCCGTGACATAGACTAGCCAATCAGCTACTTACACATTCAAAAAGGCACTTTGAACAAGAAGTGAAGAATAAATCTGGAAAACTCAAAATATCCAAACATTTTGAATCTAGACGACAAGAATGACTTGAATATGGCAATTTGAATATGACAAATTGTAAATCTTTGCTTCAGTTCGGTTAGCATTTTCTAACCTTCGCTTGTTTCAGTCATCTGTATGGACCAAAACGAGACTCCACTCACTGTAGATTGTGTAAATAATCTAATAGTGACTACAGGGGTTCTCTGAAACTTGTCTGGGCTCCTTGTACATGCCTCTCCTATGGTAATATGTTCCTTCACTCTGGGAAACGAAACAGCAACAGGGCCTTTTCTAAAAGCTACCCCTCCTCCCATGACACCAAAATCAGACTCCACATACAGAAAATTGTGATGATTATTGACACACACATCCGTCTCCTTTCTTACATGTGTGGTGTAGCAAGTTTTGTGTAATGGCTAAGTGTGTAGTACTTGGACCGGGAGGTAGGGGGGGAATCATGGTTCAAGTCTCGCCTTAGCGAGAAACTCAATGGGTGACCTTGGGTCAGTCACAATAGTCTCTTAGTCTAACCTACCTCACAAGGTTGTTGTGAGGATTAAAAGTTGTGTTTATTTGTTATATGTAAAGTGCTCCTAGTGTCATGGCAGGGGGGTGCTATATAAAAATAAATTATTATTGCATGTGGAATGAAATACTTAACGATGTTACTGTCAAAGGTTCTCCTCTGGAAATGCAAATCCCCCAGAAATGTCTTACATAGTACAAAGCTTGCATGGCAGCTGGGGCTTTGAGGTCTCTGTCTTGGCACCTATTATAACTTAGACCACAACTTCCCTGTGTATATGCAGATGTTGTCATAGCCAGAGCTAAAAGAAGAACCTGCAAAACTGGGTGTACCAGCCGAAATTGCAGTAATTGATGTGAGCTGGTAACATTGGGCACTAACTGGTACCTGATTAGTGTCCAATGGGATAATTGCTATACCAATTTGCCATTTTTATACTAATTTTCTGACTTCTGAGACTAATTTCTCAACTTTCCATCTTGATTTTTTGACTTTTCATCCAAGTAGTATTACTAATCAACAAAACAGGAAATTGGTATCTCATTAATGTAATACCCGGCATTGTTGGTAATTGGGTTTCTGATTTGGCACTCATATACCAATTGGGAGCCCAATCGACACTATTAGTTCCAGCTCTGCCCTGACTTGAAACTCTTGTTACATTTTGCTTAACCCGCTCTCCCAACCTCCTGCTCACACCTCCGTGCTGCATTGCCGGGGCAAATCAGACACTGAAAGTCAACTATGAGCATGCGTCTTTGCAAGGTTGGGGCCCGGTGCATTTAGCATGGTGGGGCCGATCCCATGGTCTGCACACGCAGCCATGTGCAACCGCATGGTTCGCACGGGTGTCATAAGCCTCATGCTGGGTGTGTGTGCGTGATTTGCACATGCATCCATGGGGCCTGGGATCGGCCCCATTGACTTTCTTTTCAACACAACTTCCACCTTTCATAAATGCAGCTAAACGTTGGAAGCAACGCATTAATAAACTTTAAAATGGCCCTTCTCTGATGTCGATTCTGCACCATAGCACAAGTGAATCACTCATGGGCAGTTTGTCTGCTGGCAGGGGATGCCAAAGTGGGTTAGAAAATAGAACACCTAGCAGAATTTTACTAATGGTGGTAAGGAGTCATTTAAAAATTGGTAATAAGTTATAGACTAATTGTCGCAGCACCCCCCCAATGAGACACAGAGATGAAGTATTGGGTTAAACAGGCCACACTCTTTATTGATAGTTATCAAGACGGTGGGTGATTGCCCACGCAATACGGGTCCAGTATGCTAGCTAATTAACTCTTATTAACCCGAAACTGGCCGGGATGTGCCTTCCCGTGCCAGCTCCATCACAAACCAGGCTCCCCTTCGACAGCACCCTGGCTCTGGCCGAAAGGGGGAGCATCCCAACTGTGGGCTTGAGTAAGGAGGTAGGTACCCGCTAAGTCAGCAGACCGTGCAGGTACTTACTGACGAAACTGCAGTACCCCCCCCAGGTAAATAACCCCAGTGCATACTGCCTGCGCCTGGCACTGGGTGTCACCTCCCCATCTCTTAAGGAGATGACTCCTTTCAATTCCTAACCTAATTGACCTACTATAGCATACTGGACCCCCGCCACCAAGGGGGAGTCCCTAGAGGGCTCCCCCGACACCCACCGCCTATACCTCCAACAATGTCATCAAATGTTGGGACAATAGTGCTAAGTATAATTCATTGCCTCTTGCAGACAAGTGCACTCCATCCCCACGGAAAAGGTCAGGCCGTGTATAAACAATGTCCCCATGTCGTATACTCGTTCCTCCTATGCTGAGAATCCACTTCCCAATTTCTCTATTGATATTCCTCCTTACTTTGTCAATTTTTGCTGGTTTGATTGGGGAATTCCATTTAATCCTTGGCACTAAACTGGTCCAAACTAACTTAACTTCATTGAATAAACTCTTAACTTTCACTAAATCTTTCTTGATTTTTATTATTAAATTAACTCCCTTCTTTGCCGGGATGTCGTTTTCCCCTAAATGAATGATTATTATATTCGGTGCCCTAGCAGCTCTGTCCCGCAGGGACTGTAATTTTGGCATCAATTGATGCCATCGCATGCCTCCTTGCCCACACCAATTAACTATTGCCTTGCCTCCAAGGCCTGGTTGGTACCCCCATTCAGACTCGTCAGCAGCCTTGCCGGCCCATCGCACCAGGCTGTGACCCACGATCCAAACCGATTGCCTTGCCGCAATGGATACCCTAGGCCCTAGTGTGGGAGAAAAATATTTATGGTTAATGCTGACAAGGCCGAATATACTTCTTGTAGGCGCCAGAACGCCATCGACCTATTGCTTTAATGGCTTCAGATGGTAAGCCTGCTGCTGCAGCTGTTGTGGCAGCTCCTATCCTGAATGAGTGGGATCCATACTCCCCGGGGGCTAGTCCCAGCTTAGCCAAGGTAATTTTTAATAGTGCTGTGAATTGATAGGCTGTCAATGGCAAGCCATTTGCATGTCTAAATAATATTCCATTCCCTGGTGGGCGGATACTGATGAAATTCGTTATTTGTTCAACAGGGCAAATACCCCGTTGTCCACACCTAAACAGCTCGACATCTATTCCCCTACTCCTCTGATCGGTCTTGGATCGCCTCAACCTCAATATGACTTTTAAGGGGGTGCATTTAATATCTTCAAACAAGAGGGCCCGCATGCTTTGATCTTTCTTGGAGGCCGGAACTATCTCACTTATTCTGAAACCTCCAAAATAGGCCGTTACATAAGCGGTGGTAAACAATTGGGTTTCGAAAGCATCATGGCATACTACGGGCAACGTACTGACAATGCGCACCAATACGGGGGTGGTTATAGGGGCCCGTCTATTGTTGGGGTGCGGGGCTGACCTGGCCCAGCTCTCCATCATGTGCTTTATGTAGAAACCCTTGTCCGGTGAAGGGTATCCATTCATTCTACTGATGAATGTAAGGGCTGAGACTTTCCCCCCAATTGTGCCCGGTGCCAACCCCCTCCGTCGTAGTGCCATGGCAAATTGAAGAACTTCGGGTTCTAAAATGGGGAAGCCAGTCTCCCATCCCTTACTGACTCTAAAGCTTTGAAAATCACGAAACGCCCTACCGTAGGCTGCCCGGGTTCTAGGGGCGAGGGAGCCCCCAATGGTATTTTGCAGTTCTAATTCCCAAGGCTCCAAAGCCCCGGTGGCATGGGGTCGGGGAAATCTCTGGCTTCCGGCGCTAGTTCCCGGAATCGCTTGATCTGAAAGCGAGAGAGGGCATCCGCTATGCCGTTGTTAATGCCCGGGACATGGCGTGCTGTGAACAATATATTGTTTCTCAAGCATGTCTGAACCAATGCCCGCACCAGTGACATGACGCGGGTGGACCGAGAGGACAGTGTGTTGATTATGTGGACAACTGCCAAATTGTCGCACCAGAATAATACTGTGCGATTGGCAAATTGATCCGTCCACAGTAGTACTGCTACCACTATGGGAAACAACTCAAGGAATGTTAAATCCTTCGTGACACCCACCTCATGCCACTCCGGCGGCCATGGCTGGGCACACCACTGTGTCCTAAAGTACACCCCAAACCCCGCTCCCCCTGCAGCGTCAGAGTGGACCTGGAAATCGTGTTGTAGCAAACACCTCTCCCTCCAAAAACTAACGCCGTTATAGTCAGCCAGGAATTCAATCCATGTCTCGAGGTCCTGCCTAATGTCATTCGTTATCCGGATTCTATAGTGGGGCTGTAATTCTCCTCTAAGCTTAACATACAGCCTGGACAGGAATGCTCTGCCGGGTGCAACAACCCGGCAAGCAAAATTAAGGCTGCCCACTAGGGATTGCAAAGACCGAACGGTGACTTTTCGGGAGTGGCTGCATGCCTGAATTTTCTTTTTTAATTCCTCGAGTTTGTTCTCGGGTAGGCAGGACAGTCTCTGTTCTGTGTTCAATTCTATCCCCAAGTATGTTATTATTACCGATGGGCCCTCTATTTTGTCGGGGGCCAGGGGTATGCCCAATTCGTCAGCCATTTCCTGGAACAGTCGAAGTGCGATAGCGCACTCGGCTGATCGAGGCGGGGCTATCATCAAGAAATCATCCAGATATTTGGTTATCTCCCCGCCCTTCCACCTTTGTTTGAAGATCCATTCAATGAGAGAACTGAATCGTTCGAAGGCGGAACAGGAAATAGAACACCCCATAGGCATGGCCCGATCATAGTAATATTTGCCCTCGAATTGGAAACCAAGGAGATGAAAACTTGTGGGGTGCACCGGTAGCAATCTAAATGCTGACTTAACATCGCATTTTGCCAAGAGTGCACCCCTTCCCATGTTCCTAGCCTTCTCGACCGCCTGGTCGAAGGACGCATATCTAATGGTTGCCAATTCCTTGGGTATGGCATCGTTCACTGAGGCGCCCCGAGGATAGGAAAGATGATGAATCAGGCGGAATTCGCCCGGGGTCTTCTTTGGTACTATTCCCAACGGGGAGATAATTAGGCCATGCATAGGGGGATGGTCAAAAGGGCCCGCGACCCTGCCCTCTTGTACCTCCTTATCTAATTTATTCTTTACCAACCCTTCGTATCCTACTATGGATTTCAGGTTTTTTACCTGCCCGGTGGGGAAAACCGTGTTAGCTGGGATCACGAAACCCTCTCTAAAGCCCTGTATTACATAATCAACTTCGGGCCTATTTGGGTGTGCTCGGAGGGCCGACTCTAGGACATCTACCTTAATTGGCGTCGGCCCCCTTTTGGGGACGAGGCACTGGCGGGGCCCCCTGGCTGCTTTTTCCTCTACCCCCTCCGGGGGTGAAACGGCCTCCCCCACCTCGCTGCCGGGGCCGGAAACACGTGCTCTCGGGATGGGCCCCACCACAGCTCGAGCACGCGTGCCGAAACCTGCACTGTTGTCGGTTGCAACGGCCTGCCTGATTATACTCCCAACACGGGCCGGGGCCTGCCTGCACTCTCCTACGCGCTTCCCCTCGGTACGGTTCATTGGCAGGTGCAACCCCACCTCGCACTAGAGGATGACCGCTGTCTGACCTGGGCGCCTTCGTGGCGTCAACCATGCTCTCCAACCAGATATCCGGAGCATGATTGTCCCATCGCAAACCGGGTGTGTTCGCTGCCCTATGACGAAATGCTTCGTCATAGCGCAGCCAAGCCCCTGGAGGACCCGTCCCCTGCGCCCTACGGACAATGTCGGCGTACTTATGGAGCTCCAAACCTCGACTTGGGTCGGCCTGCATAACTACACCCATATATATAGCGAATGCTGAGGTCCAGTTCGCCCAATTGCGGTCAGCTTTAGGGCGCCTGAATCTTTCCTTGTCCTTATCCCCTTCAGGTTCTGAGTGATCCACTATCGGATCACTAAAAAGGAGGGCAAACAGGTCCACGTATTCCCCACTCCATATCCTGTCTTTAGTTGCCACTGTTAAGTGGCTCCCAAATGGAGCCGCCACGGCCGTAATAACCCCCCCTGGTGGACGGATAACTGGTGCCACCCCAGCCCCGCTACTGGGTAGTGCTGGGCTCGGGGTTGTTACTAGAATGGGAAAGGGGGGGTGTATCATACATATTCCCCCCTGCGCCCTTTGCCTGGTACAATTCGGTGGCCCCCCCCATATGAAGGGGGTGGCGAACTGGGTACACCCATGCCCATTCTCCCTGTACCTGCATGAGCCGCGGGCTCATAGGGTCTGTTGCAGGTGGGGCTAGGCCCACGTGGGACACTCCCGTAGGGGTGACTCCTTGTATCATTGGCCGCTGACCCTCTTCCCTACCCCCACATGGCGCCCCCAGTATGCTCCCTCCATAGGGGGCCAGTCCAACCCCGCCTAGCGCGGGTGGTGATATGCTGCTATGCTCACCTTGTTCTGCGTCTGGTTGGGGTGAGGGCATCAGAGGCGGGACTGCAATGTCTGGCTCTTCCCTCCTGCCGGAGGGTCCCTGCATGGCTTCTTCAAGTGCCATGATCCTGTTCCACATTGCAAAATCGCTACTCGCCCCTTCGTCGGCTGGCTCTTCTAGCCGCCTTCGCGTCACTGGGGGTTCAGAACCAGATGTTAATGTTATACCCCCCGGCTCGCCCGCAGTGTTTGCCAGGGCATGAGTGTTCATGGGGGCTCCCAGTGCCGCTGGAGCTGTCCGCCCCACCCCTTGGGAGAAGTACTGGGCTAGGCCTGGGATGCCTAACTGGTCCCCTTGTGCGCCCATATCCCTGGGCACCCCCACTGGGCCTGGACTAAGAATTTGTGACACTGAAATGGTGGCTGCTCCCTGGGCCTCGCTCTGATATCCAAGCATGGGTGGAGGGGGGAACCCTTGGGTCGTTGCTATGGGCTGGGGGGGGATTGCAGTGATGGGCCCTTGTGGTTGCCTAGCCCCTGCAATCAGTGCACCCACCCCAAATCCCGTCACGTCCCGGAATCGCGCCGGGGGTGACACCACCCTCCTCCCTCTCCTGGGACCCTCCACTGGGGGCGGGTTCACCGCCCCCACCCCTCCCTGGGGCTGGCCCTCAATGAGACGCAATTGGCGCGTGCCCTGGGGATCCAGTCCCATTGCCCCAGGTGGGGGCGGGGGCAGTATCTGCGCCCCCAACAGTAAGCCAGGTGGGGGCAGTCCCATTGCCCCAGATGGGGGCGGGGGCAGTATCTGCGCCCCCAACAGTATGCCAGGTGGGGGCAGTCCCATTGCCCCAGATGGGGGCGGGGGCAGTATCTGCGCCCCCAACAGTATGCCAGGTGGGGGCAGTCCCATTGCCTCAGATGGGGGCGGGGGTGGTATCTGCGCCCCCAACAGTGGAGGGGGCTCTATCTGTGAGGGAGGTGCTTGGCCACGGGCCTGGAGCATGGCCTCGCACACCGCGAGGCGTTCCAAAAGCTCAGCCCTGGATGGGACCCCCTCCCCTTCCCCCGCGCGCCCCCCTTCCTGAATCAAACTCCTCGCCGCTCCTCTTCTCTTGTTGCGGCCCATTGTAGCGCCGCGTGAAAGAAAAACGGCAGCAAGACAAGCCCCTTGCTGCTTCCCTGCTTCGCGCTGGTTTCCAACTGCCGCTCGCATGCGGCCAGCGCGTCTCCACCCCGCGTCAAGGGGGCGGGGCTTGATGACGCCATCGCGCAGCGCCTCTGCGCGTGCGCACCCCGCTGTTGCCAGGCGGATCCCCGAGGCCGGAAGCACGCCGCAGTGCCTGGCCGCTCCAATCATTGCCATTCCTCTCCGCCTCTCACGGACGGGGGCTGGACAATTACCCCGTCGCCGCCATTATGGCGGCGAAGGGGGCTTATCTGAAGGATTAGAATTTATGCAACATTCACAAGGGAAATTCTGTTATTTTGGGGTTTTGTTATTTTTTTCATAAATCTAGTGGAAAGTTGAATTCTGACTTGAATGTCATTCTTGGATACGCTTGATAGAGGGAGCGTTACATTATCTCCAAAATTATGTGTATAGAAACTTAATTTTGATTATACTGTTATCCAGACTGCTCTAATCTGGATTCTCTCTTATTCCGGACATGTCTGACATCCCTTGCAGCTTTCAAACATCTCTACTTTTAGAACAGAACTTCTAAATCAGGACAAAAAAAATATGTCCTGGAAGTCAAGGTGTCAGGTTAAGGGGGCTTCTCCTGTAAAGTCATTGATAGGAATGGGTGGAGGAAGTAGCTGTGTGAAATTGGATTCTGTGAGTCATGTGATGAATTGCAGCCATAGCTTTGATCTGTGTAGGCTGCAGGCAGTGTGTTGGTTTCAGTCAGATAGCCTATCTCTTTTGCAGTATTAGTCCAGTGTGTGGCATTATTCGAGCAAAGATGATGAGATAGTGGCAATTACTTTTCTGGTTGTAACAGGGTCACAATCCCTTATGGAATGGAAGGGATTGTGACTCTGTTACAACCAGAAAAGTAATTGCCACTATCTCATCATCTTTGCTCGAATAATGCCACACACTGGGGTAGCTTTTCCGAGCTGGGGGTGTGAAGACCAGGGGGCACTCAGGACTGTGGCAAACCCCAAATCTCCCCTCCCTCCCTCCCTCCCTTACCCCCTCTCCCCCCCCCCAAGGGATCTGACCGGCTCCCCCTTAACTCTCTCCTGTCCCTAGACTCTCAGAACTACCCGAGCTGGCAGGGAGAGAGGTTGTATGATTAAGGGGTCAAACAACAATTACCAAGAGTTATTATTTATTTTATTGATTATTATATTTTTATCCCGCCCATCCTGCCTCTGGCAGTCCTGGGCGGTGAACAACAAATATAGAATACAGTTCCATAAAATTTGACACAGATCAAAGCTATGGCTGCAGATACATCTCTATAAAATATACACACATTTATATTAGCAAAACTCTACAACTGGGAAAATAAAACCCCACCCCTCTCCTACCCCACTCCCTCACTAAACTCCTGATGGAACAGCCAGGTCTTACAACCACAGCGGAAGGAGTAAAGGCTCTGGGGCAATCAGAACCCTTGGGCAAGGAGTTCCACAGTCTCAGGGCAACCACTGAAAAAACCCTATGATTAGTGGCCACCCACCTTGAAAGAGGGACCTCCAAGAAGGCCTCACGGATGACCACAAGGGCTGATCAAGAACACGGGGAGTGAGGTGGTCCTGCAGGTACGTAGGGCCTAGGCTGTGTAGGGCTTTATAGGTCAACACCAGCACCTTGAATTTGGCCTGGTAGACTATTGACAGCCAGTGCAGTGCTCAGAGCACTGGTGTTATGTGCTCCTTACCACCTGTTTCTGTATGCAAACAGGCCACTGCATTCTGCAACAGCTGCAGCCTCTGGACCAACAGAGAAAATTGCAATAATCTAATCTTGAGGTGATAAAGGCATGGATGATGGAAGCAAGGTCAGAGTCTGAGATAGATACGATCAGACCTGATGTAATTGCCAAAATTCACTCCCCACCACAGCTGCCACCTGAACCGTGGGGCTATGGATGCCCCGTCCTGTCCTGTTTTGTGGGATCTGTTTAAGATGGTGACACCTACTGATGTGGAGTCCTTGTTGGGATCTGTTCATGCCACTACTTGTGAACAAGATCCATGCCCATCCTGGTTGGTGAAAGCCAGCCAGGAGATGTTATGGCTGTTGCTGGCTTGGGTGGTTAGTGCCTCCCTTTGGGAGGGCAGGGCTACTGACTGCCTGAAAGAGGCTGTGGTTAGACCCCTGCTCAAGAAACCATTTCTTGATGATGATGCTCGTGCCAGTTTTTGACCGGTCTCTAACCTCCCCTTTTTAGGGAAGGTTATTGAATGGGCTGTGGCACGGCAGTTCCAGGAACATCTGGACTTCACCGGTTTCCTTGACCCTTTTCAGTCTGGTTTTTGGCCTGGGTATGGTACGGAGACTGCATTGATGGCCTTGATTGACAATCTCTGTCTGGCATTGGACCAGGGTTGTCAGACCTTACTGGTCCTGCTAGACCTTTCAGCTGCATTCAACACAGTTGATCACGAGGGGTTGGTGACTCACCTGCAGGACCGTGCCGGGATTGATGGAATGGTCTTGGACTGGTTTAGTTCATTCCTGGCTGGGAGAACACACCGGGTGGTCTTGGGGGAGTGTACATCTTCCCCCCAGGGCCTCACAAGTGGAGTCCTGCAGGGTGCTATTCTGTCCCTCCTCTTGTTTAATATCTATATGCAGCCATTAGGGGAGATCATGAGAGGGTTTCAGGGCATACAGTGTCATCAGTATGCTGATGACACTCAACTCTACTTCTCTTTTTCCATCGATCCAGGGCATGCAGTGTCCTTATTTTCCCAGTGCCTGTCATCTGTGGGGGGCTTGGATGAGGTTGAGCCATCTGCAATTGAATCCTGACAAAATGGAGGTGATGTTGGTTGGCGAGGGCTTGGGGGGTCTAGGGGTGGTTGAATCATGTCTTTTTAGGGGGGTTCGCCATCTCATGGACTCTCAGTGCAGAGTCTGGGTGTGCTCCTCGATTCTCATCTCAGCTTGGAATCTCAGGTTGTGGCTGTGGCGGGGAGTGTGTTTTTGCAGTTACATCTTGTCTGGAGGCTTCGGCCGGAACTCTCAAACTCTGACCTCGCCACTGTCATCCATACCTTCATGACCTCGAAGCTAGATTACTGCAATGCACTCTACATGGGGGTGCCCGAGAAGTTGGTCCGGAGGCTTCAGCTGGTGAAGAATGCCGTGGCCCGTCTCCTTACGGGAGCGGGCTGCAGATTGCACATGACACCTGTTCTCCGGGCTCTGCGCTGACTGCCTATAAAACACTGGGCTAGGTTCAAGGTGCTGGTTTTAACTTTTAAAGCCCTTCACGTCCTGGGACCTGCTTATCTGCGAGACCGCCTCACTCCCCATGTGCTCATGCGACCTCTGAGATCGTCTGTGGGAGCCTTTTTGGAGGTTCCCCGGGTGAGGCGGGTGGCCACCAATGTTAGATCTTTTTTGGTGTCTGCTTCTGTGCTGTGGAATTCGCTCCCAGAGGAGGCTTGGATGGCTCCCACTCTCCTGTCATTTTGACGATTATGTAAGACTTGGCTGGTCTGCCAGGCTTTTGGCGAATGGGGGGAGTAGGGTGGTTGGGGTTGGGGGGTTGGTTTTTTTCCCCTGCATACAGAAATTTAAATTTTTAAAATTGTTTTACTGTTTTGTTTTGTTCTTCATCCCGGGATACACTGTGGGAAGGAGGGGCAGGATAGAAATCTTTTTAAAAATAAATAAAATAAAAAACCTCCAGGCAGAGCTGTGGATCAAGGAGCACTCCCAGACTCAGAACTTGGGAGACCAAAGAAGGGGAGGGCAGATCCCATCAAAGACAGGAGACTCCACCACCCCTAGACCCCCCCCAAATCCTTGCCCACCAACATCACCTCCATCTTGTCAGGATTCAGCTTCAGATGACTCGCCCTCATCCAATCCCCGACAGATGTCAAACTCCAGGTAAGCACCAAGATCACTGGGCCTGGGTCTGATGAAAATGAGAGATAGAATTTTATTTATTTTTATTTATTTATTTATAAAATAATTTATTATTATTATTATTATTATTATTATTAACAAACATTTATATAGCGCCAGCAGTGTACCTGGCACTTTACAAAGTAATAAAAGGGAGGGGGCACCTGCCCCTAGGGCTTACAATCTGAGAGACAGGAGCTGGGGGAGAGACTTAGGAAGGGGAACAGAGGGAGAGACAAGGGGTCTAACATTCATGAAGATGCGAGGTCTCAAGTGCACGTACTTGGCTTGGTTACAATGAGAATGACAGCAGGCAGGTCCATGTTGCAAGGATAAGGGTAAACCGATCGTAGGTATAGGAATAGTGGCTCAGCAGGATAAAGAGTCAGACAGAGCAGAGCGAAAGAGGTGAGTTTTAAGGAGAGATTTGAAGGTATGAAGGGAGGGGGCAAGGCGGATGTGGACAGGGAGGGAGTTCCAGGCATGGGGGGCAGCAAGTGAGAAGGGACGAAGGCACTTAGGGGAGCAGGGAAGGTGCGGAAGGGTGAGAGAAGGGACAGAGGAGGAGCGAAGTGCACAGGCTGGAGTATGGAGGGCGATAAGTGCAGAGAGGTAATATCCCACCCATCCTGCTCGAAGCAGCCTGTGGCAGCTTACAATACTCAAACAAATAAAAACAGTAAAATAATAAAATACAATGAAAAGAAAGGCACCAAACAAAACCACCCTCCTTCCCCCTTCCCCTCCCCCATCCCACCCTACACCACATCTCCCTCTCCAAAAGCCAAGTGGAACAGCCAAGTTTTACACATACGATGGAAGGAGGGGAGATCCCCTGCCACCCAGGTCTCCACCGGACGGGAGTTCCATAGCATAGGTGTGGCCACCGAGAATGCCCTCTCTATAGTGTCCACCAGGGCCACATGAGGGACCTCAAGAAGGGCGCCCACAGTAGACCGCAGAGGCCGCTCCAGACCACGGAGAACAAGGCTGTCCCACAGGTAAATCAGGCCAAGGCTGTATAGGGCTTTAGAGGTCAAGACCAATACCTTGAATCGGGCCCAGAATACTATAGGCAGCCAGTGCAGAGTCCAGAGCACTGGCATAATATGCTCACAGCGACTCATACCCGTAAGGAGGTGGGCCGCAGCAGTCTGCACTAGCTGCAGTCTCTGGACCATCACCATAGGTAGCCATACATAGAGTGCGTTGCAGTAGTCCAATCTCGAGGTAATGAAAACATGGATGGTGTTGGCCAGGTCTGAAATTACAGCTGAAGCCGTCACACCTCATGTAATTGGCAGAATGCACTCCTCGACACAGCCTCCACCTGGAGATCCAGGCAGAGCTGCAGATTGAGGAGCACCCCCAGACTACAGACCTGAGATACCAACAGAGGGCACACCCCACCGCCACATCCACTGCCCTTCTCACCACCATCACCTCCATTTTGTCATAATTCAGCTTCAATCAGCTTGCCTTCATCCAATCCCCAACAGCCTCCAGATTCGGGTAAACACCGAGACTGCCGGGTCAGATGAAAATGAAGGTAGAGCTTAGGGATGGGTGAACGCAGTTCGGAAGTTCGGAGTTCAGCCCAAATTCGGCCTGTTCGGATGACCGAACCGAACTTCCGAACTGAACGCTCAAACTTCCGAACACTTCAGAAAAGTTCGGATGAGTTCAGATGAGTTTGGGGTCAGGAAAAATGTGACTTTGGGAGGGAAAGACATGACTGGAAGGAGGAGGCAGCTATAGAGCAGACTTCCTGGCACCAGGGGTGGACACCAGGGGTAGTTTCAGGGCCCAAAATACCGATACCGGAAAAATTTTGGTTTCAGTTTCGGCACCGATAGCATCTTTTTGAATGTTTGGCTGAACCAAACTCCTCCGAACTGAACACCCGAACCTGAACTCGGGTTTCGAACCAAACAACCGAATTTCCAAACATCTGAACAGTGTTCTGTTCGCCCATCCCTAGTAGAACTGGATGTCATCACCACATTGATGACACCGCACTCCATACCATCTCACAACCTCACCAAATGGCTGTATAAACACATTGAACAAGAGTGGGAACAAAATAAAACCTTGCGGGACACCATAGGCGAGGTCCCGTGGAAATGAAGAATGATCCCCTAACATCACACGCTGAGTTCTCCCAGTCAGGAAGGAGCGGAACCAGTCAAGGATAATCCTGCCCACTCCAGCTCAATCCCGAAAGTGAGTCACCAACATCTCATGGTCAATGGTATCAAAAGCAGCCGACAGATCTAACAAAATTAGCAGGGTCGAACAACCCTGATCCAGTTCACGGCGAAGGTCGTCAACCAAGGCCACAAGCGTTGTCTCCATGTCATAGCCTGGATGAAAATAGGACTGAAAGGGATCCAGATAACCAGTGCGGTCTAGATGCCCCTGTTGCTGCTGGGTCATCACCACACGCTCAATAACCTTCCCTTAAAAGGACCTGGGACCTTCCCTAAAAAGGGAAGGCTAGAGACTGGCTGATAACTGGTGAGGGAACCAACATCAAGTGATGGTTTTTTGAGCAGAGGCCGCACCACCACCTCTTTGATGCAGACTGGCACTCTGCCCTCCCGAAGGTAGGCATTGATCACGCCCACCAGCAATGGCTCCATCATCTCCCAGATGGCCTTAACCAACCAGGATGAGCATAGGTCAAGTTCACAAAAGGTGGCCCTAACATCCCCAAGTACATCCCCCACCCTAGAGGATGGATAACACCACACACCTTCAAACCTCACAACCTCCCCCAGCAGCTGCATGCACAGGTTGAAGAAGAGAGGGAACAGAATGGAACTCGGTGGGACTCCACACATGAGGTCCTGGGGAGAATATATACAATCCCACATGACCAGCCCATGAGTTCTCCAGGCCAGGAAAGAGCAGAACCATTCTAAGATGGTTCCACCCATCCTGGCACGGTCCCACAGACAGCCCACCAACACCTCATGTTCAACAGTGTCAAACACAGCTGACAGATCTAATAGGATCAACAGGGTCTATTGACCCTGGTCCATAGCCAGGCGAAGGTTGTCAAACAGGGCCACAAGTGCGGTCTCAGTGCCATAACCTGGACAAAAGCTGGACTGCAAGGGATCCAGATACCAAATGTAACTGAGATGCACCTGGAGCTGCCAAGCCACCACCACCTACTCAATAACTTTCCCTAAAAAGGGAAGGTTAGAGACTGGTCAATAGCTGGCATGGGAGTCAACATCCAAATATGGCTTCTTAAGCAGGGGACAGATCACCACCTCCTTCAAACACTCCGGCACCCTGCTCTCCCTAAGGGAGACGTTGACTATTCCCACCAGTAATGACCATAACATCTCCTGGCTTGCTTTCACCAGCCAGGACGGGCACGTCTCTAACTCAGCAGTGGTGGCACTGACAGCCCCAAGCACATCCCCATCGTCAGTGAGCTCCACCATCTGAAACTGATCCCATAAAATTGCACAAGATGGGGCATTCATTACCTCTAGGCCTCCTATTGCCTCAGTTTTTGCACTGAAGTTGTGGTAGGTGTGAGCGATCTTGTTCACAAAGTCCTCAATGAACATGTCACAGTGGGCACTAGATTGCTCCAGGACCAGGTATTAGGGTTACTCTGTGTAGGCAGAGAGCAGATTGTGAGGATCTGCTAGGTTTGGGAACAAACTCAGGCAGCAGGTTAACAAAGAAGTAATTTATTATAAAATAAAAGAGCCATATTTGAAAAGGATTACTAAAGCAGCGTACTAAGAGCAAACGTCAATCAAACTCACTGGGCGAGACCACCTGGGACTCCTTGCCCTCCAGAGCTGAAGACCACAGGACCCTTGGACCAGTAAGATTTAAAGTCCCCCCAAAGTTCTCTGGTTCACTAGAACTTTCCTTCTCCCAGAGAGCTCTGCCTGTCATCCTCCAAGTTACATTCATTAAATGGACTTATATTTCAGCTCCAAACTTCCTGCCTCTAAGCACAACCCCAGACCCCCAAACAACATTAAATTCCCAAACTTACAACCAACAAGTAGGACTCAAACATTACATACCTATAAGATTTACATGCTTCCCGCATAATATCCTATGTAACCTGCTCTGGTCCCCCAAGTGCGCCCTTACTCAGATGAAACATCACCTTCCTCTTGGTGACAGAGGGAGAATTTGGAAATTAGTATAAGCCCTGAGCGCTGCATAGAAGTAACTCAGAAAATCGGATCAGGCAGTTGGGTGCCTGACCTGGTAATTGATCCTAGTATTGCTCAAAATGTTGGTCGTCAGGTGCCCAATTGGTACTTGGGTACTGAGTCAGGCACCCAACCCAGTGCTTGATGGTAATATCCTGATCCCAAACTCTTCACAGTCATGCACACGTGGATCCCTATGGCTGGCACATTGTGCCCTGTGGAAACTGCGCTCACGCACGTGAGCATGCAGGATCCATAGAGTTTGGGATTGGGCATATTGTGGGGATTACCATGGTTAACAATTGTGCTGTCCGTTGCGGCTCTAAATAAAACCTAATGTTTCCATTTTATGTGGGACTGGAGTCATGAGATGCTCCCTGTGTTCAGTCCTCTCCAAAGGCTACACAAATCAGGCTGGCAGAGACATGATGCAGCTAATTTATCTGTCGAGACAAGATAATATTGCACAGCAAGTAGCTGTCACATGAAGATATACGAACACAAGCTGCCATCCTGCTTTGCAATGGTGACGAAATTGAAGGACTCCTGGCACATACTCCAAAACCCCTTCGTGAACCAGTTATGGTCTGCCAGTTACAGGTTAGGCTATAGAGTGAAGGGAGTCAAGCTGACAGTGGCAATGTGGGGAGAGGCAAAGAAATTTATTTTATCTCTTGCCTCTTCAGCTAATTATTTTACACCGAGAAAATCGCTTTCCCATTATTTTTTGATGGGCATGTTTTTCTTTCACAGATGCTGCTTTAACGATGCACTAAATCAACCCACCTGGTTGGAATTCATTACAGATCTTTACCTTGAAGTGAAGAGTCTAGAGGTTCCTTCCACCAAGGGCCAATATTCTTCTCTTTGTCTTTCCCTGTCCCATTTGAGCCGGAGCACTGAGTTGAATATTCAACATCAATTACATGACAGCATGCTGACTGACTCAGAAAGACCACTGTCACTAACCAGTGTGCTATAACAGAGGTGGGCAAATGATGGCTTGGGAGCCACATGCAGCTCTCAGGCAACTGTACTGTGGCTCCTGCAGAAGTTGCTGCCTTGGGTGTGTCCATGCGGTTCCCTCAGGAGCAAGAGAAGGTGAGCTGTCTGGTGGCTGTGGAGCAGGGAGAGCATGCCCTGCACTAGGGATGGGCGAACGCGGTTTGGAAGTTCGGAGTTCGGACCAAACTCAGTCTGTTCAGTCGACCGAACCAAACTTCCGAACCGAACCCAAATTTCAAACCAAACCGAACCAAACCGAATTTCCGAACTCCGTTCTGTTCGCCCATCCCTAGTGGCAACACACACAAAAAAACCTGGTTTTGAATGGACGAACTTGGTTCGGAAGTTCGGAATTCAACTGAACTTGGTCTGTTTGGTCGACTGAACTTAACTTCCGAACCGAACTCGAATGTCAAACTGAACCAAATTTCCGAACTCAAATTTCAAACCGACCGAACCGAACCGAATTTCCGAACTCCGTTCTGTTCGCCCATCCCTACCCCGCTGGTCAGAACCTCTAGACCACCTGGGAGCCAGAGATGTCTGATGTGAGGTGGTGGAATTGGTGGAAGCGGTGCTGCTGCCCCCTTCCCAGGATTGAGGGAAGCTTCCCCCACCTGCACCAACGTCTCCAAACCAGCGCTTGCCGTTGTGATCTACTAGACACATAAGATACATGCTTTTAATGTACTAAGTAGACAGGGCTAGGGTCATCCAAGAACTGTGTTGATATGTTATCTGTGTGGTTAAGAATAAAATAATGATGTACCCTATCAAACGTCTGATTCGTGGCTTGGGGTGACCAAGATCCCAGTTGGAAATTGTGCTTGGGAGGGAAACTGAGTAAATTCCTGACATTGGTTTCCCTTCCAATTCACAGTTGCGAATCCTGGTTTAGTTTTTAAAAAAGAAGAAGCTACTTTTGCTCCCTTAGAAGAGTAGCCAATTGTTGCCGTGAAAGAGAAGTGCAAAGTACTGACCATTTTACCACTTTCTAGATAGATTTAATGTGTAGAACATAAGAACATAAAGAGTTCCGTATGGAGTCAGACCAATGGTCCATCAAGCCCAGCATCCTGTCTCCGACAGTGGCCAATCACTGTATCTTGGGAGAAGTACCCAACAGGTCACAATGGACAACCTATTCCCTGCTGTTCCAGACCCAAAAGTAAGAGGTTAATGGACCCATCCTTCAAGAACTTATCCAATCCCTTGTTTAAATCCAGCTATGCTACCGGCCTTGGTCACATCCTCTGCCAACAAATTCCACAACTTAATTGTACATGGAGTGAATAAAACCACTTTATTTTATTTGTTTTAAATCTGATGTCAGTTAGTTCATGGAGTGTCCCCAACTTCTAGTACTATTTGAGAGAGTAAATAACCATGCCCTGTCTACTTGTTCCACACTGCTCATAATTTTATAAACTTCTATCATAACCCCTCTCAGTCGTCTCCTCTCCAAGCTGAAGAGCCCCCAGCCTCTCTTCATATGGGAGTCGTTCCAGATCCTTCATCATTTTTGTTGCCTTTCTCTGTACCTTTTCTAGTTCTACAATGTCTTTTCTTTACTGAGATGGGGGCGACCCGAACTGCACACACTACTCCAGGATGGTGTGCAGTACTTTCAAGCTAAACAAGGAGAGAAACAAAGACGCTCCCTTTTTAGATTCCATAGGGTCAACTGTTTGACCTCTCCCTTCCCTACGCTGTTCTCTAATAGTTTGACAAAATGTGCAAAATCTTCTTTGAGAAAGTACAGCTGTCCTCTGGAATTGCCCTAAGAAGTTGATCTTGGTGAACAGAACATGTGCTATTGCAAGTGGTATATAATTGTTTCTCAAATAAGTACACTCAAAGCTGTAGATGCTTTTAGGACACAAATTCCACTAGCCCCACCTATAAAAAAAATTAGTTTTTTTTTTTTGTTTTTGTTAAAGACATTTTTGTTTCAAAGGGGGAGGCCTTGTCTCTTAAAGTGGCAGTACTGGTTTATCTGTAAGACCAACCCCACCGCATCCACCTTTCCCTGAAGTTGTTGGCTGGCTCTTTTTATTCCACTGCATTGAATTCAAGCTTCTTGTTATCAACCTAAAGTCCCTTTACAGCTCTGACCTCCTATCCTCAGCCATTGGCCTTCAAATCCCTTCTCCGGGGGTGTTAACAGAAGTGGCAACAGCTCAGCGGCAGCCTGACCCAGCATGGGAAAGGAAAACATTGAAGACACATTCTGGACTGGATCAGGCCACCAAGAAAATGGACCAGCAGTCAGGCTGCTGGGGATGGCAAGGAGACGTACGAACATGCACCTGCCTGTCCCCTGCGCTGAGCCCAATAACCCACCCTCTGCCATGACGGTCAGCCATGGTGGCCAATGACAGTCGCCATGACACAAGTAATCCGGGATGGGTTGCAGCAGGCCTCACCACATGTCACAGCCTGCTGTGGCCTGATTTGGCCTGATTTAGTCCAGGCTGTGACTCAGAGATGTTCTGGGATCACAGCCCAGGCTAGCCACCGACACTATAATAATTAACAATTAACAATTAATACAATAATTAATGATTAATAATTAATTTAGAACTTCTAATAATAAATAATAAATTTACTTCTATAGTGCTTCCTTACCAAATGGTGCTCGGAGCACTTTCCAGTATAAAATAAACATAAAATAATATAGCATTCATTTAAAAACATTTTGAAACAAGCCAAAACAGGTGGAAAAATACACATTAAGGGGATCCATTGCTGCTGTTGGCAGGGCTCTAGGCTCATGCATTTGTAACAGAGCCTCTTGGAGATGTGAGTTGTGGGGTGAAATGGGTGGGACTGGGATAGGGAGGGGGGAGATCCCGAGGGCAGCCCCAGGTGTGAGGTGGGGGCTTCATGAGGGTTGGGGCTGCCTGGTGAGAGCAGGCAGCAGGAAATGGGTTGGGGTGGGGATTGGGGTTTGAGGCGGGAGGGGGGTTGGGTTTGTATATTTTCATTCAAGTGGAATGCTATTGGGTTGATATTTGATATATTGTTTAGATTTTTATTTATATTATGTATTACGTATTGTTTATATTATGTATTTATATTATTTTTTTTCATTTGGGAAATTGTGTGTGTAAGCCACAACGAGACACCTGTGGTGTAGTCTGCAGGGTACAAAATTAAATTGAAATGAAAAAATCCAGCAGTTATAAACTTATGTTGCATATTACTTAAATATGAATTGTAATTTCTTCTGGTAAAAGACCATGTCTACCAGGTCTAGTGGTTAGTATCCCTTAAGGAGGTGTCTGAGGGCCTGGGTTTGCTATGTATCAATTAGGCAATATTGACCATGATCAGAGACACAAGCAGGATCAGGTTTGGACAACTCAGTTCAGGTTCTTCAGCCACAGGTCTCAGGCTGACACTATCCAACTAGGCCCATGAGAATAAAGTTGTCAAAATCACTTTCTAAGCAGAAAATGTATTTCCAAGGCCACAATAGAAAACCCTAGACAGCCACTATCTCTGAGAACACAGAAATAGGCCTAAGAGAAACAAAGGGAGTTTGTAAGAAAGCGAGGTGCCCTCCCCTACGAATAAACAGTAACTCCCTAAAACTCCCTGAGAACTCCAAAATAGCTTGGTGGCCGTGCTCCAAGTGATAGCATTATGAATAGCCAGCTTATTCTCTGCACCTGGCAAAGGGGACCCTGCAACATGTATCCCTAATAAATGAAGCTATAAAAGGGAAAGTTCAGCCCCTTGCCCCTTGTCATTAGCGCTAGCGGCCACTAGCATTGCAGTGAGCCGTGTGGGCTTTTGACCCTTACCGTCGCTCTCAAAAGATCCAGAGACCCCCGGGCCAGCCATCTGCTGGGCCCTCTCCCCTTCTCCTCTGAACCAGCCTGCGTCTCGGACTGTGCCTCTGACACGTAAGATATCATGGGTTACTGGGGTTTGTAACTGAGAACACTGCCATGTCCAGATGTTAAGTGTCTATTCAATAAAACTGAGTTGTACCTCTATACTTTGGCTTGTTAATTGCAACCTTCGATCCCGTTTGGGTAAATTGAGGCACGCCACCTCATTTATTCATTTCAGGTTCTGTTCCCAACTTTGCAACAGATTGACTATGTGGCCTTCGGCAGGTCACGTCCCCATTCTTTGCCTCTGTTTCCCCTCTTACCATTTCTTTCTCTCGACTAATTAGACTGTAAGCTCTTATTGAATTGAATAGTTGATTTACTACTGCCCATGGGTGATATATGAGTATGCGATAAGGGTGTGCAATTCGTTTTCATTATTATGATAACAAAATGAAACTGTACCCTTTCTTTTTTGTTATAACAATAAAAAAAAGCAAATAATAATAATGGGGAAAAATGGAAAATGAATTTTAGTTTTTTAAATAATCATAAAATACTGAAAACAGTATTTCCAGCTATGAATTTTCAATTCTTAGTCTATTTTTAAGAAACCTGGAGAGATTGTATCCCCAATGGAGCGCACTATGTTTACCAAATCTTGGAAAGATTGGATAAAGGAAACTGATTTTATAAGCAATTGTATGTTGTGGTTTTTAAAAAAACTCCATACACATTCATGGCTACAGCTTCTTTCTCTTACATTCAATTTGCATTAAACAATGGAAAAAGATCCCACTTTCTAAGATTAACAATACTGCCAAATTTCAGAAAGATTAGATAAAGGGTCCTGATGGTATAAGACATTACTTTGAAAATTTATTTCTGGCTGTAACATTTTTATATTCCATCCTGTTTACAAGACATTTGGCAGCAATGTATCCCATAATTTTCCTGTCATCTCTGCCAAACTACAGGAAACTTTAATAAAGGGCCCCAATTTTATAAGCAATTGAAATTGTCCCCTTGAAGACCATTATTCAGATATATAGCAGCACATGCAGTGCCAGTCAGAGGCAGGCACCTGGCATGGCAGGGAGAGGGACGCTATAGGAGGGAGGATGGGGATCAACCCAACAGACTGATAGACACATTAACTGACCAATTACTGCACGTTTCCAGCTTTACAGGACCAATCAGTGATCTCTTTGAGGCGGACATAGGGGGCGGCCCTGAGACGGGTATAGAAGGGACATAACTAGGACTTTGGGGATAGCATCCCAGCAATCAGGAGACATGGTTTACACATGCAGGCTGACCAATTGTCATCACAGTCACATCCTGCAGCACTGTGGCAGAGGACATAAGAGAATCTCTATTGGCTCTTTCCTAAACCTATGCTTCTGATTTCCCAGTAACAAGTGGGGGAGAGATGTTGGGATGGTCACAACACAGAATGAGGAGATTTGGTTGACATTTATGTTGGCCAATTGGCATCAGAAACAGATCTTATACCAAAGTGAAATGTAAGAGAATCCTTGGCATAGACTCACTCTCAATGGGTAATTTCAGACGTTACGTGGTCAAAGGCCACCACAGTCAATCCCCTGTGATGGCGGCGACCACGTAATGTCTGTTGGTGGAAACGGATGTTTCCCACCAGATGTTACCATGGCGGAGAACCACATTTGCCACGTGAGAAGCCGAAGGGGCAGGGTCGGAGGTCGTCACGCAGCGAATGTGATTCCCGCCGTGGTGACCCCTGCCGTCACGTCTGGACGGTGGCCACGGGTCAGAATCCCCACAGGGATTCTGGCCCATGGCCAAAGCGGGTGAGCGCTGTGGCGCCATTGGCCGCAGCGCCCACCCGTCTCCCCAGAGGGCAGGCAGTGGGGAGCGTGGAGGGGGTGGGACCGTGCAGCCGCACGTTGCGCCGCGCGCCCCAACCCCCTCCCTGATTCCCCACCGGGATCCCCCGGCATGTCTGTTATGACATGACGGGGTCATCCCAGTGGGGAATTCAAAATTCATTTCATGACGGGGCGAATCCACCCCGTCACGTCTGAAATCACCCTGTATTTGCTGTGAAGGCTTATAAAACTGGGACTAGTTATCACATCTTTCTGATATTTGACAGAGAGAATCCTGAAGGTTTATGAAACAACCCTGTCAAATTACATGTATAATTATTGGAATAAAACGTTTTTACAGTCAGAAATAGATTTATATGTTAATTGCTTATACCACCAGGACCCTTTACCTAATCCTTCTGAAAGTTGGCATAGATAGTAAACTTGGAGAGGGGTATAAACTTGCCAAGTTTCATCCACATTATATGCGAGACAACAGTTACAGCCAGCAATGTGTATGCAGATTTTTGCAAAATAACATAATTCAACTGCTTATAAAATTGGATTCCTTTATCCAAGCTTTCTGAAATATGGTACACATAATGCATTATGTTGGAAGTACAATGTCTCCATGTTTAATCTAAATATAATGAACAATAAAAAAGTTACTGCCACTAATGTGTTTCTATTGAAACCAATGGAAAACAAAAACAAAAACAAAAACGAAATTTTGATAATTATGAAAATGAAAGATTTAAATTACAAAAATGAAAAATGAAAGCAAATATCTGCATGGGTCCCTGGTGCACACCTCTAATAGGCGAACAACCCCTGTCAGCAACTGCCTCGCCTCTGCATATCCAAGTGGGTGCCTGGCGTAAGTAGGAAGTGTTGGCATTAGTAGGAAGTGCACCTACAGCTAATAAAGTCCCGCTTTCTCCAGCTTGCCTGAGTTAAGAGTGGTTGGAGGCGTTCCTGGGCTGGAGGGGGGAAATGCAGCAGGGAGGGGCAGTAGACAGGAGTATCACAGTAGCAAGCGGGGTGGTCCGGTGCCTGGAATCCTAGCTTTAGCCTACTGGGGCATCCCTTGACCTTGCACATCTTCCAGTATCACTGAAGGCCCAGGCTTCAGAAAAGGCTTTTGGGTGCTAGGCCCCATTACTCTCATTGATTCCTTGCCAGCATAGCACCCCAATCCAAGAATCTCCAGCCACCATCTAGAACACTGCTGTGTCCTGCATTACATCACTTCCCCTAATCCCTGAATCATTGCTGCCACCACACACATACCCAGTCCTAAGGGACGTAATCTTCTGCCAAACTCCAATTCATTTTCATGGTGGAGGACTGTCTTGCCCGTGTTCATAAAATATCTAGCTCCATGGAAAGAGATGAAATAAGTACGGGAAAAAAGGGTAAACTTGCCGAACCTCTGGTACCTAAATCAAACAGAATATTTTGAGTATATTTTAATACCAGAACTGGTTTTCCAAACGCCAAATACCAGTATACTGAAATACCAAACAAGTCTCACCCCCCGTCCCCCAAATCCATGACAAATCCAGGAAAAATTGTCCTTTACCCTCATCCTCCCTTGCAAGTCCCTTTTAAATATTTTTTTTTATGGGGCTGAAACTCAGCTCGTTTGTTTCGCCAGTTCTCGATGAGAAGGGGGTGTGTGTTCCCATCTCGAGACCAGTTGAGAAACCCCCCCCCTTCTCATTGAGAGCCAGCGAGAATTCGAGGGGGTGAGGGTTGCAGGTGGGGGGGGTATCAGGACGCCCCAGATGGTAAGTACACCCCTGCCCCTGTCCCCACATGAACTTTCCCTTTCCCAACAGACATGGAGGCCAGGCAGGGGGCGGAGGTACTCAGAGGGCTTATCTTTGCCCCCTGCTCACCTCCAGCCCCCGTGCAGCCCCTCCGCATGCATCCCTCCCTCCAGTAATTCATGAGAACTCAAGGGGTGGGGTGAGAACACCTGAGTTCTTGCCCCCATCTCGAATCTCATGAGAATTCCCTCCCCCCTCATTTCAGCTCTATTTTTAAATATTTGTACATATTTGTAAATAATAGTAACAGTAATAATAGAAAATCATTTTATTTCTAGAGCGGCTCCTCTCCAAATGAATTGTCCAGAATTTCCCTGGATTTGGGGGGGGGGGATTTTTCAGTAATTTGGTTGTTGGTATGTTGGTATTTCAGGTGCTCCAATGGTATTCAGGTACTAGTTTGGGTACCCGAAAATGCAGGCGTTACCTGCACATACAAAGTCAGTTACCTGGTTCAGCTCTTTATGGGCATTGGACACCGAAGCTTACAGACAGTACTAGACCTGTACAGAAAATATATAACAATGAACAAGGGCTTGAGGGAAGTTACCGTTGTTCTCTCAAGGACACAGAATTTATAGAGGTCACTGCTGTGTTTATTGCAATTAGAACACAGCAGACACCGATAAAAAGAGAGGTGAAATGCTGGCTACTGTCCCTGTATTAGATGCAAAATCTGAAAGCTTTTGTTTGAAGGCTGCAGGAGACAAAGGAAGATGGAAGACAGGGAGACACCTTCATGATTGATGGACATGACACCATTCTAATGGAGAAATACCAAAGGTGGCAAGGCTCTGATAAATGGAAATGATGACCTGGATAATGAAGCCTGCTTTAGAAATATCAGGTGGCAAAGCTCCCCGAGGGCATTCGGAGACAGGGCGGAATGGAGAGATTCTCTTTGGTGGTGAATTATGATGGTGCCGGGGAAGGATAATTTCTGAATTCCCACTCCGGAATGTCATGACACATTCTATCCCCGGACTTGCAAAGTAATCTCATATTGCAGACCTGGCACATTCTCTACAAGAGACCCAGCTGTAAAATGAAAAATTCTCGTGCACCTTAAGAGTCAGTCAGTTCAATATAGCTAAATATATATAAACATCATTTCCTCACATATATATGAGGAAAGTAAACGAGAAACTTAAAACCAGTTATAATCTGAGGCAACTTCAACGAGACGTCACCTTTGCATTTCTCCAGGAAAGAAATACCCCCATCTTTCCAGTGTCCATTTTCTTTCTCAACCTGAATCTGCCATGGTTTAATTAATGGTGTGAGTTTAACCAGTTCAGCTTTCTATGGGGATGTTCATAAATAGCAGTGCACTAATTATTTGTAATGGATTTTGTATTAATTGAATTCTCCATACACAAAGGGATGCATTGTCTGGATTTGTCTCTGGTCTTCAGTAATTTCTTATTTGAGTACGTTTTTTCACCTGAAATTCTGGGTAGCCAACTTGATAATCGGGTACGTGTCCGATTACTGAGTTGGGAACGCATTTGGGTACCAAAATGCAAGGTATTGCATTAATGAGTTGATGAATTTCTGTTTTATCAACCCATTCAGAATTGTCATTTCATGTTTTTCTCATGTGTTTCTGAATATTCCTGACCATTTTCCTATCTTGGTACATGGTGGAAACAGCAAACTGGTAACAGAAAACTGGAAGTTTGGTAACAGAAATGGTATTTTGGTAAATCAGGTAGCCGGTTGGGCATTAATCAGATACCACTTAGTACCCGGTGTTACCGAGTCATATTGGGTACAATGATTTTGGGGGGCATACTTGTATTTTGTTGGCACATATTTCTGCTCTATACTCTGTGTATTTGCTGGTTCTTTTTAATATTTTGTGAGTTACTGATTGCTTAACGTACGTCACATGAGGTTGTTTGATTGTATGCAGAGAATAATCAAAATTTCAGTCTTCTGTTGTATGAATGAAGTAATGTATACCCAAAATTTCGACGAGTCAAATTATCAAGGTGCTGAGTATCCGACTTAATGAATTTTGCAAACTCTGCAAGGGCCATGAATTTAAGATGAGGTATTTGTTGAGGTCCATGACTATCCCAATTGAATTCATCAATGTAAAGTATCCCATTTGCTTTAACTCGGTTCATAAATCAGTTTAAGAGTTCCTTAAATTAATGTCACTTAGAACAGTTATAATTAAAGGTGTGCAGAAGGCACATCATTTATTTCCGTTTTCATTTTCATTTACAAAAACCACTTGTTTTTCAGGGGTTTTCATAAATGAGTCATTTGTTTTAGTTAATGTTTTGTTTTATTTTATTCATTTATTATTATTATTATTATTATTATTATTATTATTCACTAATCATGCACAAAATGGGCACTGGGACTATTCTGCACATGCACCGTACTTTTCCGATGCTGCAGGGGCCATTTAGGAAAAGAGAGTGTGTGCACAGAATGGGTGCAAGCACAATGACTTTATTTTAATTTTTTTAATAATATTTTTAATCAAATAAAATGAAAAATAAAAACAAAAATGAATAAAATCAAACAAATGTTGGTTGCTTATTCATTAGTTTTCGTTACCATCATTACAAAAATGAATGGGGCTCCGTTCACTTTTGTAACTACTTAAAACAATATGAATTACATACACTTAGTTATAATTGACCTGAGCTATGGTTATGTGAGAGGCTCTCTTAAATGAAGACCATTCATACTGGTTGGCGTGCTCCGACTTTCACACCAACTGGTTGGTGTGAAACAATTTAATTAAACCAGTACACGCTTCCGGCAGATAAGCCCTCAGATGGGTCCAACAGTTAATGCAAATGTTTCACATTTGGCTTCAGTGGAGTTACTCCGGCCCTGGTCCCTGAGATCTGATTGATAAAAAATGGATTCAAAGTAATCCAAAATAACAAGCTTTGGGGCCATACAGGGCCCTTCTCCAGGGGGGTAGCAAATCAGGATGAAAGACTGGCCAATATAAGAGTAGCATATATACATTGTTTGCATGGATTGTTTGCATGGAAACATTCTTTGCATGGAACTAAGAAAAGTCAGTCCAGTGAAAGACAGCATCTGAACTGAACTACTTTCTTTCCCTCTATTTCTCTTGGGCCCAACATGGCAGCCACCCTCTTTGGTTGAAAGGGAGCAGACAGAAATAAATGATCTCTCTGCCCAGGTCTCTTCTCTGTCCACTCAAACCCTGATTGACCAAAGGTCTAGGAACCCCCCTCTACACACACAACATTTGCAGCTCTCCTCCACTGGAAGTGAGTAGAGCCAGTTGGTTGAAAAGCAGAGATGAAATGAGTACTCACAAAATCAGTTATACCCATCAGATTTCCAGTACCTGAGTTAACTTGGCAATATCAGGTGCTCATCGGTACGTAACATTTGTCTTTTGCTAGCTTACATTTACAAAGCGAGAAAAGCTTACATTTGCTGGGGACCCCGTTGAACTCCCAGTTACTTGCTTTCCTCACAGGAATAATTTGCATGGGCGTTTGTCTAGAGAGATTTGACACAATCAGCTTGGAAGGAATACAGTCACAAAAGGCTGAAGAATCATAAGTGGTCAGAGAATTACAGCTCCTGGTATTTTGTTATAATGTGAAATATTCTAGGAAAAGTGGTATTTTAAAAAGTCTATTAAAATTGGATTGTAACCTTGGAACACTTGTTTAATAGAAGATTTACACCCATTTCTGAGTACAGCCTGTTTCAAGTTAAGCACTTGCATTAAACAGAAACACTCTCAAAGACAATGTTTCCTGCATTTCAAGGAAAGGAATGTATCCTGGACTTGAAAGAAATGTTGTGTAAGAACAACAGCAACAACAAAAGCTGCCTTTGCCAGAAAGCAGAGTAAAAAGGTTTCAAAGATGATACTTGGACAAATTTAAAAGGAAGAACAATGATGACAAAGCTGGGAGAAGAGACCTTCTATAACCCCATGTATGAAATTCATCTGGCAGCTTTCATGGTGATACTAATAACTTCAGACCCTGGACTTAGCCAAAATTACAGCGCGGGAGACAATTTTGTAGGTCATAAGCTCCAAGTGGCATAGGGTAGTTTGCCCCAAAGCAAAGATGGAGGGATTGCTCTGATTACAAGAGTATCACTCTAGAAGGGAGGAAGATTCAGAAAAAAATTAACTTTAAAGTTAAGATAGTTATTTTGATCTTAATTCAAATGGCCTTGGTCAAGGGTTCCCAAGCATGGACAAGTGAACTGGTACCAGAGCTGAATATTCAAGTACTATGTTGGGTATTTAATGGGCCACCCCAGTCACCCACATACCACAACATTCGTAATTTCTGTTACTAATTTTCTAATTTTCCAGTTACCAGTTGAAAAATCAAGTCAGAAAACTGAAAAATTGGGACAGAGAACTGAAAAATAGGGACCAGAAGTCGATATTCTGATAACAGAGTTCTGGTACATTCCAGAACAACAATTACCTGAATTAGGTCATAATCGGGTACCCAATATTTTGCAGTCAATTTGAGTACTGAAAATTCGATGGATATTCCCATTTTTATGAATACTAATTTCAGTTCTAAATGGCACCCATATGCATCTAAGCAAGGACTGGAACAACTCCCTTTATCCTCTCTTTCCTGAAGCCAGTACAGGCGTTTTAATAAAGTTAAAATGGGTAGCTGATTTGCTATCCCCAGGTAATACCAGCCGTAGCAGGGGGGCTGCCCAGGGTGTCTCTAGGGAATTAGTAGGGATGTGTGAACACCGGGGGGTTTCGGTGTTTGGCCCATTCGGTGTTCGGTCGAACCCAAAACCGTTCAGTTTGACCTGTTTGGCCCAAACAGGTTCAGGGACGCCGAACCTGTTCAGGCGGGGGAGGCGGTTTTCCATTCCCCCTCCCCCTCCAGGCTGCGCGGGTAGAAGGGATGCCGGGGAGTACCTCCCCCCCGCCCCACCCAGCTTCATAATTTTTTTAACCCCACCCCACACCAGGCATTGCCCTACTTGGTGGTGCCAGGACTCCGGCCCCGGGTCTGCTGGTGGCGGGTCCACTGGTGGTGGTGCTCCAGAGTGCTTCAGGCTGCTACTAGTCCTTCTGGGTCAAACCAGAAGGCCTAGTAGTGGCCTGAAGTGCTCCAGAGTGCCGCTGCCAGATCCACTGCTGCTGTCACCGCCGCCAAACCCAGGGCCGGAGCCCTGACACCACCAGGTAGGTTGGGCTCTGGGTCTGGCAGTGGCAGCAGGTCTGGCAGAGGTGGCACTCCAGAGCGCTTCAGGCCTCTACTAGACCTTCCAGTTTGACTATGCCTATTCAGCCCAAACCTCAGCTGAATCCTCCTTTTCTGGAAGGGGGTACCCTCCTATAGGACCCAACACAGGCAGTCCATAGGGTATCAAGTCCACAGCCCTTTATTAGTACAGTCCACAATCCTTGGGGTTTCTGGTTCAGTTGCCTCCACCCTGCAGGTGCAGGTCAGTCTCTCACAGGTTCAGGAGCAACACAACATCAACCCCCAAAGTCCATCCAGCCAGGCCTCTAAGCCCCAGGCTCTGGCCAAGCCTTCCACAGGTACAAGGCCCCATCCTGGGCACAGCCTCTCACAGTACCTAGTTCTTCTTCTCTTCAGCACCCTGGAGAGCATATAGTGGGCAGGCTTTGTCAGGGAGAGTCACTGTGGTGGTCATTTTATGCATACAGAGAGCGTTTGGGGGGATTTTAGAGAATCTCGTGAGAATTTTGAAAATCCTAGCAAAATCTCACAAGGGTTGCAAGAATCACTCAAGATTCTCATGGGAACACACAGCATTCTTGTTTGATCTCTAGTGCAGCATCAGTCTAGGACTGGGGGCTAGGGAGTGGAGATTCAGTGCTCTGTAAAGACAATGTGGTCTATCGAAGATATCCAGTATCTGATTTATCCAGCATAGAGTGTGTCCAACTAGCTTTTGAAGACTGGGATAGACTGGGGATTCTGCTGGTGTACCAACCACATGACTTCAAAGCAGACTCCCTGACTGCTCTAGTAGAGTTGGTTTTGGAGGTGGTGTTGAAGTTGCCCAGACTTATTGTCTTGGATCATTTGAGCATACACACCAAGACTGGCCTTTCAGGGGCAGTCCAGTTCAGTTGCCTCCACCAATGGTTGTATTGGGCATCTACACTATGCCCAATACAACCATGGGCATATTGTAGATAATATCTGGCCCAAAACGTGAGGGTGGCTTTGAGACATTGGTTTGTCTTGAGAAACCCTGGGGACAAGTAGACTAGAGAGATCTCTGGGTGGTGTAAACAAATTTATCCTTTATGGGCAAGGGCTAATTTAATTTAAATTATTTAGATATTTTTATCCCGCCTCTTCTGCACACAGCAGCTCGACGCGGCTAACAATCAACAAATAAAATATAAATACAATAATAATTAAAACACTAATAAAATTATGCAATTAAACTGGGGTTTAAAATAAACCACCCTATTACCCATACCCACCCCTCACCCTTCACCCATAAATTTTAGAATAAATTAAATAAATAAATAAATAAATAAAATAAAATAAAATAAAATCTCCCTCACCCAATGCCTGGTGGAATAGTCAGGTCTTGCATTTTCATTAAAAGGAGGGAAGGTCTGGAGCCAATCGGGCCTCTGCCAGAAACGAGTTCGACAGCCTGTTTCTTGGTCACCGAGAACACCCTCTCCAGAGTCACCCCCCGCGATACCCGGGGGATCTCCAGGAAGGTGCCCCTGGATGACCGCAAGGGCTACTCCAGGGCCCAGGGAGTGAGGTGGTCCCACAGGTAGGTGGGCCACAGACTGTTTAGGGCTTTATAGGTCAAAATCAACACCTTGAATCAGGCCTGGAAGACTATAGGTAGACAGTTCAGAGAGTGGAGCACCGGTTTGATGTGCCCATGGTGACCCACTCCTGTAAGGAGGTGGACCGCCACACTCTGCAGCAGCTGCAGTCTCCAGACCATCACCATAGGTAGCCCCACATAAAGCACGTTACAGTAGTCTAGTCTTGAGGTAATGAAGGCATGGATAATAGTGGCCAGGTTGGAGTTTGAGATATACAGCCACAGCCACCGCAGAAGATGTAACTGGTGGAAAGTGCTCCTTGCTATAGCCTTCACCTGAACATCCAGGCGAAGCCGGGAATGAAGGAGCATTCTCAGACTATGGAGTTGAGGAACCAGTGGGGGACAGACCCCACCAATGACAGGGGACGTCACACCCACCGCCCTACCCACTAACATCACATCAGTCTTGTTGAGATTCAGCTTCAGTCGGCTCGCCCTCATCCAGTCCCCCACAGCTGCCAAACATCGGGTAAGCACCAAGACTGCAGGGTATGGGTCGGATGAAAAAGAGAGGTAGACTTGGGTGTCATCAGCATATTGATGATACTGGACATCAAACCCTCTCATGACCTTGCCCAATGGCTGCATATACATGTTGAACAGGAGAGGGGACAGAATGGAACCTTGTGGGACTCCACACAAGAGGTCCTTGGGAGATGAAGAACAATCCCCAAGCACCACCCACTGAGTTCTTCTGACCAGGAATAAGTGGAACCATTCAAGAACAATTTCACCCACCCCGGCTCAGTCCTGCAAGTGAGTCACCAAAATCTTGTGGTCAACGGTATCAAATCCAAATCCTGTCGCTTCTCCCTTCATAAATTGCTAGATTTGCCTTTTCTCTCTGTCTTCTCTGCCAAACCCCTTGTTCATGCCCTGGTCATCTCACACCTCGATTAGGGATGTGCGAACAGAACCGAGTTCGGAATTTTGGTTTGGTTCAAAAATCGAGTTCGTTTCGAAAGTTCACTTTGGTCGACTGAACTATTTGAGTTTGGTCAAATTCTGAACCACGTTCGCCCATCCCTAACCTCGATTACTGTAACATCCTTCTCACTGGCCTCCCCCACTCGCAACTTTCTCCCCTTATCTCCACCCAAAACTCTGCTGCCAGGGTCATCCACCTTGCCTGTCGCTTCGACCACATGCAGCCCCTCCTCTCCTCTCTTTACTGGCTCCCCCTTCCTGAACGAATCCTGCACAAGATCCTAGTCTTCACCTATAAAGCTGTTCACAACCTCGCTGCCCCCTACCTCTCTGTGTTAATTTCCCTCCATACTCCAGTCCGTGAAATCCGCTCCTCCTCTGTTCCGTCTCTCACCCTCCTATGCTTCCCCTGATCCCCTAACCACCTACGTCCCTTCTCCCTAGCTGCCCCCCATGCCTGGAACTCCTTCCCTGCCCACATCTGCCTCGCCCCCTCCCTTCATACCTTCAATCCCTCCTCAAGACCTACCTCTTCCACTCTGCCCTTCCCGACTCCTCGCTCCCCTCACCTAACTCCTGATGATACCCTCCATCCAGTACAATCTGT